>PVKB01000317.1:53495-456038 GCA_004027205.1 Ctenodactylus gundi
TCCCTCCCTCCCTCCCTCCCTCCCTCCCCTTCTCCCCCACTTCTTTCTTTCTTTCTTTCTTTCTTTCTTTCTTTCTTTCTTTCTTTCTTTCTTTCTTTCGGTTAAACCCAGGGCCTTGCACATGCTAGGCAAGTGCTTTACCACTGAGATAGACACCCTGGCCTTCCTCAAGGCCTGTTCTTAAAAATTTTTAACACAGGGTCTTGCTAAATTGCCCAGGCTGGCCTTCTACTTGCAGTCTTCTTGCCTCAGTCTCCCAGGTAGCTAGAATTACAGGTAGGTGCCATCATGCTTAGCTAAGTGTAGTTTGTCTGTTTTTTTCTATTACACATTTTGTTTTCTGGGCCAATATTAGAGAAAAGTCTTTAAAAAACTGGCGATTAGAGAAGATTCAAATAAACCGAAGATAACTGTAAAATGGGAGTCTTTTTTCCCCACATTCAGCTTCTAAGTAAATACATTTGAATTTTAGTAAGCTGATGAATACACTGCCTCATGATGCTGCTAAAAGAATTAAGCCAGCTTATATTTGATTAGAATGACACACTACCAGCAGACTGCAGGCAGCCCTGGGATGGATCACCCTACCGGAGTCCGCCTTCCTGGAGACCCAGGAGTTCACCCAGAGGTCACGTATCTGTTTTTTTTTTTTAAACGTTGCCCCAAGTCATCATCTGGAAGGACAGGGACGGTCTGATTAACCCCACTGGCAATGCGGAGGAAAATAAAAAAAAAGATTCCCAGTGTGGTTTTAAAAAAACAACCAAGAATGAATATGAAGAAAAAATATTGGTATGAAGTTTATTTTGGAAAAATATAAACACTTACGGGATTGGAAATTTGAACATAAAAATTTAAATTATAGGAAGAAATAAGTAATGTAAGACAACCAGCGATCCCACCAGTAGGCACATAGCCAAAGGAGAGAAGCCCAGGATGTTGGCGTGAGATCTCTTCAGCGTCTCTGCTTCCCTTTTCACAGTAGTCAAGAAAGATGTGAAGTCACCCTCGCCCATCGTGCAGGAGTGGATGAAGAATTTGTGGTAAATACACAATGGGAAATGATTCAGCCTCAAAGAAACCTTGTCATTTGCAACCTGTATGAACATAGAAAATTATATGAAGAAGCAGAGTGCGAGGGAAGGGCGGGGCTGGGGGGCAGGGAGGCTGCCAGATGCTTGCTAGGCAGCTGGTGAAACCTTTCAACCGAGAAGGAGGTTCCAGAGATGGGTAGCATAGTATATAGCGTGGTGATCGTGGTTACTCCTCGTGCGGTGTGTTGTGCGTCTGAAAGTTGCTAAGAGAGTACATTTCAAAGTTCTCAGTACAAACAAGTGGGAAAACAGGAGGGAAAGGTGTTCCAGTCAGTCGATTTTGATAGTTCTATTCACACCTACCATTACTACCTCAAACAAAATATGAAACATTTCTGCCATCCCACAGTTCCCCTTCTGCCCTCTTCTAGTCTTTCCACCTTCTCCCTCAGCCAGGTACATGTTTTTTGATTTTTATCTCCAGTGGAGGAATATGTTTTTTAAGATCTCAGTTCTTTTGAAATGCCAAGGTATAGAGGAATAGGATATTAAGTAAGTTTATGGTGTTTTCTGGTTATGAATTCAGATATTTCCGAACATTTGACATTAGTTTTTTAACATCTGGACTCAAGGAAAATATAGTCCTAATTAGAATAATGATCACAAATAGTTGGACATTGAAATGATCTTGAATTTAGAACAGAAACTAGTGGGTAGACACATTTGACTAAAAGTTCTAATGTAATCTGTCTAGGCATTTAAAAATTACTAGTGGCACAAATTTGTGTGCCTATTTATGGGAAACCATGTGATATTTTCATTCATGTATATGTTGGGTAGTGGTCACTTAAGGGTAATTAGCATATCAAATTTTAAATTTCTTTATAGAGAACATAAAATTCCTCTCTTAACTTCCCCCAAATTATTATTTTTGTTAGTACACATTTGTGATGCATAATATATTCAACTTGAGAAATTATATATACATATATATCATATCATATCATATCATATCATATCTTGGTCATTTTTATTTCCCTTACTGCATCCCACCCCCTTTGCTACCACCCACCCTGTCCCTCTCCACAAAATCTAGCTTCCTGTTTCTTTCCATTGCTCTTTTTTCCCTATTTTTTTCTTTTTATAGTTGAGTTTTCTCACATTAGAGAAGCCATGATATTTACCCTTTTGGGTCTAATTCATTTTATTAGCATGATGGTCGAGGTGCAGCCATTTCCCTACATATGATTCAATGTATCGTTCTTCATGGTAGAGAAATATTTCATTGTATACATATACTCCAGCTGCTTTGCGCATTCATCTGTTGATGTATATACTAGCTGCTTTCGAGATCGGCCGTTATGAGATGTGCTGCTGCAAAGTTGGGTCTACATGCATCACTCCTCTATGATGGCTTTTGGGATGATACCAAGAAGAGGGACAGTGGTATAGCTGGGTCAAATGAGTTATCTATTTCCAATTTTTTCCATAGCTGTCGTACCATTTATTGCCCCATGAACAATGTAGAAGTATTCCTTTTCTCTACAGCCTCACCAGAATTTTTTTTTTTTTTTTTTGAGGTCTTGGTCAAAGCCATTTTTATTGTAGTAGTAAGATAGAGCTTTAGTGTTGTTTTGATTTACATTTCTCTCATGGCTAAAATACTGAACATTTTTAATGTATTAATTGGTCATTTATTAATTGGTCATTAGTACTTCTGAGAATTGTATATTCATTTTAATTGCCCATTTTTTGATTAGAACTTTTGAAGAGTCTAATTTTTTTCAGTGTTTTGTGTGTTCTAGATAATAGCCCTCTCTCTGAGAAGTAGCTGACAAACTTTCCCATTCCCTTGATCCCTCTGTATTCTATTGTTTTCTTTCCTGTGCGTAAGAATTTTAATTTGGTAAGTGCTGATTTATTGTCTGCTGTTCTTGGTGTACTAGGTGTTTTGCTGAGAAGGTCTTTGCCCATGCTTATGTCTTTAAGGGTTTTGCCTTTTTTTTTTTTTTAATCTTCTAGGAGGTTCAGTGTTTTCATTTTAGTATCTAGGCTTTTTACCTATTTTGATTAGATTTTGGTACATGGTAAAAGATGTGGGTTTAGTTTCATTGTTCTGCTTGTGAATAACCAGATTTTCCAGGATCATTTGCTTGAGAGGTTATCTTTTTCCAGGGTATGTTTTTGGTGCTTTTATTGAAGATCAGATGGCTGAGGTTGCTCAGGGCTGTCTGTGCATCCTCAATCCTGTTCCATTATCTATCTGTCTGTTTTCGTGTCAATATCATGTGTATTTTTTTTAATCTGTTGCTTTGTAATAGAACCCGTTCTCTGGGATTGTGATACCTCCCGATTTTGTCTTGCTGCTTAGGATTTCTTTGGCTCTTCTGAGTATCTGTTAGGTCCTTACTGATATTAGGATCGTTTCTTTCTAGATCTGTGAAAAAAAAAATGCTGATTTTTAAAATTGGAATTGCATTGAGTCTGTACCTCAGTTTTGGCAGTATGGCCACTTAGCTGATACGGTTCTGCCTATCCTAAAACAGGGGATGTCGATGTCTTTGCATTTTCCTTATGTCTTCTTCAATTTTTTTTCCAAAGCAGTATAGTTTTCATAAGAGTTGTTACACTTCTTTTGTTGATTCTTACTTTTTTTTTTTAAAGTAAAGGCATGCTGTAAATTTTTGTGTATTGATTCTTTAACCTGCAACTTGGTTGAATTTTTAAATTAGTTCTAAGAGTCTTCTGGTGAAGTTTTTAGGTTCTTCTATGTAAAGGATTTTGCCGTCTGTAAATAAGGATAGCTTGGCTGCTTCTTTTCCTGTACACATTCTTTTTATTTTATTCTCTTGTCCAATCGCTCTGGCTAAGATTTCAAGTACTACATTGGAGTGGTGAGAAAGGACATCCTTATCTTGTTTCTGACTCAGGAGAAATACTTGCAGTTTTTCCCTATTTATGCTGATGTTGACAGTTTGATTGTCATAAATCGCTTTTTACTAGCTTGAGGTAAGGTATTTCTACACTTATTTTTGTCAAGGTTTTTTTTTTTTATCATGAGTGGATGTTGGATTTTGTCAAAGACTTTTTCTGTGTTTATTGAGATAATGTGACATTCCTCCTTGCTTTTGTTTATGCAGCTCATTCCATTACTTGACTCACGTGTGTTGAGACATCTTTGCATCCCTGGGATGACGCCAACTGGGGCATGATGTATGATTTTTTTAATAATTTGCTGCATTCAGTTTAGGGTTTTGTACCTTATCTGTCAATTGCATGGAACAGTTTGAGAAGCACTGGTGTCAGCTTTTCTTTGAAGTTTTGGAAAAATTCTGTGGTGAATCCATCAGGCCCTGGGCTTTTCTTCACTGATAAAGACTTTATTACTGCCTCAATTTCATTTCTGGTTATTGGTCTGTTCAGGGCTTTTAAATCTTCCTGGTTCAACTTTGGTATCTCGTGTGGGAATTTATCTATTTCTTCTGATTGTCACATTTATGGGAATATAAGTTTTCCAAATATTTCTTATAATCCTCTGATCTCAGCAGTGTCTGTTGCGATTTCACCTTCATTTCTAATTGCATTGGTATTCTTTTATGTTTACTGAATCATGCCTATGGCCAAGATATGGTTGGTTTTTTATAAAGGCCACGTGCTACTGAGAAAAAGGTGTATTCTGTTGGTGTTGGATGGTACACTCTGTAGATATCTGTTAAATCCATGTGTTCCATGGTGTGAGTTAGCTCTGATATTTGTTCACTGATTTCCTTTGTCTGGTTGACCTATTTGTAAGACTGGCATATTAAAGTCCCCTACTATGATTGTATTGGGATCTATTTGACCTTTTATGACAAGTAATTTTTAAAATAAAACCAGATGCGCTGACATTTATATATAATTGTAATTATGAGCTCTTCCTGTTGGATTGTTAAGTACATGCTAGTATGTTGTACCCACCTTTGTCTTCTTTTGGCATGAAAATCTGCTGTGTGTAAGAAGGGCAAAGCTACTTTTGCTTGTTTTGGGGCTTCAGTTGCATGGAGTATTAATTTCCATCCTTTTGCTTTCAATCTGTGTGTTTCTTTGTGGGTGTCTATCACAGGCAGCAAATGATTGGGTTCTGTTTTCTGATCCAATCAGCCAGTCTTTGTTTTTTGACTGATAAGTTAAGACCATTAGCATTGAGTTGGTATTGTAAGATATTTGTTGAATCCTATTATAATCTTGTTTCTTACGGTGTTGGTTCTTTGGTTTTCTTTTCTTTAAAAATTTCTCCCACGATCAATGTCTTTTCCTTTTATTAGCAATCAATAACCCCTCTTCCTGCCCTGTGTATTACATTAAGGTCTTTGTAATCATGCATTTATAGCAATCTCATATGAGAGACACCAACTAATACTTAATCTTTTGTGTCTAGCTCATTTCATTGGGAATTATTGACTCAAGGTGACTCTATTTTTTTCAAATACTTTGTATCTGTCTCTCTTAATGGCTGTATAATATTCCATGGGTATACATACAGCACATTTTCTTTACCCATTCCTCTGTTGATAGGTGTGTAGGTTGTTTCCAGGATTAAGAATTGTACATCTATAAACTTAGATATGCATGTGTCTTTATGAAGTGATGACTTTAGTTCTTTTGGGAAGATGTCCAGTAGAGCTGTAGCTGGGTCAAATGGGATTTTTTTTTTTTTTTTTTTTTAGACAGGGTCTCACTCCGTAGCCCAGGCTGGTCCTGAATTCACTATGTCACTCGAGTTCAGGCTGGCCTTGGACTTGCTGCAATCTTCCCACCTCAGCCTCCAAGTGCTGGGATGACAGGCGTGTGCCACCTCGCTGGCTTATGTGGTGCTGGGGAATTGAACTCAAGTACTATAGCACTTGACTTAGAGCTTGCTAGGCAAGCACTTTAAACACTGAGCCATTCCTCCAGCCCCCAAATGAGATTTCTGTCCTCAGATTTTTAAGGAATCTTCAAACTGCTTTTCATAGTGATTGAACCAGATTGCAGTGCCACCAACAGTGAAGAAATAAATGTTCTTTTTCCCCCACAGCCTCACCAACAGTTGCTTTCTGAGTTCTTAATGTAAGCCATTCTCAATGGAGTGACGTAGAATCTTAATGTTGTTTTGATTCTCGTTTCTGATAGTCAAAGATGTTGAACACTTTTCCATGTGCTTGTTGGTTTTTGGTACTTTCTCTTCTGAAAAAAAAATTCATTTCAGTTGCCCATTTTGTAATGGGGTCATTTATTTTTAGGAACTTTGTCTTTTTGGTGTTCTTTATGTGTTCTAGATATTATGCACTGTTTGAGTCATCACTGGCAAAAATATTCTCCCCATTCCTTGGGTTGTTGCTTCACCCGGTTGTTTCCTTTGCTGTGCAAAAGCTTTTACTTGATGTAGTCCCCCTTGTTGATTCTTGCTGCTATTTCATGTACGGTTGGCATTCTGTTTGCTACAATTTGGATTTGGAGTGTCTGACAAAGACCTCATGTATTCGGATATCATGGGATAACTATGGGAACTTACGCTGTGGGACGGTGCGGCCTGGATGTAAGGGGCAGATGCTTGGGGTTTGATCTGGAGAGATTGTTGAGAATGCAGTGCCTTCAGGTGTTGTTGCTGACTTGTGGGCCAGGAAGTGAGAGAGAGGCAGCTGCTCTTGGTTTGGGGGCCCATCTGGCACTGAACTGAGTAAAGGAATGGAAGAAGAAACATTGTCACAGCTTCTCCCTGGGAAGGCTGTGGCGCCATCGGGTCTCTAGACACTGACTGGCTCCTGACCTCTTTATTCCTGCCTCACTTGGCTTCTGCCTGTAACACCAGGAACAGCTCTCCAGCCTTTGCCCTGTGCTTGCACTGTTACTGGCTGCCCATGGACAGACGGTGTGAAACCTTCTGAAACTGAGCTAATCGTATCTTTCCTCCCTCAAGTTATGGATGTTGGGTATGCTGTCACAGCAATGAGAAAGTAACTGAAATGCTGCTCATGAAATCCTTTTCTGTCCCTATATGTTGTAGCATTTTACCTATTTTTTTCCTAAAAGATTCAGTGTTTGTTTTGATATCCAGTTTTTTGATCCATTTTGATTTGGTGCATGGTGACAGATAAGGTTCTAGTTTCATGTGGATATCCATTTTTCTGAACACTATTTCTTGAAGATGCTGTCTTTTCTCCAATGAGTGGTTTCGACTTCTTTGTCAGGTAGGTGATGGTGCTTGGCTTTGTCTCTGAAGCCTTAATTCTGTTCCATTGATCTTCCTGTCTATTATACCAGTTCCATGTAGATTTGATTACTGTTGGTTTGTAGTATAGTTTGAAGTCTGGAATTGTGATTCCTACAGTTTTGCCCTTGTTGTTTAGGATTGCTTTAGAAATTCTGGGTCTTTTCTGGTTCCCTGCAAATTTTAGAGTTGCTTTTTCTAGTTTTTTGAAGAATGCTTTTGGTATTTTGATTGGTTTTGCATTGAGTCTATGTAACAGTTTTAAAAATATGACCATTTTGACAATAATAATTTTTCCTATCCAGGAATGTGGCATGTCTTTCTACTTCTTAAGGTCCTCTTCAATCTCTTTCTCCAGGGTTCTATATTTTTCTCTGTATATATCTTTCATTTATTTGGTAAGATTTATTCCTAAGAAATTTATTTTTTTTGTTATTGTGAGTAGAGTTGATTTCTTGATTTCCTTCTCATTAAATTTGTTATTGGTATATAGGTGTGCTGTTGATATGTGTTTATTTTATAATTTGCTGCTTTGCTGAATTTGATTTTTATTTCTAAGAGACTTCTGGAGGAATTTTTTGACTCTTTGATGTAGAGGATCATCCACTATGAGGTGTATCTTAGCTTCTTCCCTTCCCATTTATATTCCTTTTATTTCTTTCTCCTGCCTGACTGCTATGACCAAAATTTCAAGTACTGTGTTGAACAGTAAGGATGACAGTGGACATCCTTGTCTGGTTCCCAATTTGAGAGTAATGCTTTCAGTCTTTCTCCATTTAGAATGATGTTGGCAGAGGAGTTGTTCCTATATTTTCTTTATTCTAGAATATGAGAGAGTTACATGAAATAGAAGAATTCCACCACCTACTTGCTAAATTGCTATACATTATATTATCTACTTCCTTTTTGTAATAACTCTATAAAAGGATTATAGAGTTGAATTGACTCAAAATGTTAACAGCAATTTTCATCAATTAAAAACACTACATTGTGTCCTCATCTACCTTATTGACTGGTTCTGATAGCACACAACTTCTGGCTCCTTCTGAAGGTCAGAGTAATGTTGAAAGGTAAGGGCTTTGATTGGATTCAGGACATCAGGGCAGATAAAGAAGGTAAGGTTTGGGTTGGAGGAGTACATAGCAGAGCGCTTGCCTAGCAAGCACAAGACCCTGAGTCCGATTCCCCAGCACCACATAAGCCAGGTGTGATAGTGCACACTTGTAACCCAGCACTTAGTAAGCTGAAGCAGGAGGATTGCTATGAGTTTGAGGCCAGCCTAGGCTCTGTAGTTACTTCAGGACCAGCCTGGACTAAAGAGTAAGAGACTGTCTCAAAAACAAAAAGTATTTATTAGACAATTTTGTGGAGAACATTTGCAAGATTCTGAATTCCAGGAGCCCAGATCACACCGGAACTGTACCTTAACCATCTGTGAAGCAGAAGAACAGTAATTAGGGGATGCTGGATACTTTTCTTTCTCTAATTGGTATAATAGCTCTAGGCCTTGGTACAAAGATCTGGACATTTCAAATGTCATATTGCTATGAATCTGAAAACTCACAAGAAAAATTGTTGCCTCGTAACTCTTTCCTTTAACAGGTATCCAATCTGCAGTACACCGTTTTTTTGCCCTTGATTTTTAAAGAAATGTTATAATGAAAAAAATTTTAAATGAAGCTTTTGTATATATATATACACACACACATACCCCCACACATATGATAACTATATTGTGTGTTTTATATGCGATCCAAGAGAGTTCCTCTTCACTCTAAAAGGGAGGGGTGGCAGGAAATTAAAGAAAGAAGAACAGCAGGAGATGGCAGCCAAGAGTCTGGGCATGCGTCTTTAAAACTTAGTTGAACACCATTAATTTTGGGACACCTTCCCTGACTTGTTTCTGTCACCACTAGTTCAGATGCAGTCAACTCCTACTTCATCTGGACTGGCTCAGTAATGTACGCAGTGTGATAAAAAAGTAAAGATTTAAAAACTTTAAATTTATCGTTACAGTAAAACACACCTGGCTGTTGAGGCCCCTCTTGAGACTCGCCCTTGATTTAAGCACACTTCGCACATCATTTTACCCACTTTCTGAAGCCGTTCTGAAAATACTCCTTCATGACTTGTGTTTTTCTGGCTGCCTCAGTATCCTGAATTGTTTCAAAATGTTAACAGCGATTTCCATCAACTAAAAACACTACATCGTGTCCTCAGCCAACTATTGACTGGATCTGACAGCACACAACTTCTGGCTCCTTCTCAAGGTCAGAGTAATGTTGAAAGGTAAGGGCTTTGGTTGGGTTCAGGACATCAGGGCAGCCATGACAGTGCAACTCAAGAGGACTTCCACAAAGTGTCGAGAGCAGTGACATGAGACTCTTCAAAAAGAAGATGATTATTTTGAGGACAATTAATGGCAATGTGGGTTTTTTTGGTGGCAATCATTTAAAAATATTCACTGTATATTGGCTTAAATGGCACATGTATAGTTTTTTACCTTACATGTTATATTCCACGTT
This sequence comes from Ctenodactylus gundi, assembly GCA_004027205.1. Taxonomy (NCBI): domain Eukaryota; kingdom Metazoa; phylum Chordata; class Mammalia; order Rodentia; family Ctenodactylidae; genus Ctenodactylus; species Ctenodactylus gundi. The sequence goes on from PVKB01000317.1 coordinate 63,284, forward strand.
CAAATTGTGTAAAAGCTCTTTTTAACTTTGCCAGTGTAAGGCAAAGAATTGTCCTTTAAACTCTGTCCTTCAAAGCCTGGTAGGATCTGTATGTAAAAGGTACGCAAATGCTGGAGAGAATGAATGACTAGAGTGTGATTTTTAAGTGTAGTCTGAATTTAACAAACATTAATACATATTAACTGGTCATATGAATGGGGTTCAGTGTACTAGAGTACGCATACATCACACAGCGATCAAGTCTAACCTCCTTTTCTGCCCCCACCTCTGTGACCCCTTTCTCAGTCTCCAGTAGTCACTGTTGGCCTTTCAGGTTGAAACATTTTAGCTTTCGCGTGGGAGGGCGACTGTGCAGGACCTGCCTTTCTGTGCCTGGCCTGTTTACTTAGCGTAATATTCTCAAGTGCCACCCCCTTTGCTACAGATGGCAGGATTCCGGTTTTCTTTGTGGCTGAGTCATACTCAGCTGTGCATCCATTCTGTGCTGTCTTTGCCTTGTCTATTCAGGACAGTGCCCGTCCGTGGCCGCCGGGTCTGCCTCCGTGTCGCTGCTGTTAGAAGCACGCTGCCCTGAGCGAGTGTGCACGTACCTCTGGTGTGTTGGTTGCGTTTCCTTTAGATAACTGACAGCGGGATAGCTGAACCGCACGATGGGCCTGTTTTCAGTCTTTCGAGGAATTAACATTTTCTTGTAATTAATATCTATACTAATTTAAAATCCCCCCAGCAACACATAAAGTTCTTTTCCCCACAGTCTCACAAGCATTTGCTACTTTTTTTTTTTTTTTTTTTTTTTAATACTCGCCATTCTAGCTGGGGCGAGATGGTATCTCACTGGTTTTGATTTGCATTTCTGGAGTGGCTCATGATGCTGAGTACTAGGCACTTGGATTGTGTATCGTTTTGTCGTTTGAGTTCCTCATATTTTCTGGGTGTCAGCCCTCCATTCCCGTGCGTAGCTGGAAAGTATTCCCTCCCATTTCGTAGATTATTTCCTCACTCTGATGATTGTTTCCTTTGCTGTGCAAAAGGTTTTTTATTTAATATCTCATTTGTCAATTCTTTCTCCTTTTTTTTGTGCTTTTTGGCTCTTACCCAGAAAAATCACTAGCTGTACAGATGTCTTAAATGTTTCCCACATGGGCTAGGGGCGCAGCTCAGTGGCTAAAGTGATTGTCTAGCATGCGCAGACCTTGGGTTTGAATCCCTAGCACCATACAAAGATTAGCCAGATGTGGTGGTATACAGCTATAATCCCAGCACTTAGGAGGGTGAGTCAGCGGGGATTGTCATAAGTTCAAGGCCAGCCTGTGTAAGTTTAGGACAAGGCTGGACTATAGAGTGAGACCCTGCCTCAAAAGAAAAAAAAAGTTTCACTTACATTTACTTTTAGCAGGCCCAGGGTTTCAGAACTTAACTTAGATTTTTGATCTATTTTGAATTGAGTTTTGCACAAGGCAAGACAGGATGTAGGAGTCAAGTTCCTGTCTTCTGTGTGATGGTATCCAGTTTTCTCAGCGTCATTAAATAAAGAGGCTGTCTATTCTCAGTGTGTGTGTTCATCGCCTTTGTCAAGAATCAGTTGGCTGCAGGTGCATGAGTTTGTTTGGGGGTTTTCTGTCCATGTGTGTTTCCATTTTCATGCCCAGCTCAAGCTATTTGGGCTGCAGTGGCTCTGAAGTATATTCTGGAGCAAGGTAATATGATCTTGACTCTTAGAGGGCTCAGAAACTTGTAAGAACTGATACAATCAAAATGTCTGTCTGCACTTGAAGATAATTTTGCTATGTGTTAAATAAGTAAGTCTTGGCTCTACTGGTTTCTGATGTTACCACCCAGCGTGGGAGGCCCTGAGAAGCTGGCTGGACACCAGAAGCCAGAGAGGGAATGGGAGCCTGGTGGAGCTCTTAGAGGTTGGCTTCCTGAGCACAGAGCAAGTGGAGGAGGGTAGGTGGATCTTTATAGTGGAGAGGTCTGGTGGTATCACTATAACCAACTTATCAAATTTTGTCATCAGTAATGGGGAAATTTGAAAATTGTGTGCCTTCTGATGTGATGTACTAAGGACAGATCACTCATAAAGCAATCCATTTTGGAAGTTAGAAATCCAAAATTAAGGTGTCAGTAGGTCCAACTACTCTCTCTCTCCCTCCCTTCTCCCTTTTCCTTCCTTCCTTCGTCCTCTCTCCCTTTCTTTCTTTCTCTCTCTGCTTAGTCTTTCAATCTCATGATGATGGTGGCAACACTCCCTTTCTCTCTGCTCTGGGTTCAGGTTCTTGGCCTGGACACACTAGTCCTTCTCTCTAATAACTTTTACAAAGTATCTCAAAATGCTGTCACAGTGTATCTAGAATCTAGCCAAGTTTTAATGGAACTTCCTACCCTACTATATTGCCCCCTAATTAATTTCTGACAAGTTGTATCTCTGTAGTTTATATTATTAAAAATGTAAAGACGTACTTGCTTAGTATAGATAACAGTCGAAACTGTTGGTGCCTGTCAGGGGCATGCATTTCAAGGTTTCCCACATGTTGCTAATATTTTGAGATTTTAATAAATATAAGAGGAGGACAAAGGTATGTAGCTGGGTAACTGAGAGGTGACAGATGGTACTTAGAAAACTTTCTTCACTGAAGAACCTGTCAGATTCTGTGTGTATTGCTGTAGTCTAGAACATTCCTTACTTTGCCATGGTGCTTCAATTTTTAAAAAATTTTTTTGAGAGCTAATTTTCAGATAAACTTTTTACAATGAGAATTCCTGAGCTATGCTATTCCAGTCTAACTCTTTATGTTATATTCGAGGAAGCCAGAGCTCTGGGGTGGGTCTGCTGTTTTACAGTGCACAGCGTTAAAGCCAGAGCAAAACCCTTCACGTCCTAGCTGCAGCGTGCTGTCTACCACTGGAATCCCACACGTGGAACATCCGTTTCTTCTTTGGTGGAATGTTTCCGTATGTGACATGTTCCTAAGAGTTGACTACCTTGTGGCAGATTTATGACTTTTGTTACAACAGTTACGTAAAATCTTAGAATTGGTGATGGGGTGTGTGGTGAAATGGGCATTATAAAAAATAAAAGGGATAGGTCATTGTCTTGATTAGAAATATGTGCTATATAGCTTCCCAATAGTATAGCATGTGATTTGGAAAACATTTGTATGCTCTATAGAGTATTGTTGTTGAAATATGGAGGGACATGACATTAACAGTAAGTTCCAGGTCCAATTTATCCGGATGAAAGCCTTTCAATTGAAATGTGCATTATTTAACAGTCCTTTTTCTGACATACGGTTGGGATCCTGGTGATTTAATTTGGGTACATTGGATTTAACCTGTCAATGCTAATCGGCAGTCCCATATTTTAAGCCTCATTTCATAAAAAGCAATATTTAAAATAAAAATATTGCTGAATTTTGTTTTTCAGTTTCTTGCCTTTACATCATCTGATTATGTTTCACAGGTATTTTAGAGGTTCTTCTGGTAGTTCTCCCACAAGTAGGTTTTTGTTGCCATCATGTCATGAGCAATAATTATCAAAAAGAGATATTAAAATCACTTGCCTCCAGCTCACTGAATTATAGGATTCTAGAACTTGCAAGATTCTTAGGTTGTGAAGGCCAAGTCAAGGCTCCAACTCTGAGCTAACCTCGAAGCAAGTGGCACAGAGCCTCTATCACTCAGCGATGCATTTATGGAACACACATTGCTTTGAGTCTATTGTAAACTCCAGGCGTTGGGATGTACACACAAAAAAAGACCGCTGTCACGTGGGGGCCGAAGGAGCATGTGTGTAGCGGGAGTCTCCCCGCAGCTTTGGGCGGCTGTCCGCTCGGAGAGCACCTGAAATCCTAAGGGGCCTCGGGACCTGCAACGGAGGCGCAAGCAGCTCTTTTCCTGCTGCTTGTGAATGTTTGCTGCTTTCTTTAAATCTTTCAAACCTTCTTTTCTCTTAGACTCAGTTTTCTTTTCCTCCCAAATTATTTTTATTGGTATATAATTAGGATGTATGATAGTTACACTAAACTGGGGGTTTGTGCACATACGTATCACATCTTAATCATGTCTACTTCCCCTCCCACTCCCATCCTCAGGCTGTTTCCCTGTGAAACAGCTGCTCATCAAGACCCTTCTTGGGGTCCTCGCTTTGTCATCTTCCTTTATCTTTTCTTCCCCACCTCAGGGGGAGTTGTGCTAGGACAGAGTCGTCCTGTCTGTACAACGCGTATTATACCCACCCCGGTCCACCCCCACCTGGTGGCATCTAATCCAGTCCCCTTCTTTCCTTGCACCCTGTCCCTCGTGCGCCCTCCTCTGCCATCCTGCTGTCCTTTCTCCCAGTAGCTCCTCCTCCCCGTTGGTCTTCTGACCTCACCCTTGCCTTGAAATTAGCCTGGTGGAAGTTATCACAACCTTCAAAATTGCCGTAGATTATTTCCAGGTACCACCATTCTTGATGTTCTCGTAGCGTTGTTCTTTATTGAATTTCCTCCTCTTAAAGAATGGACAGGCTGGTTTTTGGTTGTCCTCGACTGTTAGTTCCTACTGTTTGCTGAGAGCAATTCTTCCACCAACTCCTAGTTTTGCCTAACTAATGAAATCTAATAGTGAGATCTCAAAAAATTATTTTCTGATCTAGAGTCAAATCCAGGACCTCATGCATGCTAGACAAAACACTGTATCACTGAACTACATCCCTAGAACTCAAAGAAATCAACTTTATATAAAAAGATGAGAAAAGTATACCATGTGATCATTAATGAAATGATTATCATTTATATTAGATAAATTGATGTCAGCACAAGGACTATTAACTGGGGTTTAAAATTTAGACATATTTTGAATAGAGCCACCTTAAAAAACAGTCGATACAGTGTAAGGAGAGTGAAGGAAATAATGGCAGCAAAAATCAAAGAACAAGTAGACAAAAATAGAAAAAACTATTAAAGCCAGTTATTTGAAAAGAAAAAAAATCAGTAACCATTTGACCAAAGCTGAAAAAGAAATGAGGAAAGGCAAAAATTGTCAACTTGAGAAATCACAGAGGTATTTTACAACAGATTTGTAAAAATTGTAATAAAATAGTATAAAAACTTTAGGCAGTGTTTGACAACTTATCCTAATGAAATAGGTAAAACTTATGAAAATTCACTAAGAAGAAGCATATCGGCCCCATGACTCAGTAATTCCAATTGTGGATATTTCTGCAAGAAATTCAAAAGCTTGTGTACCAGTGTGTGTCGCAGTAGTTACCAGAGGAAACATACCCAAGTACCCAGGAGCTGTAGGCACATGTGCTAATAATTCTCTCACAGACTTAGCTACATCACATTCTGCTCAAGGGATTGTTTTAATTACATGTGATGTATATGTTACAGAAAGGCTTCATGGTTGTTGTTCATAAAGACATAGAACTAAAGAGTTAGAGGATGGGTGCCACCAGGGAAGTATGGTTAAACCATTTTTTAAAAACACGTTTGGAAAAGCTGATTTTAATTCAGACCCGGGCTTGAATTCTGTTTCCCAGCTGGGAAGCTTTAGAGTGTGATCCCCATGTACTTCCCTTGCCACAAGATGAAATGAGTCAAAACACCTGTGGAATTGTTATGAAGCCAGGCCTGGTGGCTTATAAGCCTAGTACTCCACAGGGCTGAGGCAGGAGGATCACAAGTTCAAGCCCGCCCTGGGCAAATTAGTGACATAGTGAGAACCTGGCTCAAACTCAAAAGAAAAATGGGCTGGAGTATAGATCATTGTGAATGCCCTGGGCTTGATCCCTGGTAACTCTCTGTCTCTCTGTCTCTCTCTCTCTGTCTCTCTCTCTCTCTCTCTCTCTCTCTCTCTCTCTGTCTCTCTCTCTCTTTCTCTCTCTCTCTCTTTATTTCTTTCACGAAAGTGAGCCAAGAACAACACAGCAGTAGCATGGTGCCTGTGATTTCTCCTTCCTTGTTCCTAAGTACTCTGTTCTATTTGAACCTAAAATTAGCTCTGAGTTTCCTGGCAGCTAAGGCAAAATACAAACACAAAACCAACTGAACAACTCCCCTTCCAGAGAATCAGTATATAATAGAATTTTAGAGAACTGTTTTTAAGGGCCTGGCTTTGAATTTTTTTTTAAAAAATGGGCCTCATGTTTCCTCCTATTGTAAAAGAAAAAAGCTAAGGGATATAATGGAACTACAGTTAATACGGACTTAGAGAAGGCGCACTTGGTGATTTCTTATATTGGCTCTAAAAGCGGAGGAACATTAAGTCTTAATGTAGTGAAGGCATTTATAAAGGAGCTCACATCATTTAGTGAGAAAACACTGCTTTTCAATAGCATAATGTAACGTAGGAATAGATTAGAAATTCTAAACATTATGGGCGGTTGAATGACCTTTAGGCTTGTCTGGGGGATCAGCTCTCTCAAGGTAGTGCTTTGCCAAGGATGGGCTGGCAGGCTGAGCGTTATCAACAGGGGAATTCCATGTTGTTCACTCCCGTCACAGACGGATGTTTTCTCTGTGTTCCTGAAGCCGAGCCTAGACTCAGTCTCCCTCTCATTGTGGGGACTGGTACAGTGCTATCATTTTGAGAGTATAGATTTTTTAAAAATGGCTTGTGTTTAACTTTGTGGGTTATTTTCTCAACTGATTTAAGTTGGAGATACTGCACTCAGCAAAGCTTCAGTCCACCTGTTCATTTCACTTAATCTTTACCTGAAGGTGTCATGACGTAGTGAGGGACACAGGCTTCCTGCAAGACTGGATGAGAGTTCATTTCTGCTCTGCCAGTCTCAAGCCATGTGACCCTGGGCAGGTTAATTCCCCTTTCACGCATGGTGTACAGTGGGGCCTCTGTCTTCCCTGTGAGCTATCGGGCAGATTGTCCTGTCACTTGTTGGGGATTTTATCTTCTCCACCTGTAAATGTGGTCTGGAAGGCTCCCTTCAAAGGCTCTAATCAGAGTGAAAGGACATATTTAATATAAACATTCTAGTGTAGTTGTGAGTTGGAACAGTGAGGATATGGACTCAAGAGTGTCTTAGTTATTTTTTCATTGCTGTGACTCAATACCCGACATGCACAAATGTAGGGGAGGAAAGGTTCATTTAGCTCACAGTTTCAGAAGGTCACAGTCTATTCAGGGGCAGCCAGGCATGGTAGTGCACACCTGTAATCCCAGCACTCAGGAAGCAAAGGCAGGAGGATTGTCATGAGTCCAAGGCCAGCCTGGGCTCCAGAGTGAGTTCAAGACCAGCCTGGGCTACAGAGCAAGACCCTGTCTCAAATAAAAAAAAAATTAAAATTAAAGGAGTGAGTTAAACAGTTATTAAAAAAATCAATAGTGGCTGACCTGTTACTGGTATTTTAAGTAAAATTCACCGAGATTTATTTTATATTGGTTGGCTAATAGTGTAACATTGTGATGAATAAATGAGTGTTGCTATTGTATATATCAGACTTTTGTGGTAAAATAATTACCAACACAGTTACTGAATATTTTAGAATAAACATTTGCTTAATAATGATCAGCCAAACTAGTTCCAGTCATCTAAAGGTTGGTATAGTCATTAACAGGGAGCTGACCTGGGTAGAAAGTTGACTTGAAAATTTCCCATTTCATCCTTAAATATTATTATCTCTATTTTTATTTTTGAGAATATTTTTATTTTTATGTAATATTTTCATTTTTATTTATTTTTAATTTTTTCTTAGTCACCCATTTTTATTTTTAATTTTTCCACACTATTTTTATTAATACACATATACATCATATCAACTTTATAATCCCTTCCCATTTTTGACTCTCCTACCCCCTCCGATCCCTTCCCCCATTTCCGGCTATCACTTCATGTGGTTCTACAGAATGTCCCTGTTCTAGGTTTTCCAAGTCAGAGAAACTATACAGTACTTAACATATTAATCTTCTACACCTAAATCATTTCACTTAAGTCACCACTCTAACTCAGCTTCTTATTCCTCGAATGGGTTGTAGTAGTTAAATCTTGACGCCTCTTCTCTGAATCCAACCAATCCCTTTATTGGGATATTTACCAAAAGTTTTTTTCTGTATTTTTGCTATATCTTTGTTGTTATTCTGAAACCTGGCCTTATCCACCAGTTCACATTAGAAAATAACTACAAGCATGTAGTTCAAAAGACTAGTAAATTTGGGAAAGAAGAAAAAAAAGTTAAATTTCAAATGCCTTAGCTGAATACGGGAAGGGACATACTTGTACATTCACAGGGTTATCTTTACATCGATCGGTTTTCTTAGGATAAATTTTCATCAGTGACCTAATAAGTGAATTGCTATAATAAAACAAAGTTAAAACTATATCACATTGCTACATTAAATGAACTTAAATCTATACCACATAAATATACTTAAAGTGACAGATATGAAGGCAAATTTAGTTATTTCAGAATTTTTAACTTTCATCACTTATTTACTCATATTTCACTGATTACTAACATACTTTTTTCTCAGCTCATTCTACTCGAGCTGTTGCTGCTTTTTCTCTGGGGTCATTGGTGACGCTGGCCTCCCTTTCACTGTCTAAGTTTCCTTTAAGTATTCTCTGCAGTACTGGCTCAGTGGCTGTAAATTCCTTTAAGCTGTCTCTGTCATGGAAAGTTTTAAGTTCTCCCTTTAAATTAAAAGATAATTTTGCTGGATATAGCAGTCTTGGTTGGCATTTATGTTCTTTTAGTGCTTGGATGACGTTGCTTCATGATCTCCTGGCTTTTAGAGTTGACAATATTTTTAATTTGAAATAAAAACATACTTGGGATTAGACCTTTGTAAGGAGTCAATTCTGACATGAAGACATTGACCTTTTCTATTTTGAAAAATTGGGACGAGCTCCGAGAACCTTCAACAGCCCAATGAGTGTAGATTCTTAGAAATACTAAATTTGAAACTAGAGTAACTGAGTGACTTTGGGTGCATTAGTGAGCTGGAGTGGGTGCTGTGAGCACAGGAAAAGGATGGCTTTCTTTGGAGGAAGGGGGTCTGTCTGAGTTGGTTATACTTGCCTTTCATAGTCCTGATAAAAATTATATAAAGAAACCATATGTAGTTCCAGGCTGAACTTAACTATAATTCCCATGGAATAGGAAGTGTCTTTGCTGATTTATAAAACTATGAGGTGGGGCTGTGGTTGCCTGGGCACAAAGCAGATGTGAGGTATCTAAGTTCACCACAAAGGGGGTAGAGTGGAGACTGTTGAGTGTGGTGGGCAATCTGCCCCGAATGGGGGGTCCTGCCCCTTGGGTAGAGTCTCAACTAGACACAGCCAGAATATACACATTCAAGGATGGTGTTGTGGTTTAAATCTGGAGCGTCCCCCAAAGCCTCATGTTCCTGTGGATACTGTGTAGGGTTGGGAGGTGAGAGCAGGTGCTTGCGGCTTGGCCTGGAGGGACGGGCGCCGGTTCCACCCTTCCTCCCAGTCTCTCTCCCCCACCATGCTGTAAGGATCTCTGCCCTGGGAACTCTGGTTCCAGCTTTAGCTGCAGCCCCACCATGTGGTTCCACCATTTTCCACCCACCCGCCCATGAATGGACTGAGACCTTCTGAAACTGTAAGGTAAAATATGTCTTTCCTGTCTAAGCTGTGGATGTCTGGTATTGAGTCGCAGCAACAACAACAACAAAAAGAAACTAAGACGGAAATTGTGTATGGGATGCCGGGAGGTGACAACCTGACACAGGAGCCTCGGTCCAAAGAAGGCAGGTAGTCTGAGACAAGGACCTCTAACATTGGCAGAGGGTCTTACTAACTGGCGGCTTGGATGATACTTCCTTGGAAATAACTGCATGTGTAAGTTCAGCTGGGTTATTTCCTTCCTCCCTTCCGTCTGTTCCACTCTGCTTACAAACCTTGACAAAGTTTTCAGTGGCTTTAAAATTTTATTTTTATTACTTTACTAACTAAATAGTGCTTTCAGCCTCCATTCTGCCAAGACGGTATCAACTTTGTTAATTTTTGTGGGTTTTCTGCGGCTTGTGGTTGTGGCAGAGTCCTGTGGGGCTTGTGTCCTGCTGGGATAGTCTGGATGCTTGAGACCCCGTCCAAGGAAGTTACCCTCAGATGTCCCTCAGTGGGTGTGCACGGTCCTGCAGGGTGAGCAGCTTGCTTTGTCAGTTGTGGTATGGAGATCTTTCTGCTGCTCTGTGCCATGCCCAAGGACTGGGATGTTCCCTTGGGCAGTATGGCTAGTGTGCCACCCGGGAATACTGCCTAGGCCTGCATTCTCTGCCATCAGACTATCTCCCGAGTGCAGGGATCCTCCCTGACCTCAGGCATTTTACAGGTTTTTGCCCCCTTGGAATTGAGTTCAGGTCAGAGAAAGAGGGTTTTCTTATCCCTTGTGTTTACCCCAGAGAGTGTACCCATTGGCATGCATACTGCCTACATGGCCCGAGTTTTTGGAATATAAGAACTGGCGAATCTCCCATGCAGTTGTGGGCCTTCTCCCATCTCATACACCTTTGCTCAAAGAATGAATGCCTGAGCCAATTATTTACTTAAATAGGAAGAAAGAAATGGGAAAAATTTGGGAAGGGACAAGAAAGAACACAGATTAATATCCAACATATAGCTTTTTGGCAAATCCATATTGAAGGAAGGTGGTTGGTGGCATTTATGATATTTGGGTCAACAATCTGATCCTTTAAAGCCCCATCTGTGTCCACCCCTAAACCGAGACACAATTTAATGAAAGATTATTACTGAATTATCTGTTGTGATGAATACCGAATCTTGTGCATCCTTTTAGGAGCAGTCTTTGAAACAACTCCATGATTATGTTTCCATACTTCCAATTGGCTCCTAAGAGTAGCAGGTGCAGTCAAGGAAACAGTGCTCAGACATGCACAGTGCACTGCAGAGATGAGGAGCTGTCCCCCAAATGTAGCAGCGGACTGAGAGAGGCCAGGCAAACAGGAATTGGTATTTTTGTCTCCAGATCCTGCTCTTGATACTCAAAGGTTTCTAGTTTTTTCCCGCAATAAGAGCTGCATTAAATTGGTCAACTTAACCTAAATTCAACACTGTATATCTGTACCAATGGATGATTACAAGTGTTTTCAGTTGATTGTGTTTAGAAGAAAAATCAATGATACTCAATTTTCCAAGAACTCAACTTTGACATGGCTTTTGGTAGGAGTCCTATAATAGATCTTTCTTGTGCTTGAGAAGAATATTTTTCCTTACCCATTGTCAGAAAGTGTACCAGGTAGTTACTGACCTAATGAATGTCATAGAAGCAGATTGAAACAAAAACGAAACATACAACTTTCAACTCTAACACACCCAATCTTTCCTGTATAATTGGTAAATTAGCTTCAATTTTGTTTTTCAAGTTGACATATAAATGGGGTCTTTTGCCCCACATGTAACATCTAATTCATTTTATGGAGTACAATTCATTCTCAGGTAGACTCTGCCAGAGAATATTGCTTTATTTCCTTGAAACATTTTTACTGTTACAGTCAACAGTTCAGTATAGCAAATAATGTGTTGATATAAAGACCAGGAAATCATATTCAAGTAAACCCAAGTTCTGATTGGAGTACTCAGCTCTAGGCTGTGCAGTGATCCTTTCATGTTACATCAGAGATTTAAATTCTAGCACTTTTGAAAAAAGTGAGCTAGGATCTGTTTATAAACTAGTATGGGATCTAATGGTGCCTTTGCTACTCTTTGAATCAGATTATTGAACTGGATAGTTTCTCTGACAATAAAACATTTTGTGCACTGAGATGAAGTCAGGCAGACTCAGGCAGGAATGATGTGCTTCAACCAGAACTCTATAAATAAACACAACACGGGGGAAGGTGAAAGCCACGCTGAAAGTATTCTTTCAAAGGCTTCAGCTAACGAATATGTGAAAACCACAGCAATGCATTAATCTTCCATTTTATTTTCTCTTGCTTATTGAACCTACATTAAAGCTGGAATTTTAAATGAGTGATATGAAATATTTATCAAAGCTAAATTATAATACAAGTTTTGATCATAAGCCAACTTGCTGAAGCATATCAAGTCTGTCTTAAAGAAATACAGCTAGATTTATGCATAGGGTGTATTCACTGCTGGATATTAATAATTGAAGAATTGGCCACTGACCTAGAATTTTTTTCTAAAACGTCCGATTGAAGCAGCCTGCTTCTGAGCTGCTGACCTCTACAGAAGAGAGAGCCATACAATTTGAAGCTGTGCTGGAGTATGTTCATGGATATGTCAAAGATTTGCGGCTATTCGATCACAAATGTAAATCAGCTTGCCAAGTCAGGGGCTGTTTATTCCCACACTGAGTATTCATTTTATCTTAAAGATCACCCTTCAAAGCACTTTTCCTTTTACAGAGCTAGACATTTGTATGTGGAGTGACCCAAGTGCTATACACAGGTTTGCCACTCCAGGGAGGGGCAAAGCTTCGACTGTGAACTCTGCTTTTGTGGCTAAGGCCCAATGCCATCTCCACTCTGCCATGACACAGCCCTCTCCATGCATGAACATGGCTGCTACTTTTGTGACATTCTCAGGTAAAGCACAGTGATGTCTACTGCAATTTTACTTCATCTTCATGACAGAAGCAACTGGGCCAATTTTTTTTTCTTCCAGTGCTGAGGACTGAGTCAAAAGTAACTGAGTCTTAGTGATGCACCGGGGGGAGTACCAGCATGTGTGACAGAATCACAAGTTAAGGTAGGAGACAGGCGCAGTTCTACAGCGTTGCGTGTGCCTTTTCTCCTTCTGCGACCCATTTCCCCTGATGTGGGCATGGCAATTATTAGGTTATGCCATCACAGATTTCTCAAACAGTCTTACAAACTATAGTCCAGGAAGATCGTGAGAAGTGACTATAGTTTTCTTCCCATTGCTTTCTGAAAATGTTTCTGTTAACTAAAGCCTTTACTTGTTTATGAATACAAGGTAATATGCTAGTTTAAATGAATGAACTATAATATATACTGATGAAATATGTTGATTTCACTTGGTATAAAAAATGAAAACTACTATAAAAATCCTTTTAAGAAAAAGAAAGGGAGATGATACTTTTTATTTAAAAAATGAAAAGTACTATAAAAATCCTTTTAAGAAAAAGAAAGGGAGATGATACTTTTTATTTTTTTAAGTTTTACAAATCTGTTTTCTAGGCACATACCATATAGTTAATAGTAATAATCTTCATCTTACAGGATTTGAAAGGGATCTTTCTCGTAAGATTATGAAATGCCATGGAAAGAATATAGTCCTTTTGGTAGTCCTCTAAACACAGGCTATTTGCAGAACTTACTGTGATAAATTTAATTCAGTAAAAAAAATTTTCACATATTACATTTTTAATGCATTTGAATTTTTATTCTACAACACAAGCAACATAAATACATTATCTTTTAAAATATTTTCTCTTTAGAATTTTCATTTTTCACCTCAGATAAAATATACACAAAAGACACTTGCAAGCTTGCTTACAGGGACCTGATAAACAATGAACAGACAGAGTATATCAAATCGAAGAGCTTATACATATACAGAAACACATATACAGAAAGGTGGTTTCCAGGTTTTTAAAAAAATGTAAATGTGATCAAACTGAGTAGGAAGGCAAAACAAAAAATCACATTTCCTTGACGAGGCCTTTGGAAAAAACAAAATGCGTCAAGGCTCCTGGTGAAGAGAGGTCATGAGGATGAATTTTACACATAAAATGCTATACTGACTCAAATCATTATGGCTATACCACACTTCATTGATTTATATTTTTAATGAAAATAATTTGATTCTTTGGTATAGTACAAGAAGGGATAAAAGAAGAACCTGCTCTGCCCACTGGCTGTGCAGCACAGAGAGGGAGCATGGGGACTGCTTATGATCTCAGTCTGCTCCTCCTCAAAAAACAGAAAAGGTGTCTTGAACAATGGGCTTTTGGCATGATTAGGGCAGTAACTGTATTATTTGTAGCCACCCCAACACAAACAAACCAAGAAAAAAAAAGCAACCTTTCCCTCTAGGCACCTACTCCTGCCCCATCATGCCATACCTGGATATTCTACCACATGGTTTCAAGAGAAGTAAAACCACACATATCAAAAGCATCCATCTTTGTCCAGTTTTGCCTACCTAGTGAGAAACCAACTTTTATTTGATGTGATTTCAACAAGAACCCACTGAAAACACTGCAAGAAAGTAACACCAAGTAGCTTGCACATGACCATGAGGTAGCCATGGATGACCATGGGGGCGGGGTGCACCAGGGCCTTAAGCCCTGCCACCTTTAAGACAAAACTTAACACTTCACTGTTAGTTCAGAAGACTTGGCTTTCACATTCCACCCTCCCCTTTTTGGCACCAGTTGGAAAAACAACTGGAAAATAAAGCATCCCTAGAGACCGACTTTTAAATTTAATTTAAAAATCAATTATTAAGAGCTAAATACATCATTAAAAAAGCATTATGGAAAATGAAAGAGAAATAAAAACTTCAGCTATTTCCATATAGGCAAGGATTCTGAATCCGTGACACCACTGACACTGTAATAATACTTTCTGATCTCACTAACTCTAGTTGCCTATAATTATTGCTTTCTATTTATAGGATTTAAATATAAATGGTGTCATGGTATTAAGCAGAAATCCTTAGAGAAACTGTTAAATCAATAGAAATTATGTGTAATAATACAGTTTACAAATGGGTGATGATTTTAAGGAACTTAAAATTTTCCTCATGAATCACTCATTCCCTCTATGGTCCTTTATTTCAATGGAAAAACAATTTCTAAAGCTAATGAATAAAGAGTTAAAAGATAAAGGAAGGCTCCAACTCTACTTGAGTCAACATGATTTCACTGTTGCTTTCTAAAAGCATTGATTCACTCTGCGTTGTTCCCTCCATTTGGAGATAATATATCAGATCTCTACTGTGTAACTATGCACACAAACACAGCATATTTACTGAGAGGTCAAAACAGACATATCTACTCTTCAGACAGGAGATGACTCAATTTTGCAAATTTCCTGAAGTCATTTGTTAAACTTTTTACAGATACATATGAAATAAAAATATTAATTTATACCAGACAACCAATAAAAGATAAAGGTACAGCCCAGTAGTGTTATAGCATCTTGAAATGCTGATAATTCAATGGCCAACATGAGATGAAAAACAGCAGGCAAGAGAGCAACTACTCAAAAAACCCTCTGTACGCCAGGAGCCAAGGCTGAAACACAGCCAATATGGAAACATCCCACTGATACTGTAGGGAAAAGAATGCAAACACTACATATTTAAATTTAAAATCACCTTCAGTACAAGTCAAAGGGTCAACATGATACAATCATGTTTAGAATCAAATGTTTCTAAATACAAAGACAAGAAGCTTAGACTCAATCTCACGGTTTCAAAGAACTTATACATTCATTGTCTTCTAGCATATAAAAAGCCATTGTTAGTAATAATAAAACTGGAAACTGGGAAGATTAAATAGGAATGTTGCAGGTAATCCAATCTCAAGTTGTCTGCCCAAGGGTATTACCATTCAGGTTCCCTCTAATGCCTGATAAGTCAGGCTGATCTTAAAAGTAGGAAACTAGGAATCTTTCCAAGCCAGTGGTTCTCAAAGACTGGTACCCAAAGCAGCAGCACTTATACCAGCAGGGAACTTGTCAGAAATGCTCATTTCCAGATCGGTGGAATTAGAAACTCTTGTTTTAACAAGCCTCCCCGATAATTCTGATGTATGCTAGTTTAAGAACCACTGTTTTTAGGTCCAAAGAAACTAGACAACCATTGGTTAAACCGACAGGACGTGAACTAACAGTGCAAATAACTCCTGTGGTTGAAAAGGAGGATGGATGGGATCCACCCACAGTTGGGTGCACTTTTGTCACTGACATGATTGGTTCCCCCTGAAGACTTTGCATTATTATACAAAGGCAGAGGGTAATGATTTTGTAGGATGCCAGTGGTGTAGTAGTGGTTCGTCTTCATTTAATGAGTGCAGATACTGTCCATAAGGAATTTGAGCATTGTTCTCAGCTGACTTTCTTCTAGACAATCTTGGGATTATTTTTAATTTGTCTTCCCAAAAGAAACAGTTTTATGTTTTGCAAAAGATGATCTATTCCAAAATCTTAATGAAGTTATTAGCTACGTCTACATAAAATACAGACACTATAATACAGTCAGAGGAAGGAGATCTCCTAAACAAATCTTTTTTTTTTTCTAAATTGCTCCACTAGTCAATAAAGATAATTTTTTGAGAAGGTACCATTATAAATTAAGTTTTTTTTTCCCTTTCTGTGATACTAGGGATTGAACCCAGGGCCTTGCACATGCTAGGCAAGAACTCTACCACTGAGCTACATCTCCAGAGCATAAATCAAGGTTTTTTTTTTTTTAACCAACTTTATAAATCTTTTCCAAGATCATGTTCTATATAGAAAGTGCTCAAAAATGTTCTTTTGCTTCTCTAAGGCCACCTGCTGGGCTCACCTAAGTGGTACCCAAGCACATGTAAATTTTGTCCTCAGCTTACTAGGACTCTGGAGTTTGTGTTTCCTTGTTTGTACAATGAGCGTACATGTTGAGGTGTTATGGCACATGGTTGCTATGGATACTGTCCTGATGCCATTAGTACCTGGATCTTTAAACAATCTTATCCACCACCCAGTTGCTTCCTGAATCTTCACAGTATACTAGTACATTCTTAAAAATGGTTGTTTTACGTATTTCCAAACAAACTTAGCACTTCCCAGAGAAGCAAGAGGCACTGTTGGCTACAGAGCACTTTATTCTGAGTTGATTAAATAGTATTTGGAAAGGATTATCAATTAAACATGTCATTCCAGACTTAGCCTGCCCTATTTTTTTTCTGGATTAATAGCTGGCCATAAATAGTACTCTATCATTTGCAACTACGTGAAATTTCTAAAGTAACACTAAATGTTTTTCTAACAATTAAAGTTTAGATTTTGAAGTCTTTTATTTTTAAACATGAAATGTTTTGTATGTAACTTTTCTGTATGTAAACACTTTTTTAAAATTGTATTTTAAAAGTCCCATAACATCCAAGACATATCTAGAGTATCAAGCAAGTATTTTTATTTTAACTGCCTAATCTCTCGAGTCTCACACATGAGCGCTTACTCTGTATACTAAGGGAATGGTGTCAGAGAAAGAATACGGTCTTTGAGTTCAATAACGCTTCTTTTGCAACCAACTTTGCCTTTTACTTGTGATCTTGGGCAAATTTTTGAATCACTCTGGGTCTGTGTTGTCATCTGAAATGATGAGAAACACAATACTCATTTTACATGGTCACTGTAAGAATGAAATATGGTAAGGTCCACACTCCAGTGACATTCAGCACAGCATCTCTTTCCTGCTGTTTGTCACCTTGGCTCTAATCAGTTCTGAGTAAAGGCCTTCGTTCTGTTTAGCTTCATGAAACTGACGGTAATGGATTTTCCTTTTTGAGAAAGAAAATGTTCCTGTGTATGAGTGATACTGTGGTGTATCTGGGAAGGTCCAGGGTCTCCGCACGGATAAACATCCCCTTTGAACAGCTGAGGCTGCGTGAGCCCTCTCCTGAGGGCAACAGACCAGTGCTCGTCTCCCCAGATGTCCCAAGGTGAAGGTGCTTTTCAACTGATGGACACGTTTGTCACGTTTGGCTCAGCTATTTGAATCTGAGCTGTTATGTTATGCACCTAGCTGGGTCCTTTTTGGTCATCAGTATATAGCCTAAAAATGGTAAATGGTGTTCTAGTTTTGTGTTTATGGTGAAGGCTGGAACGTAAGACAACAGGTAAAAAGATGACAAAAGAAGGCTGCCTTAGCATCTTTAAGCCCATGCAGGGAAGGGCTCAGTGGGCAAGTTATTAGCCTTCTATCGTCGAAACTGGTGCCCTTCGTAGTGGCAGGGAGAACTCTGGCATGGTGTGTGCACTTGGCTGCACTGCTCAGTTTGGGATTCTCTGATGCTTGAAGTTTTCCTGATGCTTTTCTCAGGAAGCCCACTTTACCGAAACGAAGGAGAGAGAAAGCTCAACTTGGGCAAAACATTTTTGGCAGGAAACACAGGAAACTAAAACAGAACATGGAAAATCTTGTCCTGCTTCAATCTGCACATACAATGCTAACAACTTGTGTGTGTCAGAGGGTACTGGGAATCAAACCGAGGGCTTTCACGCTGAGCTACAGCCCCAGCCCATTTTTGATTTTGAGACAGAATCTGGCTAAAGTCCAGGCTGGGCTCTGCCTCAGCCTCCAGGATGCCAGGATTACGGGATGTACTAGACCCAGCTGTTAGTCATGTTTCAATTTCAGAAGGCTGCCTAAAAGGTGAGGCAAGAGAAAAACACCTGGCACTTCCAGACATTGTGGGAGGGGGTAACGAGAGAGGGTAAGGGAGAAACTAAGACGGGGAAGCGGACAGCGCGAGGGAGGAACAGGCGGTCGGGAAAGGGCTCTTGTCTACACCTTTCCTAATTACCTCCCAGTCTTCTGTACCCTGAGGAATTCAACTGATGTTCTACTTTTCCCCCTCTAGTACTAGAGATTAAACCCAGGACATCCACACTGAGCTATATCGTCTGGCCTCCTCCTTTTTAAAAAGACTATTTTGCTATAGGGTCTTGTTACCAGGCTGGACTTGAACTTGTGGTGTTCCTGCCTCAGCTTCCCAGAGTTGCTGGGATGACACAAGTGTGCTGATGCACATAGCTTGAAGTCACACTCTTTAGAGATTCCTTTCCACTAAGCAATGTCCTTTTAGAGAACTGCAATCTACCTGGGGAGTGTGGTTGTGAGTTACCTCTCCAGCTGAAAGTGGATGTGGACTTCATGTAGCTCTGGAGCACACAGGATGTTAGGCATGGAGCAGGACTGAAGGGCACTGTCGAACACAACACGGGCTGCTGGGAAGGGGTCCAGAGCTTGCACAGAATTGTAGGCAAGGAGCTGGCTATACTTGCTTTATTCTTGGGACCTATAATCAGGTTGGTACACAGTAGTGTTTGGACACCATAGGAGGAAACTTAGTCAGCTAATCTTGGATTTTGTGATAGAAAATCTGAGGGAAAATAAATTCTGATTTCTAAACACTTATAATCATATTTCTAGGACATGACATTCAAACACAGACTGGCTTTCTTTGAATTTTTATACTTTATGAAAAGTTATGATGTATAAATACTTTAAAAGTACTGTATTTATATAGTCTACTGACATCTTTCCCCGGTAAATTGTGGAGATTCTGAGCTTCAAGGAAGCTACAGACAGAAATGGAAAACAAACAAACCATGGTGTGTTACTTTTGTTGGAAGAAATCAGTCTTCCCAACTTCCAATTCTATAAGGTATACAAATTCAAGGTATAGAAAGAACACAGCTCACTGCTGTCCTAAAACTTCATTGCTGATGATCTGTTTCCAATTATTGTCCACTGGGTGAAAACTGAAAGCAGACGATATTTAAAGGACTAGAAAAGTGCCCTTTCTACTCAGTGGCTCCCCCTAGAGGCACGTGAATAAGTTTTTCATTTTTGATGAACTCAAAGAAGCTTGTTGCGCTTTCAGGTTTGTAGATAGCTCTCTAGTTCTCAAAGAGGACAAAGTTTATGGATAGAATTCAATCCATTTAAAATCCTTCAATATTGAAGAACTGAGGTCTTATTGATATGTAAATACAGTGTTAGGTGCTGGGAAGTTATCATGTACACTTCAGTAGCTATCTCTACTCTCTAAAATGTATGTAAGTGGGACTGATTGAGAAGGTTCCATCAGTAGTATAATGTAAGAAATATAAAATATACTGTAGTAAGGGTGGGGGGTACAGCTCAGTGGTAGAGCATGTGCTTAGCATGCATGAGGTCTTGGGCTCAATCCCCAGTACTGCAAACAAAGAATGTATGTATGTGTGCGCGCACATGTGCATGCGCACACACACATATACACACTACAATTAGACAATAAATTTGAAATCCTTAAGAAATATCCACTTAAAATATTGGTATAAATAAAAGGACTTTCAACACAGAGTAAACGTACTTGGTAGAGGAGATATTAATTTATTTTAAATAGAAAATTTTCTTTCAAAACTTGTATCTCCTTTAACGTATTTTTCTGAGACTAGAGCTTGTTTCCAATTTCATGCTTGTAGTATCATGTTTTAAGATTTAAAATTATAATTCCCTTTCCCACCCTTCCAGCTGTCTCCCTACCCCACACCTCCTGCCCCCTTCCCTGAGAAGCCTGCTCCCTGGATGGAGGACTCTGAAGTCCTTTCCTCCAAGTGGATATACTAATACAAAATGAGCTGCATGTTAATATTTGGTTCTCCTAAAAACCGAGTGTTGTATCTTATGTTCAGATAATTGTGGGGCGTAGAAACGTCTGTGCAATGAAAAACTAAGGCACCTCTGTTCTTTCCTTTTCTTGCCTGCCTTTGGAGCAGAAGCTAAACCTAGTGGGACAGGCAGGGTGGCTGGGCAGTCTTAGGTCTCCCGACCACAGAAACGTTAGCCAGTACCACTGGGTCCTTCACATGAAAGGCTGCCAAGCCAGACTTAACATCCTGTGAGGAAAGAATCTTCTTCCTTTAGAAATAGAGAAATAAAGGCACAACAGTACCTTGATATGGGGAAGTTGGTGAATATTAACCTGAAAAATCTTAATAATTGTTCTGAAATATTTTATAGCAGAAATCATCTCTCTCTCTCTCAATTATGACATTATATATATATATATATATATATATATATATATATATATATATATATATAATTTGTAGCTGTTTTCTTTCCAACCCAACTGATAATCATATCATTCTCCTTCCAACTAATAATACCTGGTAATAGATATCTGAGTATTTACACATCAGCTTGACTTACCAGCAGATACTTCCTTAGAAATTGCATTCACTTTCAAAATGATGTATGAAATGGTTCTATGTAGCATTTTCAAATAAGTAATCCTTGAAAATGAACCAGCAGGAAACCATACTGTGAGCAAAAGCACTTGAAAATAAACTTCAAGATTTAGAAAGATATTAAGGAACATAGACTCTTTAGTAAGAATGTGCAAAACCAGGCCACTTGTCTCACCTGGCTATCACACTGGTATTCAGAATGGCCCAAAGCTGATTAGTGAGTGAGTGGTTGGAAAGGATTTTTCACCTCAGGAAACATTGTTGTTTGAGACTTACTTTACACAGGACTGGCTGGTGGTGGAGAAAATGCTATCAGTTAGATTAGCAGGTGGACTGTAACCCTGGGTATCTTACATCCTTGGGCATGGAATTCAAGTCTTCTACACAATGATGTCATAGACACGGCCTACTCTGCCCAGCCATTCTCTCACAGCCTGGCGAACTCTGATGTCAGTCACATGACAGGTCAGCTGGCTGATGCACGGGAATACCGCTGGCTGGAGGGCAGTGAAGGTATGGTCTGGAAGGATCTGAATTTGATTGAGAACTGTTAGCACCATGTTGGTCCACGCCTAAGAGAAAGGATTTAAGAGAATTACTGGTGGTTTCATAAATTTATTTGGCACAGTGACTAAACCCTGTTAGTCTGCAAATGGGTTTTCTCAAGCTGTAGCTATAATAAATTAGTTTCCAAAGCACCTGGAGTAAATTGTGGTTCTAACTTCACAAAGGATGAGAAGACACCTCATGATGTTAGGAATATCTAGTATCTTATTTTAAGCTTTTGCAAATTACTAAAATCTTATTTATTCCTTAGATTAAAAAACTCTTTTCCCTCCTAGAATAATCTTCATAGCCCGTATGATATATTTTAAAATCTGGAGTCTTATAATTCTTGGACTGCTTAGAATAGGTCTGCCTTAATTTAAGACAGCTCTTAAAAATCATTAAGCAACACCGACAGGATTGAACAAGTAATTATCATGTGCGTTCCTAAGACGCTCATCCGCTACAAAATAATCATACATGTCAGTGTGATTGGATACTTTAAAAATTTTAGTCTAGAACGAATTAAGAAATTTATATCTGTGGTCAGGATATTTTAAAGAGAAATAAGGCATCTTGGAAGATTTATGCTAATTCCCAATTTATGTTCACTTTAAAGAATACATTATTAGGTAGCTTTATAGAAGCCTAGGATTGCAGATCTTCTAATGTATTATGTACTATGACAAAAGGCTAAAATTTCACATAACAATTCAGGTTATTTTTAAAGGACTTCTTAAAGGTCTTTCAGCATCCCATCTCAAACTGAACAAAACAGGGCCAACACTTTTCTTTCAAATTCATTTTCTGAGATGCCATAGAACTACACGTACTAACTACGCGATGTGTGGGCATACCCAAATCCCTCTGAATAGTGAGCATTTTTATATGTCCCAGATGAGTTAGAAAGACAGAGGTGAAAATAGCTCATTGGTATAATCACAAAATAACATTTACTCACCCCCCCACCCTGACAAGATATGTAGGTGCACAAAATGCTAAACCTTAAATTTTGCACACACATATATATATATATATATATATATATATATATATATATATATATATATATCAATAAAATGGGGGAAAAAACCATTTCTTTTCCTTGACATAGTGCTTCAGAACTGTAGGATTTCTTCAATGCTCTCTTCAAACAGCAAACCAAGGAGTCCATGCCAGTTAAAATTCATCAATTTTATAAACTTTCTCTTATACAGATGGGTTCCTAATTCTTAATAATGTATTACAGCACAGAAAAATGGTTTCTGAAATTACCAGTAAAAATAAAACTTGTTGCACAGTGATACACAGATCCAAACAATAATAATCTTTATTTTTTTTTCCTTCAAGACTTTGAGATGTCTTACTATGTAGCTCAGGCTGGCCTCAAGCTCACTGCAATCCTCCTGTCTCTGCCTTCCAAGTGCTGACATTATAGGCCTACAACCCCATGTCTGGCTAATCCGTATGTTGTGCTGGGGAGTAGAACCCAGGGCCTTGTGCATGTTAGGCAACCTATGCCCTCAACCCTGAGGCACCCTTAGAAGTAGACTGGGTTGCATCTCCTGCTGGTTTCCATCAAACCTTGTATGTGTGCCCTGCGTACTTGGAGCCCGGCCTCCCACCTGGATCTGTGCTTCAGCATCTCTCCCAGAGACGCTCAGGGAGCTTCCGGTGGAGCCAGAGCGCGGCCTCTTCTCCTGTCGCAGCAGCTCGGGGCCAGCACTGAAGGAATGCCGCATTTGCCCTTGGTCCATTAAGTGCTGGGGTCGCTGAAGCAGTGGCGATTCGGGGCCCCTGGGACCCAGTGGCTCGCCCTTCTTATCCACTTTGACCTCTTTGGGGAATGTGGGCAGGTTGTGCTGCTGTTTCCTCTTTTTGTACTCAGTCATCAGCTTTGAGATGGTCTTGTCAGCCGCCATGGTGTAGATCTTGTTGCCTGCGTTCTCCCACCACTCTTTCTTGTGGCTAGGGTCCTTCTTCTCCACTTTGGGGCTGGGGGGAAGCATCAGCATCTCTCCACTGCTCCCCCTCAGGTTCAGACACTCGCCCAGGTGCTCCCTGGTCTGACTTCTGTCATCCTCGGAAGGCGTGTCTTTCCCAGAGAAGCCGCCAGTGGACGGGGTGGATGATTCGGACTGGAAGGAGGGAAGGATGAACGGGTCACTCCTGAGGACCGGAGGCTCCTCCATACTGTTCTCCAGGTCCAGGTGCATCTGGATGTACTGGTTACACAGCTCCATACACAGCTTGTGCAGCCTCTTGACCAGCCACCCCCAGTCGGCATTGCTGATGGGCTGGATGCTGAGAGAGGGCATCCGCGCCCTCCACTGCCGCTTCTCTTTGCCTCGTGGAGGACTGACCTGGGCAGTCTCCTCAAATATATCTTCGTCTTCGGACGAGCACTGCTGGGAAGAATCTGTGCTTCTCTCCTCGTCCTCACAAAGGACCTTCTTCACCTGCTCGGCTGTGATGGACTCTTGGTTGGTGAGCACGGCACAAACCAGTGCGTGGAAGTATATGTTAAAGCTCATGGCGGACTGGCGGTAGAGGTTGGCAGCGCCCCCGATGCCTGACACTTTCTTCAGTAGGCATTTCAGCCCCGGGCTGGCGTCGAACTCTCGCGCTGTCCTGTACGAGTCCAGCAGTAGGTCAAATATGACCGCCAAGTTCTGCATGGAGATGTATCTGAGGAAGCCAGCCAGCTTGGCATCTGGCACCTGGACCGTCTTCTCTTCCCCTGGAGAGGGGCCTTTGACAAACTCTTCCAACAGGATATCATACAGGTTCTGCAGCAACACCTGGTGGGACAGCAAGCTCACCACGATCTCCCTGAAAGAAACACTTGAAAGGAAAGGGAAGGGGTTGATTAATGGCCTTCAGCCTTCTCAGTTATTGCAAAACGATGCAGGCATACCCACTTCAGAGTACCTATCTCCAAAACTGCCTCCAAGTTACAAACCAAACTACCTATTTTTCAATGTCTTCCTTCCAAAAAAAAAAAAAAAAAAAAAGGAAATTTTCCATTTTACTCATACCTAGTGGAATTTCTTTTCAAAATCCAGGCTAGGATTACAGGTGTGTGCCATGATACCCACCTGAGACTCCTTCATTAGCTTTGGATGGTCATCTTGTTCCCCTGGATGCCACTCAATCAGCCACACGGGACAGGCCAGGGCCTCCACTGAGCAGCCAGGGCACCCAGGACAACTTAGCTGTTTTTCCCAGTCAGGGCACTGCCCAGATAAAGTAGCTTTAGACAGCAATACTCAGACACTTGGTGATTCAGCTCATTTTCTCATTGATTCTTATACTAAGAAAACACTTTTTTATTCCAGGTACTATATTTATCAAACACTTTAATGCACCAACATGATGTTGGGTTTGTGGTTTCCTGTTCTATTCACTGGTCTGAGGATTTCGTGATAATTTTGCTACCTACTGTCAATGAACTCCTGTTACCTGGATGATTATAAAATTATGACAACTCTTAATATTGATTTAAAAGTTCTTTATGTCAACAACTTTTTTACTTTATCCTATATCTGTCACCCTGAATTTAAACATTTTTATAATTAGCAGAATAAGTATTTTTTACCTGTCAAAAAATAAAAACCCTTTTCTAAGTCTAAATGCTGACTTTGCCCTGTCTGCAGCTGCCACTAAGGAAAAACATTTTCAAAGATGACATGCACTTCATAAAAGGCTGTCATTCAAAACTGGCAAGCTTCAAAGCCTCATAAATACCTTTGATGACAACATACATGGAACATTTCTATTTTAAGTACACAGAGGTATATCAAGCCTACTGACTGTGCTGTGTAACCCCAGCTTTTCTTCTAGAACTTGTAGAAACTCTGTACCCATCACACCAGCACTTTGTGCCTGCACTCAGCTTCTACTTGAGTTACGGCTCGAGGAGACTTCGGTGTGCGCTCTTCTGAAGACGAGGGCTCCAAAAGCTACCAATTTGGTCTAGTGCTTCAAGCGCACTACTGCAGAGGCCCCTGACCAGGAAGGGATATCCATCAATGTTCATGTAAGTCTGTTCACTTGTCCAGCAAGGGGCAGGACCGTGACTTACTCATCTTTTTGTCCCAAGTACTTGCAAAATGCCTCGAGAGAATGGCATTCAATGTCCTCCCAAGTAACCAAATAATGACAGCATGACTGTTCTGGTGCAGGCTGCCTGGACAGGTCATTGCCTGGAGGAGATAATCTCCTTGTGGATGGCTCTGACATCTGTACCCCACTCCTGGAAGCCTGGGCCCCCCAAACAGGAAGCACAACCAAAGGGTGAGTTTAATCAGCTTTCTGAAGGGTTTAACACTCTTAGCCCAGCTGGGTATTTTTCATTCTTTCGATAAGAAATGAGAGTTTCAAGACAGGGCTGATGTAAAGTTGTGTTTGAATTGCAGAGTGCCTTTAATAGCCCAGATCTTCTCTTTGATGCCCTCAGAACCAAAAGTTATCTGGCTTTTAATGATCTGTGTGATAAGAGAAAAGAAAGATCTCAAACAAAATCAGTGTATCAGTTTATTGTAGTCATGTATTTCAACATGTTTTCCCACTTGTTGGCTCTGGTGTTTCAAACTTCTCAGCCTACTCTGAAGGAGACTGCACACTGTATCGTAAAGCTCTAATTAAGATTGTTGTAGACTGTGTAAAGCTTGGGGCCATCAGTGTCACAACTATTTAAAAGTAAGTGCTGCAATCTGATATTATGTTAAGTCTTTTTTCCCCCATAAGTGATTTCAATGTGGACCTTTAACTATGTATTTGATCAGCATCTAACAAGCTTTTAAGAACTGAACTGCCTTTGTTAATAAGAGTCGAACAGAAAAATGTAACAGTTTGGCTAAGGTTTCTTAAAAAGCACTAGGGAATATCTTTTGGCTCGGCGGGAGTGGCTAGTTTAATATGGGTTTTCTGTTTTAGGTAACTACAGTGAGTGTAACTGCCTATTAAAATCTTAAACTTTAAAAAAATACCTTAAATAATAGCATAAGCAAATTAGGTCATTCAGTTTTTCCTATTTCATTTACAACTTGAATCCAGTGGATTCGGGGTACAGTTCAGCAATACAGCACTTGTCTGGCATGCAGGAGAACCCAGGTTTGACCCCCAGTGCCACCCAAATATGTATAACTTGAGCAAATATAATTTGAGTTCAGCCTATTATTTCTTTTTCCATTTCCTCTACTTTTACTTCAAAAACATGTCAGCAACCACAATTGGCTGACTAGGAACCAGGAAAAAAAAAGGACAAGACACAGGAATTCCAAAATAGATGAATGGACAAGACACAGGAATTCCAAAATAGATGAATGGTTAAAGATGTTAAAGGGAGGCTGCAGGAACAGCTCAGCGGTTAAAGCGCTTAGGTACCCGAGTTCAATTCCCCAGCACCACATAAGCTGGTCGTGGGGGTTCACACCTGTATCGCAGCACTCGGGAGGCTGAGACAGGAGAACTGCCTTGAGTCCAAGGCCAGCATGGGCTACAGAGTGAGACCCTGTCTCAAAAAAAAAAAAAAAAAAAAAAAAAAAAAAAAAAAAAAAAAAAAAAAAAAAAAAAAAAAAAAAAAAAAAAAAAAAAAAAAAAGCCACCCAACCAAACAAAAAAAGATGTTAAAGTTTTCCATAACAACATCATCTTTGTTCTCTAAAATAGATTTAAAATGACCAGTACTTAAAGGCCAGTAGCTAGCAGCTGAAGGAGGCAGGAGCTCGAAAAGCATGTGAGATGTCGGTACAGTTCCATCCTGAACCCCGGAGGGAGCTTCATGGTTATTGTAGTTTTTGTTCATACTTTGTATGCACCAGACCCTAACTTTAAAAAAATTAGTACAGAAACAGAGACACGACCATGTGAAGACACAGAAACATGGCCACATCCAGGCCCGGCGGAGCTGCGGGAGGAAACTCTGCCAACCCCTTGATCTCTAACTTCTGGATTTCAGAGATGTCAGAAAATAAACTTCTGCTGTCTAAGTCACCCACACAATGCTACATTGTTGCAGCAGCTCAGATAACTGGATACAAATGAAATGCAGAAGATTTGGTTAAAAGGTTGACCATGTTTGTAAAAACTTCTAAATGGCTCCACAAGTATTTTCCGGATTCGTGGCCAGAGATGGAAATAAAGGAGCTCCTGTCCCTGTCCACCTCGGCCTTGGCCCCCGTGCCGCTCACCTCTTCTTGGCGTGTCCATTTGGCTTCTCGTCAGGGGGCAGCTCGATGATGAGCTGGCAGGACTGTGCATGATCGAAGGTGTTTGGAGTCTTCGGTGAGCACTGGGTGTCCAACATAAACACCTGCAGCGTGAGCAGAGGCACAGCTCAGGGCTCGCATGCTCTGGCGACTCCACCAGGGATTAGTTGGCTGGCATGGGTCAATTGGTTATTTTTATTTTTACCTCTTTATTTATTTGGTACTGGGGGTTGAACTCAGGGCCTCTGCATTGAGCTACATTGCCAGTCCATATTTACGTTTGATTTTGAGACAGGGTCTCACGAAATTGCCCAGGCTGGGCTTGAACCTGTGATGCTTCTGCCTCAGCCTCCCAAAGTTCTGGAATTACAGGCCCGTGCCACTGGGCCCAACTTTATTCTTTACCCTTCACACCCAAGTAAATAATGATTTTCTATTTGGTATATTTACTGAATTAAATAAATTGGTATGTGTATTACATATGCAAAGTATTAAGCAGTAAATGCTGACTGTTGACACTAATAACACCACTACTTCTAACATTTGACAATCTGTTACGTTACAAATAGCAAATACTGACATTTAATATTGAGAGTACATAAAAAGAAACTATGTTTGTAAAATATCATCACTGATTTTAACATCATTTTATGTTCAATTCAGAGTACGAAATTAATTAGGGCTCTCCTGACAGCACTACCGCTGTGGTCATGTTCTTCCACTACATGTGGTAGAAATGACTGAAAAATAACCACTCATTCTTTCCATTTCTCATTACTTACAATACCTTTGGAAAGAGCAGACTATATATATATATATTTTTTTTTTTGAAAAAGGGTCTCTATAGTCCAGGCTGATCTTGAACTTATGTAGCCTTGGCTAACCTTGAACTCTTCAGTAATCCTTCTGCCTCAGCCTCCCGAGTGTTGGGATAATAGGTGTGCACCACCACACGTACCTCTTATGTGGTGCTGGGGAATCGAACTCAGGATCTTGTACTTACACTTACTAGGCAACTGCTCTACCCAACTGCTTTGTCCTATTCCTCCAGCAAAACTCATCTTTGAAAATCTTATGAGAACTATGGGATTATTCAATACTAAATTATTTTAGAATGAATATAGAAGGAAATTTTGGGACTGAGGAAGAGAGAAAAAAATAAGTGAAATTATTCTCCACTTGTAGCTGATTTCAAGCGAGGGTTTCACTGTGATTTCCATGCTGCTGCTGTACGATGGATGTTTAAGGGGTGCTGCTGAAGCAGTGCCTTCAAGGACTCCCAGCAACGCACCTCAAGCTTCTGGAGCCCCTGAGACTTGACGCCCAGCCCTTACCTGCTGGGCCATGGCTCGGATGCGCCAGTACTCTGCCTCAGCACTCGGAGAAGAGGAGGGGGCTGCCACCCGCACCTGGCAGCCTTCCCCGCTGAAGCTCTCGGTGCCACTGTGGAAGCAGCCCAGCAGGTCCTAGGAAGGAAGAGCAGATGCTCACTGGGTGTGTCCTGGTTCACAGGACCAGTCGAGGACGTGATGTGACACCATCGCTGTACCTGAGACAAAAGCACTGACCCAGCAACTGCTCC
Source organism: Ctenodactylus gundi (assembly GCA_004027205.1). Taxonomy (NCBI): domain Eukaryota; kingdom Metazoa; phylum Chordata; class Mammalia; order Rodentia; family Ctenodactylidae; genus Ctenodactylus; species Ctenodactylus gundi. The sequence continues at coordinate 92,549 of PVKB01000317.1, forward strand.
CCCTGGATAAGAGTTCAAGAGTGACTGCCCACTGTGAGGAGGCAAGCAGGGTCCAGGCACCCAATCTGATGGGCTGGCTACAGGGCCAAGGGAGAGGAGACGCTCTCCTCCCGCAACTGACCTTCACTGGCTTGAGTGTAGCAGAGAAGGCGTCCTGCAGGGCACAGCAGGCCAGCCGCCACATTTCCTCAGTGAACACAGGGCCTGCCGTCACCAGGACGTACCTGCCCGACAAAATGAGAAGCCCTGAATCCAACACAACTTATGGCCATATAGACTCACGCAGAGATTCATTCTCTAGTTTCCTCATGTGTCTCTGTGTAGCTGAGCACTCCTGCCTTCTGTCCATGGGCTATTCCATTGTCAACATACCAAACCATTTTAATGCCAGAAAGATCAGTGGGTCTCTACTGTGGTTTGGATCTGGAGTGTCCCCCAGAAGTCTTGCATATTTGGATGTTGTGGACTGTCTGTGGAACCACGTGCTTTTGGGAGATGGGGGCCTGCTCCGATGGGGTGGATTGGATTGTAGGGGTGTGGTGGATTAGAACCCCACCTGGAAGGTGCCGAACGCTGAGGCTGGACCTGGAAGTATGTATGTGCCGCAGTCTTCCTCTGGGACAGGATGGGACGGGCCTTGACTTGACTTCCTGTTCGTAATATCATGAGGAGCTGCCTCCACCTCGGCCATGTACTTCCACTGTTGCCAGCTGCCCCTGAGTGGAGTGTGAGCTACATAAACCTTTCCTCCCCTGAGTTTGTGGATGTCGGGAATTGAGTCAGAGCAACGAAAAGTAAGATAATCTCCGTTACAGATTTGCCAGTGTGTACAAGACTGTATATTCTGCACTGATTTTTTCATTCCTGCTCCATTTCCCACCATTCTTCTGCCAATAACTCTCTGCTACTGCTGTTTTTTCATGTGACCTCCTGTATGTTATTTTGAATAGGGATCTTAGTTTATATTTTTTTCTGTGCCCCCAAAGTACTGTGCAGGATGCCTTAATATTGTGGTTTGGATCTGGAATGTCCCCAAAAAGACTGATGTATTTGGATGTTAAGGATTATCTGTGAAACCATGTGCTGCTAGGAGATTGGGGCCTGGTCTGGAGGGGTGGATTAAGGACCTGTGGTGGGTTATAGGTGTGTGGTGGAAGACAGGTGTGTGGCTCATTATAGATGACAAGCATGTGCACTAGATTATACATGTGTGGTATAGTAAGGGCTTAAGACTGGACATGGCAGAACACTGAGGCTGGACACATAATGGGTGGATCACTGGGACAGGACCTGGAAGGATAAATGCAGCTTCCTTCCTTCTGGGACTTGGTTTCCTGTTTGCAGTGCTGTGAAGAGCTGCCTCTGCCTACACTATGTACTTCCACCATTTTGTAGCCACTACCCATGAACGGACTTGTGATCTCCTGAAACTATGAGCTAAAATAAATCTTTCCTAAGCTGTGGATGCTGGGTATTGAGTCACAAAAAAGTAAGTAAAACACTTAAAAATACTGGCTGACTGAACACTGAAATGAAGACTTACTAGCCTGTACTTTTATTTTTTACTTCTCAAAGATAATTTCATTGGATTGCATTATGGCAGCCCCCCAATTCTGCAGAGAGCCAGAGAAAATTCTCACCTAATGCAAGAGCAGCCTACTCTGGAGATGGTTTCTGTGGGTTTGGCCACACACGCCACCAGCAGCTCAAAGAGGTCCTTCAGCATGGTGTTGATCATGCCCTCGTACCTGATGTCTACAGGAAGAGGTAAAGGTAGGTTTCACTAACCCGGGTGAACGGACAGACTCAAATGTCCACTTGTAGCAAAAGGGAGCATCTGAGTGGTAAAAAGGTACATGGAACAATGAGAAAAGTAGCATTACCGTCAAAATTCCATCGAAGCAACAGTTTTCTTGGATCACTTTTACCTGATTTTGGTTGTTTCATTCATATCTAGATTCACTGGCAGGTGTGCCTAACCTTTTTTTTTTTTTTTTTTGAGTAAAAGAGTAGTTGTCTTGGATCATATATAGAATATGTGGTATAGAAGTACTAAAACTTCCTTTTCAAAAATTATCATTACAACATTAAAAATATCAAGGGGAAAATGCTGGGCCACAAGTTAGACAAGCCTGAGATACAGCAGTATTGGAGTACCTGGCTTTTGTACATTGATGTACACTTTTCTTTTTCTTTTCTTTCTTTCTTTTTTTTTTTTGAGATGGGATCTCACTCTATTTAGTCCAGGCTCCTTCTGAACTCACTCTGTAGCCCAGACTGCCCTCAAACTCACAGCAATCCTCCTGCCTCAGCCTCCTGGGTGCTGGTATCACATGCATGCATCACCACAGCAATCTTATGTGGTGTTGGGATTTGAACTCATGGCCTTGTGCATGATAGGCAAGTCTTTTAACCTCTGAGCTATGCCACCAAACCCATGTACATTTTTCACAGGTAAGCATATAATTCAGCTACTTATACAAAACATAATATTCAAATTAGTTGGTAAAAGTTTTGAACTCTTTAAAAAGAAGTAAAACATACTTTCCTTACTACTGATAGGCAAATCAGCTAAAATTAAATGCTCTTGAGAAATAAAAGAATCTCTCTAGCCAGTCTCGCTCTTGCTTTAAGACTACTCTCCAAGGAAACAAAACAAGGCTTCTAGAAAACACATTCCACTGGCCCAATTCAAGATGTGTCTGTGCTCTTTCCCTCAGGTCCTCACAATGCTACAGGAGCACTTTTCTGTAGCATCCTCCAAGGTCTTGTGCATTGGGAAGCAATGACCTGGTCAAGAACCTTGACTTCCAGACAGAGTCCCAGCTGCCCATGGGAAAATCTTTCTCCATTAGTGTTCTTACTTTGCAGGGCAAACTGTCCTTACTAAACCTAGTAGAAACACAGTTTCTTTGCGTTCTGAGTTTCCCTTGCGCTCAACAGCCGCCTCAGTTTTGCAGTCTCCAGCAAGAGACCTTTACACTGCTCTTGTCTTTCCCTCCTACTGTCATCACTCCTGTGGCCAGCAGCCCTGCTTTTTATCTTTTCTGCACCCAAACTTCCAGATCATGAGCAGGAATCTACATTTCACTAACATGGGTGCCAAAGTTTTAGCTTCTCTGTCCTCCTCCCCCTGCTGACTCCAGCGCATGCCCCACGTCACTTCCAAAATGCTTAAGTGTCTGGAGCTTTCTCTTCACTCCTAACCTACCGAGCAGCTTCCGGCCCATAGCTGACACCTTTCCTAACCTCCCACCCCCTCAACTTATCCTCCCCACATAAAGCAGGACAACAGGATAGGCTCCCTACCCATTTGTCAGCCACAGTGATATTTATTCTTTTTTTGGTTTGTTATGTACTTGAATTTGCCTTCCCTCTCCTAATGCCTACTTTTGCTATACCTGCTTCTGAGATATTTTATTTTCAACTACAGTTTTTATAGATTATTCTGTTTGATAGTTTTATAGAGGACAGATGAGTATCAATTTTCCTGTGGTGATACCTTACTAAATGACTGGCAATGACCTCGTAATTCTATTTTAATACTTCCCAGGACAAAGGGATTTGAATTAGCACTCAGTAAGCACTTTTAGAGGATGGTGCTGTCTATCACAGTAATGCCCAGAATGCCCTGCTCTGGTGTGATGGCTACCTGAGTGCAGAAAGCTCTGGATGTGCTCCACCACCAGCTCACAGGACAGGCCAATGGCATGCTTGAAGTTAGCAGATGCCACATCCCAGTATGAATGGTCTTTATGGCTACGGCGGAGCCAAACGGACATCACGGGAAGGAGGAGGTGGACAACTGCATAGATTCCAAATCCTGGTCCTGAAAAAGAAAAGCCATTTAGAGGTGTGATCTCACAAAGGAAACTCCTTGCCACATAGTAAGATGTCGGGGCTCCTTGAAAAACCTCCCCATTCCCTGAGAAGGTGCAGGGAGCAAAAATCTGTCAGTGCTTGGGGAACAGCCAGACACATATATATGAGTCTGTATGTATGAAAACATACCTTTAATTCATAAGTTCATATATTTATGTGGAACACAAGAGAAACAAAGGATAGATTTATTTATCAATCAACAGTCTGGGTCTCATTGTGTTGCCCACGCTGGCTCTGAACTCCTGTACTAAAGCAATTTTTCTGTCTTAGATTCCCAAGTAGCTGAGACTATGTTGGTAAGAAAAATTTTTAAACTTTTGTATAAATGGAGTAATGTAAACCTTAGTTTGCAAACTGATTAACAAATTCATATATTCATTTTATCACCACATACTATTTCCATATGTATGCATCTGCAACAATTTATTCTCTATTTCCTCACCAACAGATATTTAGAATTTTCTTAATTTTTTGCTTTGCAGAAAATGCTATCAGGAAAACCTTGTGTTTCTCCACAGAAATGTTAACAGCACTGTGTGCTTTAAAAGTAAAAATTGTATGAGAATATAAAGAAGGAAAAAGAAGGAAAAAACTTCTACAAAGATGTTACTACATTTTGATATAGTCCCTTCTATTAATTTTTAAATGCGGGTGTTATGTGTATCTATAAATGTGTAAAATTTTGCATGTAGTTGAAATTGTACTTCATAGTATATAAAATTTAACATAATTCCTTATTAACAATTATGTTAAATATGATTCATAAACATCAACTCTGATGCCTAAGAATGTTTATATTCTTTACAATAATTTACTTAACTGCTTTCCATTTAGAGATTTCATAATTTTTGTAATATTCAACATGGTTCAAGAAACACATTTTTCTTCATTACTATTAATTCATAGATGGTGGATTTCTAGGAGAATTACTGGGTAAATGTTGGTCATACACATTGAGTAGCAATTAATGAGAAGACAGAAAATGGTACTTATCAGCAAGACAGATTTAGAAATAGTGATATATAATCAATTCTATAAGATACTTGCTTTTCCTCAATGGAAGAAAGTTTAAATTTTTAACATGTAAGAGTAGCTGCAGTGGTTTTTATTCTGAAAAAAATTCCAGTATAAATTCCACCATGGATTTTAAAGAGTATCAATCATAAGGAAGAATACAGACCCTTTCTCCCCTACAGAGCTAACTAAGAAGTGGTGTCATATAGAGTTCTGTTTCCATTGGTAAAAACTAAACGTTCTACAGAATGTTTCTCTGACCTTTGGAAAATTGGGGTGAAGAAAAGCATATATGAAATTTGATTAATTCATAACAAGAAAGGGTCATCTGCTCCTATGCCATCAAGGACTGTATACAGTGAGTAGTGAATGTCTTTTTCTCACTCTAATCTCCCTATACCCTTTACATAAACAAGATGTGCTGCTGTCATATACCTGTGGGTGGTTTGTTTATACCTGTGCTGGCCCTGGTGAGTCCTACTTGTTGTAAGACCCCAGGGCTCAGGGCATGTACTGCAAGACCTGGCCAAGGAAGAGGTCTATGGAATATGGAGGAGCCAAAAGGCTCATGGGGACAAAGATAGGACACAACCTTGGCCTGGCGAATGTGGGGTTCCAACACACCCAACTATTCATAAATAGATTGGTAGAAGGTAATATCAACAATACAGGGGTCTATCATACATTATCACTGATCACAGCCATGCAACAAATCCTGACTAAATACCTATCGTGTTAAGTCAAGGAAGCAGTGAAACAAGGAGACATCACAGCTGTAGAAAAAGTTACGTGTGGGGCTGGAGGAACACTTGCTTAGAAAGCACAAGGCCCCGAGTTCGACTACCCAGCACCACGTAAGCTAGGCCTGCTGGGCCACATGTGTAATCCCAGCACTCACGGAGGCTGATGCAAGAGGACTGCTAGAGTTTAATGGCAGCCTGGGCTCCATAGATAGTTCAGGACCAACCTGGACTACAGAATGAGACCCTGTTTCAAAAAAGAAAAAAGGAAAAAAAAGTTATATGTATAACAGTTCTACCCAAATCAGAGAAGTATTTACCAGGTATTTTGGTAACATCTCTCAGCAGCTCAAAGAGTAAATCCAAGGTTGGAGGTTGGTGCTGACGTGGACAGTTGGACACAGCTGCTGTCAACTGCTCTAGCAGGATGATCCAGACTTCTATCAGACCTGAGGACCAGAAAGTAGACCTGTAAGCTGTCCAGTTAAATGTCACTGCAAGATCCAATTAAACACTGTATGCAGCTTCCAACTGCTGTGAGACACAAGGCATCACCTCAGGCACGAGTCCACACAGGCTGTGTACATGGGCTGGGTGTGAGGTACACACTCTGACAGAGTACCACACTTCCTCCTTGTTTCTCTAAAAAGGGGATGCGATATGCAGGTGGAAACAATAGCTGATGGATGATTTAAAGAGAACCAATCTCAGAATTACGGGTGTGAGAGAGAGAGAGCAGAAGATAGCACTGAAGGTATAAGGAATTTATTCACTGAAATTTTGCAAGAAAATTTCCCAAATCTAGGAAGATAAATTAATTTTCAGGTACAAACACCTTATAGAAACCAAATCAGCCCAACCAGCAATGAGATTTGCCACAGCATATCTTAATCAAAATCTCAGAAATACACCATGAAGAGAGAATGTTAAAAGCAGCAAGAGGCAAGAGGAAAAAACAGATATTTTTCTAGCAAGGTAAATCCATTAGAATTACCACCGATTTCTCAATGCAAACTTTAAAGGCCAGGAGAGCCTAGAGCAAAATCTTTCAAGCTTTCAAAGACAGCAAGTATCAACCCAGGTTGTTGTACCCAGCAGTATTATCCCTGAAAATTGAAGAAGTAAAACTTCATGACCAAGGAGCTCTAAAGAAATCTGCAACCACTAGCCCAGCATTACAGACAATATTTGAAGGAATCTTTGAAACACACAGAGATAAGCAGAACCAAAAAAAAAAAAAAAAAAAAACCAAAAAAACAAACAAACAAACAAAAACCCAACAACAACAAACATCGGAGGAAAGGAAACATCTACAGAGAAAGTGTAACAAAACATAGATTGGAATTTGAATCATTTGATTGGTATCCTTCTAGAACCAGCTGTACCAGCCGTCTCATAAAATCTGTGAAACTTACCCCCATAATTATTTTTAGTAGTATAGTAGTAGAATTCATGGATGGATAGGGAGATAAAATGATGAACCAAATCTAGCAAAAATATCAGTAATTAGTAAACTATGGAAGCTAAGCTAAACAGTGGTGATTTGAGTAGTGAAGTGAATCAGATGCAGAAGATTAAAGATGTTAAATATCACATGGTTTCTCTGATATGGGAAACTCAGAACACAGGCATTCTATAGATTCAAATGGGTGTGACAATGGGAGTTACAGGGCAGTGGGGAAGGTGGGGGAAGGCCAAAAATGGGGAGGGGAAAGAACTGTAATGTTGATGTGATATGTATGTGCACAGAATACTCAAGTTCACTGTGAGGATTATGTATTGCATATATATGTATTAATAAATATGGTGGGAAAAATTATAAACCAAAAAAAGAATATAGTACAGATAAGCAACATTAGCGTCTGCTTATAATTATATTGTGTGGGAGGCTTTGAATGCTAAGTGTTATTCTTAGCTAATCACTAAATAGAAAGTGCCATTAAAAAGTCCAGCCAACTTCTAACACTTGAATTGTTTCCTATATTACATATGTATCATTTCATATAGTTTTTTCACTCAGATAATCTGAATTACTGAGGTTCTCTGGTTTATAATCTCAGTTGAAAACTAAATCTTCCAGCCACCTCCATTAATGAGGTTGTAACAGCAAAATGAAAACAAATTTAAAAACAAAAAGCAAAATCTCTCTGTAAAAGTTCTTTTTACAAGGGCTTGAAACAACTTATATCCAGAATCTTAGGCCAAGAAAATCATTTCACTCCTAAAGTGAGTGAACCAGAACCAGGGATTCATGTGAAAGACAGCAGCCGCAGCGTGAGTTAATCCACATGAAAATCACCCAGTCACTGGCTTGACCTCTGATTCACAGGAGACTACAGGAATCCCAATTTGAAACAAATCTTTCTTTTCCTGAGCCTTCAGCTGCACCAGGCATGACCAGAGTCTCTCTTCAATAAGGGCTTAATTTCCCTAGTCTTTAACCCACTAAGTAGTCTGCAGAAGTAAATTATATGGTGATTGTGTTTTCTAAAAGCTACTGAAGACAATTACTAGCCAATTTAAGTGTCAAAACAATAATATAACTTTGTTCCAGTTTGCCAAATATCAGATAATTTGAAGTTTGAAAATATTTTGTGAAATCTGTATCTAAAAAGCCTGGCTTTAGAGCTGTTGCTTGTAAAGTGATGTCTTTGGTAATTCCACAGTAACTTTAGGTAGACCTGTTATTAAAAAATAACAGAAAGACGATTACTCTTATTAAGTGAAAGCTGCCTGACTTACTGCTTACGCTTCTGGAACTATGACCACAGCCATAACCTAGTTTAATCCAATCAATTGACTTACCAGTGTCGTCATCAAATTCAGACAGGACCGACTCAATCCCATCTTCACTGCTGGCCGACTGCTCCTGGAGTCTCCGGGGCAAGCTAGCAAGTCGCCCACTGAGGAATATTGGCTTCAGGGGCATTTTGTAGATTTTGGCCAGTAACTGCAGAGGAAGAACCACCCCAATACACAATTATATGTTGGAAAAAGCTCATTTTGGTGTTAAGGAAAAATAAAACTATACACCACTCATAATGGGGACCCAGGACACTGAAACAGCTCCTAGTGCATAGCAGTTTTAAGTTATTAGTTGTTTGTAATTTGGTCTTTGAAAGTAGCTTATGAGAGACACGTAGCTCATGAAGTAGACAAAGTAGCCTTCAGCAGCATAAAAAGTAGCAGATAGTTCAGAATCTTAACTGCATGCATTTAAAAGACTTTGATCACCCAGGGAACCCTGAGCATGCCTACAGCAGTCTACAAGCAATGGGTCAATAGCCTCGGGGTCCCCTAACCCAACCCAAGCTCTAAGGAAGTAGGGACAAGAGCAGCTGAGAAAACAGAGGCATCCCAAGAAGGATGGGTGTAACGAAGCCTGGGCAGTAAGGCTAAGAAGAGGCAGGGCGCTCCTCGCTCCAGACCTAAGTCCTGTGCCTGCCATGCTCTCACACGGTCTGAACACCAGTAAAATGGCTGTAAAGGCAGACACAGCTGTGTCCTTGTGGATCTCACCATAGCTCTTCACCAAAAAGATAGAAATTTCAACATAAAAGCTATATGCAAAGCCAAATGTACGTGGAGGGAACGGTGGTTGGTAGGGAGGGAGTAGTTTCTGTAGCCCCTGGGCACTCCGAGGAGAGAGTGCTTCTGATGAGATCTGGAGGATAAGGTCTGTCATACAGAGCTATAGGGGGAGGAAGACCCGGCAGGTGCAGCAGTTTGAGCGTGGGGTCTCTGGGGGCAGGAAGTCAGTATGGCAGTAGCCCCATGAGTGAGACGGAGGGACCTGAGAGCAGAAACGGAGGCAGGGCCATGGCATATGATGCCCAGCAGAAGCAGCTGGATGACGCCAAGGCTGTCCTTCCTAAAGCCATGGCATTCAACCTCACCACCAACACAGAGGTAGACAGAGGCTAGACAGGCCCAAGCTGAGAAGACAGGAGCACTCAGACTGTCTCCGATGGCTGAGGAGATCGCACATGAGGAGGGAGCATCATCTTTCATCTGTCATTTGATGCAGAGAAGAACAAAGGACCTTGAAGGTCACTGTTCACTTTGGTAAACACTGTTTTGTTGGCGCTCTTTACTAGATCTTAGCTCCACATGTCCTCTTTCCTTTTGGACATCCTTTTATTAATTTTTGGTACCATCATAAAGCCTTCTAATGGCCTTATGGCCCTTTCCAACAAACCGAGGCAGAGACAGAGGTATCTTACATGTCTGAGTGGAAGTGAGGAGCCTTGGAGATCTCAGGGACCTGTGTGTGTACTCTATTGTCATTATTTGTTTTCCTTCACGGAAAGGGTAGGAACAAAAATTTTTGCCCCAAATCAAAATGCTCATCTAACGGGGAAATAGCACACAGTGTCTTTCATGGACTTCTGCAACATTCTGTAAATACTGCTCTGAACTCTCTCTGAGGCTGGTCAGGGGCCTGGAACAGAGCCTGGGCCTCTCCGTGTACCTGAGAACAGCGCCTTAGGTAATCCAGGGCAGGCAGGCACAGGTCTGTGGACGTGGCTCCTGGGCCTGGGACACAGTCTCCGATCTCTTTACAGTCCACTTCCCCTAAGGCAAAGACAAAATCACATGAGCTGCGCCTTACCAACAGAAGGCCCGTTGCTCGGTCAGCACCGCTGCATTAGATAGTTACTAAAATACAGAGAGGGGGGGAAAGAAAACTGCCGCCGAATGCACAACTCTGACTAAAGTCCTTATGGGCCCCACCGTCCATCCCAGCACTGGAGGGCAGGCTGCGTGCTTTGGCATGTGGCCGCCCTTCAGCGGTCTGCGCTGATGTGCGGATCCCAAAGCTCTGGTGACAGGGTGCTCCTGAACACAGGCCCTATGTTGGGCTGGAGCAAAGCACCCGGCCTGTTTGGGCAAGGACCCAAAGCATGAAATGAGGAGGCGAATGAGGAGACTCCGCGAAGAGTCCAAACGCTGGGGCTTTGGGGACGAGACCACTTCATTGAAATTAAATGAATTTCATTTGTTGTACATACGTAAAGATTGAACATATCTGTAGAAGGTCTTCTAGGGTTTTTTTTTTTTAAATAAGTATAAATAATTGAGTTGTAATTTTTCTCTCCATGTAATGAATCTTTCTATACTTCTAATAAAACCTTCCACAACGCTGTAATTGTTTCTCATTGTGTGCAACTGTGGCAACTACCACCCTCTCCTGTGGGTAAACAGACATAATTACTAGGCATTAATTAAATTCCAGAAGCAACGAGGCATGTTTCTCCTTAAAAGATAGATAATGTGTTTTATGTTTTATCATCCTCGAGGCTGTCAAGCTCTCTCTGTAAAAGGGCAGATAGTTCGTGGCATAGGTTCCGCAGGTCCTGCTCTTTGTATCGCCACTTCTCCTCTCCTGTTGCAGCACAAAGGTGAGCACAGGAGAACGAACACAACTAGGGTCCAATAAGGCGTTATTTATTAGAACTGCCAGTGGGTCAGATTTGGCCTTTGCATTTGGCAGCTCCTGATTTACACTGACAGGCCTTACTATATAAAAAACAGAGGCCAAATCAAAGGCGTGTTGAAATAACAGATGGGGATTTTAACCCGTTTTCTATCTTGTTGATTATAACAGATGCCCCAAAACTTATTCTGTGTGTCACGGCATCCAGGCGATGCGAGTGGCACGCCCCGGAGGTGGGCACAGCATACGGCAGTGTAGCTGGGCTGGGCTGGGCTTTGCCACTGGCCCCAAGCTCCACAGAAACAATTCCACCCTTAAAACGATAAACCAAATCTGGCAAAGTGTTAGTAATTAGTGAAATGTGAGTAAATACTTTATGAAAGTCAAAAAATTCTCAAATGACTACATATGCCATTGTATCTATTGCTTATATGTAATTTTGTTATGAAGAGGTAAGTTCATTTAATGTAGCAATTCACTTATCAGGTCTCGGATGTAAGTTTATCCTACGAAAACTGATTGATATAATGACCTGAATGCCATCTGAATGTACATTTACCATTCAGTTCTGAGCTAAGGAACTTGAAATTTAACTTCTTTTTCTTTCTTGCATTTTATAGCCCTATGAATTCTAGTGTTATAGTTCTTTTCTTAGATGAACTGGTGGGTGAGGCAATCTTAGAGAATCTTAAGATATACTTAGATACAAAAAAAGAACTTTAGGCAAATCATCCCAACAAAGGGCTCTGCTGGACCCAGAGAAGAGGCATCAAGATTTGGTCACTGCAGCCCATTCTAGGGGTGGGAAGCTGAGCTAACGAGTGGTGATTTGAGTGGTGATGTGAGTGGTGAGGTGAGTGGTGAGGTGAGTCAGATGCAGAAGAATCAGTATCTTATATATTGCATGGTTTCTCTGATTTGGGAAACCCAGAGTATAGGTAGGTATTCTATAGAACCAAATGGGTATGATAGTGGGAGTTAGGGGGGTGAGAAGGATTTTGGAAGGCTAAATATGGGAAGTGATTGCAAGTTTTATATGATATATATGTGCACAAAACACTTAAGTTCATTGTAAACATTACGTATTGCATATATGTTAATAAAACAGGAAAAAATAATTCCACCTTATAATTTCCAGGAAGAAATAGGACCTGTTTTAAATACCCTTCATGTGCATGCATGCATAATTTGATCTATTTCAGTCTCACCTTCTAAGATAAAAATCTGAAATTACTAACATGTTAGTAGGCATCTCTACCTGACAGTTTCACAGAAACTCATCCTGTGTTACTGTCCAAAAGAAAATTTATACATTTTCGTCTCAGTTTTGGTATGCAATCTTGTGCCCCTCACGCTCAATTTCTGTGCTGACACTCAGTCACAAAAGGGACAGTACTGAAAGGCGGATGAAGGTGGCGCTCCCGGAGAGCCACCTTCCCTTCCGTCATGTAGGGTGCAGCATGCAGGCACCTGTCGGGACCCTGGAACATACACGGTATGGATAAGTGGGACACTCCTTCACAACACAGTGACGGTGATTCACTTACATTAAGAATTGTCTACATCTTAGACCTATATGGCCTTCAGGATCTCTCCTGAAACTTTCATTTGTTTCTGCTTTGAAAATAAGGATATTATGCATCACAGGACTTTTTAAGCCCAATTTTCTTTCGCAAAAGAATGATCTATTATATAACAAGAAAATAAACTAGAAGAATAATATTAACTTTATATTCTCCCCATGGCCAAGGTTCTTAGGCTCCAAGAGTACTCCATAGAGAAGCTCTCAAAAGTTCAAGTTTCTTCTAAACTTGCTTTAACTAACTTCCCATTCCATTTCACTCCAGATAAATCTGTGCTGAATAGAAACTGGTTCCAGCTGATCACGTTGTATAGGAAGTATCCACTGTCAGATGTTCCTAAGACATGAAGTAAGCTAGATAGTTCCTTAAACAGATTGAGAAGGGTGGCATCCAAATATATTTTTCAATTAACAAGGCCAGGGAGGTGACACTCTTAGGTTTCTTCTCAGAAGCAGGGACATCAAATGCAGTCTGCTAATCGTGTGGCACGAGAGGTTTCTTATGGAATGACAACTATTAAGCTTGATAATAAAACACTGTAAGATTTTAAAAGTTGGTATAAATAATATATAGACTGAACTATACTGTATTACAGATACTTCATGGGAACAATGAAAAAAATAATCTGGGACACCTCAAAGTTCCTGTCACTGTAAGCTTTCTGCTAGAGTACACAACCCAACCCTACTACTCAGGGGTCACAGTGAGTTTTTGCCCCAGGTGCGCAGGGGTCCTGTTTCCAGGGCCTTGAGTACAGAGCCCTCCTGGAAAGAGTCTCCAGTGGTTACGAGGCACGAAGGGCAATTCCACTCACCCAGTCCTTTGACAAACTTCATAAGGCACATGATGTAACTCGTGGCTGCATTAGCAAAGACCTGGATGTTGTCGGTATTGAGAAAGGCTTCAAATACATCAAAGACTGGAGCTTGGCTTTTTCCTTTAGGAAAAAAAAAATCACAGAATTTTAAGAAAGGGAAGTCTCTACCCTTTAGATTGCTCACACTCCCAGGACCTTGCAAGGGACTGGACAGCGGCCTGGGCTTTTAGGTAGGCCTGGCTTGGCTACGGGATATCCTTCTCAGCTCTGCCGGCAAGAGAGCTGCAGGAAGGCAATGAAGACATATGCTGTGCTCTGTATACATGAAAATTCCATAACAAACCCCGTTATCCTATATAATTAATATGCACTGATAAAAACATGGAGGGGGGAGACAGAGCTGGAGGAATGCAGGGTTGAAATAATATGTCATCAACAGGGCTGTGAGACACGTAACCTCTGAAGTATTCCTGCACAGCACATTGGAGATTATCCAACGGCAATGAGAAGGACTGTTTAGGCATCATGTATGAATTTACGTATTCCTGGGCAGAAAAGTGTTTACAAAGAAGGTCTGGGAATGCTAGCCTTAGAAAAACCTACTTGCAAGATGTGGTGTAAAATAATAATGGGTTAAAATATAAGATATTTGGTGGATAAAATGAAAAACAGTTCTGGACAAACAAAACAGTAAGTTTTCTGTCACTGAGTACACAACTCAACCCCACTTGCGTAGGACGCAGGAGCTGAGCAGCTGTGGAATCTGGGAATTCGTCTCAGAATATTCCTCGGCAACACTTAACTCAATGAGGGGTTCACGATGCCTAGGACAGTGCAAGCAATATGGTGTATACAGAACACCTGCTGTGCTTTCTCTGGACTTCCAGTGTGTGACTGATCTGGTCATGTCCCTTCTACTTTGCATAATACTTATGAGCTATGTAATAAATTAGAGTTATGTGATAAAAGTTTCTGGTGGGTTTCTGAATATAGGGGTGGCCTTAGGCCTTGACACAATACCCCCTGGCACAGGGCCCTGGCCTGCCCACCTACTTCCAGCCAGACCTTGTCCAACTAATTCTGACCCCACGTGTTACACTGTTTTTCTGTTTCTTGGGAGCGTATGGATACAGGCTGAATATCCCTCACTCCAAATGTTGGGAGCCAGAAGTTTTCCAGATTTCAGAGGTTGTTTTTTTTTTTTTTTTTTTAAGATTTATAGAATTTACTGATTGAGCATTCCTTAACTGAAAAACTGAAATCCAAAATGTTCTCACACAGTCAACAGCTTCAGAATTGAGTGCATTTCAGATTCCTGATTTTCAGATGCTCAACGTGTAACATTTTTCTTTTTGGATTTAGAAAGGAACTCTTCACAGCAATGGACAGTGGATACAGAGAAGCTGCTCAGCCTCTGCCCACCCGTCAGTGAGAGAGGAGCTTGCGGGGTGTGGGGGGATTCGGGTTCCTGGCCTGCTGGCAGGATTCGACTGCTCATAAAACATGGCTCAATGACTATCTTCCTTCTCGTTCAATTTCTTTTTTTTCTTAACAACGTATTTCCACAATATCCAGTATGATAGAAGTTGTCTTTAACATAGAAAACTGACACATATTGCGTACCTTGTCAGAGACACCCATAAACAAAATTTGTAGTGGAGACACATCTACATTCTGATTTTTTTCACTCCTTTGTCTTTATTTTTTCATAGTTTGATTTTCTCATATTAGAGAAGCGTGTGATATTTAACCTCTTGTGTCTGACTCATTTTGCTAAGCATCATGGTCTTTTGATAGAGTGAGACTTGGCACAAAGAATGAAGGCCCCACATTCAGAGTCACCCGAGCGCTCTCACCCATGGAGTAGTCTCCAACGAGGTACTCCTTCACCTCAGCCTTGTCCCCCCCGTGCACTGTCTCCAGGGCACTGAACAAGGGCCGCCATCCCGACTGGATCTGCGTGGAACACACTTCAACCAGCTCCCCGATGGAGGTGACCACCTGCACAGGCAGAGGGGGTGACACTTAACAGAAGCAGGAGAATTTATGAGTTAATTTTAATGAAAGAGAAAAACCAGAACTCACAGAGGCTTTCTCAAAAATCTGGATAAGCAGCCGGATGGCTTAAGTTTGTATTTTACTAATAACTAATGCTGCTGAGCAAATTTGCACTCGTTTATTCGGCCGTCTGGAGATAGTCTGTTACTTCTTACAGTGGGTGTCATCTCTTTTATTACAGAGTTGTGGTTTTACATATCCATATATATTGTAGCTTCAAATCCTTCCTAAGATTTATGATGAAGAAAACTTTTAGAACTGTAAGCTTTTTGAAAAATCTTTTAATGGTATCTTTCAAAGATTAAGAGCTTTAATTTTGATGAAGTCTGGTTTATCAGTTTTTCTTTTTTATGGGTCATGTCAGCATTTCTAAGATACCTTTGCTTCATTCAAGTTGTCAGTGATTGTCTTCTATGGTTTCTTCTACAGATTCTTACTGGTTTTTACTCTGTTTTAAATCATGACCCATTTTTTAGTTACTTGTCGCTGGACGGTGAGAGACAGGGCATTAAGCTTGTTTCTCTTACATATGTTTATGTACTATTTGCTGGAAATAACAGCTTCTCCCTCCACTGTACTATGGTCTGAGAGTATGCAGGGAATTATTTCTATCCCTTTGTACTTATTTAAGCATGACTTATGGCCCAGAATGTGGTTTATTTCAGAAAATGTTGTGTGCTGCTGAGAAGAATGTGTAGTCAGTTGATGTTGGGTAGAAAACTCTGTAAACATTTGTTATGTCTAAGTTTTCTATAGTGTTGTTTAGCAGTTGTATATCTTTGGGTATTTTTTGTCTGTTCTATCTATTTGTGATACTGGGGTATTAAAGTCCCCTATTATAATTGTATTGGGGCCTATATGTCATTTCAGATGTAACAATTTTTGGTTTACATAATTGGGTGCTCTAGAGTTGGGGCATATATATTGATAATTGTGATTTCTTCCTGTTCTATTGTTCCTTAACCAGTATATAGTGGCCATCTTTGTCTCTCTTCACCTGTTTTCTTTTGAAATCTGATGAGTCTGAGATTAATATAGCTACCCCTGCTTGTTTTCTGGGATCTGTTGCATGAAATATTGAATTCCAACCTTTTATTTTCAGTCTATGAGTTTCTTTTTGGTTGAAGTCTGTCTCTTGCAGGCAGCAAATTGTGGGTTTCTGTTTTTTGATCCAGTCAGCTAGTCTATGTTTTTTGATAGGTGAGTTGAGGCCATTCACATTTAGGGTAATTTTCGAGGTATGTTTGGTGCGTCTTGCCATAGTTTTAGTTTTTCCATGTTGTTTACTGGCTTTGCTTTTTTCTAAGCTCATTCTCCTCTAGCTTTTGTCTTTTATTCTCTGTGGTCATTTGTGTCAACGGCCTCTCTTTCCCTATCCACATTTCCTTTGAGAATTCTCTGCAGTGATGGCTTAGTGGCTGCAAGTTTCTTTAAGCTTTCTATATCATGGAAAATTTTAATTTCTCCCTCTAGTATAATAGATAGTTTTGCTGGATATAGTAGTCTTGGTTGGAATTTGTGTTCTTTTAGTGTTTGAATGATATTGCTCCATGATCTCCTGGCTTTTAGAGTCTAGGTTGAGAAGCTTGCAGTTACCCTGATGGGCTTACCATTGTAGGTCACCTTCTGCTTTTCTCTTACTGCTTTCAGTATTCTCTCTTTGTGTTGGGTTTCTAGTACTTTAATTATGATGTGTCGTGATGAGGCTCTCTTCTGATCCATTTTGTTTGGTGCTCTATATGCCTGCAGTAGTTCAATGTTCTTTTCTCTTCTTACACTTGGGGAATTCTCTCCCATAATTTCCTTGAATATGACTTTTAAGACTTTTGTTTCATCCTCGGTCTTCTCTTGGACTCCCATAATTTTCAGGTTGTTTCTCTTTGAGTCATCTATCTGTTGTTGTAATGATTCACTTTTTTCTTTTTTTACTTTGCGTTCTTTATGGTCTTTCTGTCCCGGCTCCGTCATTTTGTCTTCTAAATCTGATAATCTATTTTGAAATTGTTTTATATTGTTGCTTATTGTGACCTGTGTGTTCTTCACTTCCTGGATATCTGCATTTTTTTAATGTCTCTGTTGTGTTCTCCTCTCATTTCTTGCAATGCTTTATCTTCTGGTTCATTTCTTCTTTGATCTCCTCTACTTGCTTCTCAAAGCTTGCTTTTAGCTTAGCTAGGTCTTGGCATAGGCCTTGTTCTATGATTTTCATTTCCTGCATCAATTCCTGCTTTAATTCCAGCTTTAACTCAATGTATTTCTGGGCCCAGAAGTTACCATCATTTGTGCCATTTTCATCTTTAAATTCTGCATTTTCAGGATTCCTAGTATGCTCTTCTGGTGTGTCAAGACTTTTGAAGGAGATTTATTTCCATGTTTCCTCATGGTTCTGTTGTCTTTGGTTGTGTCTGGTTGTCTGTCCCTGGGTTTCCACTACGGACTCACCCTGGCACGTCTCTGCCTGAGGCTGGGAGGTCACTTCCTCTGTGCTACCCACCTCTGAGAGGAGCAGGGAGATGGCAGCGAGTCACACCCCCCCCCGTCCAGTCCAATGCAGCTCAACCTGGTACTGGCAAAGCCAAGTCTCTGTGCAGGCCTCCGCTGTGAGGGGTGGCAGGCAGGGACGGTGGTGGGGAGTCCCACTGGTCTATTCCAGAGAGATTCTCCCGGTGCTCACAAAGCCCTGTGTCCACGCCGGCCTCTGCTGTGAGGGGCAGCAGGGAAGATGGCAAGGAGACCTACTGCTGAGCCCAGGATCCACCGTAGGTCTCGGCTGTGAGCGGCGGCAGGGAAGATGTCTGGAAGATCTACCACCCCCCTGCAGAGTGGCCCTGCTTGGCAATAGCCAAGCCCTTGTTGTGCTGTAGGCCCCCAAGGCAAGGGGCAGTGGGGAAGATGTCCAGGAGGCCTACCTGCCTCCTCTGAAGCAGCCCTGCCTGGTGCTCGCCGAGCCCAGGCTCAGCTGCAGGTCCCTGAGGTGAGGGGCGGTGAGGAAAATGTCCGTGAATCCTCTGGAAAAGTGAAGCAGCTGTAGTCTTCCATATAGTCTAAGCAGCAGAGAAAGCTGGTCTTAAAACGCCTGATAGGTGGTACTCAACAAGGATAGACAGAAAGATACTGCGACATTGATCCTCAGGAAACGGGAACAAACTGACCCAGCTAGAGGTAAAAGCGAAGAAACAAGCCAGGGCCTTCAAGGTTCCTAAAACTGGAGCCCTCTGTCTGAAAGTCTTCTGAGTATTTTCTGCGATGCTGGTCTAGTGGGCATAAATTTCTTCAGGTTTTCTTTATCATTGAAGATTTTAACTTCTCCCCCAATTTGGAAGGATACTTTTATGGAGTATATATAACAGTCTGAGTTGACACTTTCTTTTAGCATTTGAAGGATTTTTCTCTGTGACATCCGGGTCTTTAAGATATGTGTTTGAGAATCCCAGTTATTCTGACAAGTTTGTCTTTTTAGGTTACTTTCCGTTTTTCTTCTGTGACTTTTGGTGTTCTTTTTTGTTAAGTGTCTAGATTTTGATTATAATGTGTCATGTCTACTCAAGGTTATTTAGTGCTCAATATGTCCGCGATAGCTGAATGTTAGTTTTGTTCTCTCCTCCATTTTCTCTCGCACTGTCATAACTCTGAGATTATTTCTTTTTTGTCTATCACCTACTTTTCTTGTCTGTGTTTTAGTCATCACTGACTGAACAGTCTGATTTGTCAAAATTATCTTCCAGATTCAATACTCTGTCTTCAAAATGCTCAAACCAATTTCCCACTTTTCATTTGAGTTGTTCATATCCTGGAATTCAGTCTGGAATGATTCCTTTCAGTTTCCTCTCTTACTTCTTTATTGAAATATTCCTTCATTCCTTGTATTGCCTTGTTTATCCTTTTATTTGTGTCTTCTACGTAGTCACTAAGCTTTTTATCTATTAAGAGTGTTGTTTGATTAAATCCTCTTTGAACTCACTGAGCATCTCTTCCATTTATTTAAGCATATCATGTTTGAGCTGACTGTCCACAAGGTCCACTTGTTTCTTGACTTCCTTTTCTATAGTTTCTGATATTTCAGGTCCCACGATATCACCTTCGGGGAGTCAGGCATTTTTGCAGGTGACTTACTGCTTTATTTTCCCATGGTTCTATTGCTGTGGGTTGTATATCAAGTAGTGTTTATGGAGTCTACCTCTACTATGGAGTTTTTTCCATTAGATTATTCATTTTCTTGGAATTTTCTTGAGTTTGTGTAGATTTTAATATTTATGCCCATTAAAAAAATCATACTCATTAATTCATTTTGGGGGATCTTCTCAATGTCCAACCATCTTCTGGTTATCTGGATTTCTACTTTTTAGTGAAAGAGAAATAGATTACAGTATTGTATGTCATCTAAGGACAAGCTAAATATTGGCAGATAGCAGAAATCAAGACCAATGTTTATGCCGTCATTCAGAACATGTATGAAGATCTACAATAATATTAAAATCTAAGAAAAATTACTGGCAGGACCTAATAAAGAGTTTAATACTACACTTTAAAAGGCACAGCCTACACTATCAATGTATCTATCTATATAAACCTAATATTGACTTACTGAAAGGGATCCGTCAATAATAAAATAGTCCTCTATATTGCTTACCTAGGCTACACCAAAATACCAGAAATTATTAACCCTTAATAGACTTCTATATCCACTTTAACATAGGAACAGATATCAATATCAATGGTTAAAGAACACATATGGTCTATTGACATTTCACAATAAGTTAACAATTCTACTCTTAACATTAGAAGTGTGATCTATACTACGAATGGAAGTGCTTATATGTCTTGTCTAGTGACTTATTTGAAGAGTTTATGAAAGGTGACTAAATTATTGTTGATAATACCAAAAAAATCTACCATGCTAACCCGTGTCTAACTAAATAGCATAAAGTCTTTGATTCCCAACATGCCAAGCTGTATAGCTTTAAGTTGTCAATACTTAACAATACTATTAATAAGAGTGGTAGGGGTAGGGAGAATCCAGACTGAGACTGAAGGTTAGCTTTGGAAGTGTGACAGAAAACAGAAGAGTATATATGTGATAGACAAAGCAGGCCAGAACTCCTAGCCCAGATCAGAAGAAAGTGGATATACTTAAGTAACAGCAACAAAAGTACGTAAGTAGCAAGGTAAGAAGAAACAAGGAGAGTTATGAGTGAAGTAGAATATGTCTCCAGAATCAATCTGTCTGTCTGTCTGTCTGTCTGTCTGTCTGTCTGTCTATCTATCTATCTATGCTCTTCAAAAGGGTAGAAAGAACAAGTTTAAAGGCACTTCCAGTTGAGATGGTGGCCGAGTAACAGCACTGTCCAATGTCTTCTCACAGACCTACTTAAAAAGTTGAGAATATAGCCAAAAACCACCTGTTCAATGTAGCCAGGACAGGGAGGAGTGCCCGAACAACTGAAAAGGGGCCACAGGAAAATCAGAAACTCCAAAACTACATCGAAAGCAGAGTAAACAGCAGCCCAGGAAGCCTCCCCAGGCTGACTGTGAACAGCTGGGAGCCACCAGCATCCACAGATGGAGGTAAGCCCACCAGAAGCCTCTGACCTAGGGAAGCGCAGATCCAGGAGAAATGTGAATCAGCAACTGCTAGTGCAGTCTCCAAAGAAGAGCCCATGGGTAGTACATACTACAAACACAATGCAAGCTCCCTCTAGAAAAGACATCCTGGAGCCTAAATCAGAAGCAGTGCTTGGCAGCCATACAGGTAATGCTGTAAGCAGGAGCCATTTAAAGTAAGAGCCCAAGAATGAACTGATTAGAGTAAAAGAAAGCTCAGAAAAGCATATTAGGGCTTTGGAGGCCATTCTTAAACAGTGCCAAAGAAGAAACTGCCACAAGAGACAGTCATGGAGAGGAGAGAAAGGCCACCGACGCCCTGAATGGCTCGAGTGTAGTGGGAGTACCTCTGAAGGTGGAGAGGCCCACCTTTAAGGGAAGGAATCCAGGACAGAGCTTTGTTGAGGGGCCAGGGATGAACAAGACACCTCAGAGGCCATCGGACTGTTAGATCTTTCCTCACTGCCTACAACCAGCACAGAACTCAGAGGAATTTCAGCCTCTGTCCCCTCACCCCCACTAACACTCTGATAGCCATTCAAAGAAACCTCTCAGCTAGGCCTTTACAGCGAAGTCCCTCAACAACAGGAACATAGGAAGAAGATAAGGCAACAGGACACTGACAGAAATGTCTGAGACCCCGGAAATTAATGTCATGGGCCCTGAAATAGTGGAACTCATAGGGAAGGAAGTCAGTAAGCAAATAAATAAGTTTGAACATGAGTTCAAACAAGATATATTCAAAGAAATGCAAGCAATGATCAGTGGGCTTAAAGAGCTGCTTACTAAACAAACAGTGGTTCCCTATGATACAAAGCTCACTGAGCATATAGAAGCCACAAATAAAAACTTGGCTGAGGCAAATAAGGAAATGCAAGATATGAAGGAACATTTTAATAAGAGAAGTAGAAATTTTGAAGAGAAATACAGCTGAAATTCAGGATATGAAAGATACATTTGAAAGCAGGGAAGTCAACTTGAACATTGTATGGACAGAATTTCAGACCTTGAAGTCAAGATTGAGGGAAAACAATGCCATAATTAGTCGCAATTCCAAAATTAGAAAGAAGTAAAGCAGCTGGAAACAAAAGAGACCCAATCCCAGAATTATGGGTATGAGAGAAAGAGCAGAAGACAGCACTAAAGATATAAAGAATTTATTCACTGAAATAATGCAAGAAAATTCCCCAAATCTAGGAAGAGAAATTAATTTTCAGGTACAAGAAGCCTATAGAACACTAGAGCCTCAACCACCACTGAGACTCGCCATGACACATCATAATCAAAACCTCAGAAATACACCATAAAGAGAGAATATTAAAAGCAGCAAGAGAAAAACATTACCCTACCGAGGCAAATGCACTTGAATTACCACAGATTTCTCAGTGCAAATTTTAAAGGCCAGGAGAGCCTGCAGCAAAATCTTTCAAGCTTTGAAAGACAGCCAAGGGTCAACCCAGGTTGTTGTATCCAGCAAATTTATCCCTGAAAATTGAAGGAGAAGTAAAAAGTTTGACCACGAATACCTGAAGTTCGTGACCACTAGTCCAGTACTGCAGAAAATACTTTTAGGGATCTTTCTGAGAGACAGAGAGACAAGCAGCACCAAAGAACATGGAGGGAAGGAAACATCTAGAGAGAAAGTGTAACAAAAATATAGACTGGTATTTGAACTGTAACACTATTAAAAACAGTACTAGTTTTCTCATAAAATCTGTGAAACTTCCCCCATATTATTATTTTTAATAGTATATTAGTTTGTAAAACCTATGGGGAATTGGTATAAAATCTTTAAAAATAGGTATGCATGAATTTAGGGATGGAAAGATAGTTAAAATGATCAACCAAATCTGGCAAAATGTTAGTAATTAGTTAAATGGGAGTAAATAATTTATGTAGTCTTTAAAAATACGTATGCGTGAATTTAGGGATGGATAAATAGCTAACATGATCAACCAAATCTGGGAAAATGCTAGTAATTAGTGAAATGGGAGTAAATAATTTATAACAAAGATACAGTAAAATACAGAAAAAAAGGAACTTTCAGCAAATTGTCCCAATAAAGGTCTCCGCTGGACACAGACAAGAGGTATCAAGATATGGCCACTGTAGCCTATTCTAGGGGTGGGAAACTGAGCTAAAGGATGGTGATTTGAGTGGTGAAGTGAGTCAGATGCAGAAGATTAAATATGTTAAATATCTCAAGGTTTCTCTGATTTGTGAGACTCAGAATACAGGTATTCTATAGAACCAAATGGGTGTGATAGTGGGAGGGGGGATAGAGAGGGTGTGGAAGATCCAAAGTGGGAAGGGATTGTAAAATTGATGTGATATATATGTGCACAAAATGCTCCAATTTATTGTGAAAATTATATATAATAAAAATAAGAAAAAAATTTAAAAATAAAAATTTCTTCTTGCTATGATTTCAGTTACGAACAATTGGCGTTTATGTCTTTCTTATCAGAGATTGTCTTCCTTTCTTGTATGCTCTGTGATTTTTTCCATATTATAAGCTCACATACTTTGAAACTATTTGTGGAACTCTTGTGGATTGAGCTGCAATGGGTTCCTCGCTCCTGACATTAATACTCACCTCAGCTTTCTTATGGTTTCTGTTGGTATGACTTATCATTTTTAATCCTTTTACTTTCAATCTATTTATGCCTTTTGATCTAAAAACCTGTTTTGTGGATAGCATATTTTAGTATAATATTGTTTTATCCTGTCTTACAGCCTTTGCCCTTTGATTAAAGTTTAGCCAATTCACATTTCTTAACACCTTTATTAAGATGTACAATGTATACCCAACAATTCCTCAAGAGGGAGTTTTGTTGCTTCTGTGTGGCATCTGCATGACGTTTCTCAGGTGGCTTGTGGTGGGAAAATTCCAAACAGAGAGAGAAGGAAAAGGACAGCTCACAATTTTAAATCCTAGAAAATTGCTTTTTTCTTCCACTGTGAGCCAATGTCAGAAATAGCTGAGAATGTCCTCAGGGAGGGTGAGCTTGGGCTTGTTTCTAACTCCATTTTGGCTTCAAGAAACCAGCTTTAAATAGTGTGTGCACTGGGTTTTTTTCCCTGTACTTATTCCCTTAAGAACATGTTACAGAACTAGGTTTGATGGTGCAGGTCTGTAATCCCAGCACTCTGAGAGGCTGACGCAGAAGGATCACAAGTTTAAGCCCAGCCTCAGCAATTGAAAGACATGATAAAACTCTGTCTAGAAACAAACAAACAAACAAAAAAGACGGCTAGGGGTAGCTCAGTGTGACAAGGTCCTGAGTTTAATCCCCATAAGAAGAAGGAAAAAAAAAAAAAAAAAGGAACTGATATAAGAATTCCTGCTTCACCTGAGGCAGATTTCCTCACGATGGAACCAGCTGAGGGCTACTTCCCTTTTCTGGTTTTCCGCTGTCACTTAGTGTTGGGCATGTCCGTGTTTCTTACTTTCTTACCAGTCTGCTTATGTATTTAAAAAGAAATTAAAACTAAGTATTCTTAGTGGACAGCAGAGACAGGGCCCGTTTTTCTGGCCTGTAGCTATGTCTGACAGAAAGTAAAACACCACCTCTCTCCACCTTCATCCAGCAGAAGGGATGCTAGTGGTTAAGAAACGACAGAACAGAACCGCCAGATTATCCAGGTCCAGATCCCAGTTCTACTAACTACTGACTAGACGTCCTGAGCCAAACTGCTCAGCCTATTTTTGTCACCAACTTAAGCTAACTTGGGGGGATTACGGACGCGAGGCTGAATGTGCCTTGGTGGCAACAAGGCCACCCACCACTGGCACACCGACCTGGTCTTGGACATCTTCATCACACAACTCCAGCTGCATGATGCGCTCAAAGGGCCGGAAGAGTGCTTCATTGAAGTGGAAATGAGGAGGCTCGTTCCAGTCGGTGAGCACCTCTGTCAGGATGTCGTGGATGAAGGAAACAGCCTTCTGAGACACGTGTCGCTCCTTGTGGCAGGCAGCCTGTGCAGGGCAGTGGAGAGCAGACCCCCAGCTGATGTCAGGCAAGCGCAGTGAGGTTGCCTAAGCCTTTCCCAGCCCAGCTCATTGCATGGAGGGAGAAGCAGCAATTCCGTAATGTCAAAAATTCTAAAGGATAAATACAGATGAACTGTGGACTAAGGTGTATTTTTATTCATTCAGCCAACTGATCAGATACAATTCCAATTTCACTTTAATGAACAAAAATAGGTTTCTGGTCATTTCTTTTTCTGCAGCACGGCAGTTTTCTAGGTATAGCATAGGAGTCCCCTACGCCTGGGTAGTGGTCCATGGCCTGGAGGGAACCGGGCTGCAGGACGGGGTGAGCAGCTGTTGAGTGAGCAAAGCTTCATCTGTACGCTAGCCACTTCCTGCTGTTCGCGTTACCCCATGAGCTGTACTTCCTGTCAGATCAGTGGCGACATCCGATTCTCACAGGAACATGAATCCTTCTACAAACTGTGCATACAAGGGTCGAGGGGTTACATGCTCCTTATGAGACTCAAATGCATGATCACACTCCTTCCCCCTAGTCCGTGGAAAATTTCTTTGACCAAACAGGTCCCTGGTGCTAAAATGGTTGGAGATCACTGGCAGGCTCACTATAAAGATCTCAGAATCTAGACTGCAACTGCTCATTCCTTCACTGTTTCCTAAACATATGAAGGTCACGTGAGTCTTTTGCCTTTCTATGAGATGGACCAATTGTAAGAAGAACTCTAACTGGCTCATACCTCCTTGTATCTGTAAATTTTTGGTGGTCTTCTCTTATACTGACCCTGAGCTTGGACATGAAATTCATCACTGATCCATTCTTTCCCCATGACTAAATTGATCTTCTATACTCTTATACCCTACAAGGATATTCTTCAGTTATTTAAATTCGAAAAAGAGTTTATTATTACCAGTTAAGTGCTAACAGGCTAAAAAGCATAGTTACTGCCATGAAACACAGCAACAACAACTTTCCCTTTCAACTTAGAAATAGCCAGTCAACAAGTACTAAGATACTGAGATGTACAGTTGCTGCAGAACTTACCCTCCCAAACTACTTTTCTCTGGAGAGTGGAAGGTTCCCAGTAATTCTGTTGTTGGGAACACCAGGACGTATCATTCCCTTGTTAAAAGGGTTCAGTCCAGAATGAGTAATAAGAGAAGGAAGAGGCTGAGACCAAACAGTGGTATGTTAATAATCAACGGGAAGATATTAAAGGCTTCTATTTGTCTTTTAATTCCAGACTCAGGTTGACAACAGATCACGAAGAATGAAAATCTGGCTTTGCAGGAAACTCATTTCATGATTGTGTTATTATGGAAAGACAGAGGGTCATGGCGAGATCCAGATAGTAATTCTCTTTGGGATGATTCATCTGATGCCCCAAAATGTATTCAGGGAACAATGTTTGCGACCAAGTGATAGGAAAGTTCCCGCTGCCCCATGGCCACATGCTGTCTGCATCGAGCCAACTGCAGCCCCTGCCTGGCTCTGCTGCAGGCCTCCCCCATCTACTGGTTCGGGCTCTTCCCCCGCCCTGGGCTCACCTCCACCAGGTGTGGGGCCACGAGACTCCAGCAGCGCATCACATGGAGCAGGGGCCGTGCTTTGCTCCGCACGATTCTCAGCATGGCATCCCCCAGGCGGAACAGGTGGAGGGCGCTTTTCCGGTCCTGGGTGGACTTAACTTCTCCTGTGGTTAGGGAGGGCCATATGGTTAGAAAGCCCAAATGTAGGAATATAACTTGACCTGTTCAAGCACACAGAGGGTTTAGAAAGCCAGGTAATCTTCTCAGACCAGTGGGATTATTCTATATGGGCTAACCAAGGAGGAGAGGCCTCAATTCAAAAAATACTAGGTGGCCAGTGCTGTCCCTCACCCACCATATCTTCAGTCCCTGGGGTACAACAGCTGTGAACAATACTTGTTACAAACAAACAAGAAAATGAGCTCAAGCAGGAGGGGTGGGGAGTCAGAAGGCCTACGCGTAAGCCCTGGCTCCTCCACCTCCCATCTGCATAGGACAGGCCAAAGACTTCCATATCTAGCCTCAGATTATCTCATCTGAAAAACCCGGGAGATCATTATCTACTTCTTAAAACTGCTTTAAAGATTAAATAAATGTGATAATTTACATCAAGTGCTTAGCGTAGAACCTGGCACACACAGAGGGCTTCTAGCTATTATTATTATTCCATTCGTTACTGCCACTCTTCACCATCATCTACTTTGCCAATTGTTAATGGTACCTCTGTGGCCCTTGCCAGGCAGTGCAATGCTGCTAGACCTGCTCTGACTCGCTCCAGAACAATCCTTGGTTATGCAGATCTCTCACTACTTTGCAAGGCCCGAGAGTTTATCCTACTTCCAGCCTGCTCACATCTTGTTGCCTCTTCCGTTTGTCCTGAGAAAACTGATCTGTATTTTGGTCTTCCCACTCCAAGGTTCCCTTCTAATTAGTCATGTGCTATCAAATAACCTCAAAATGACAGGAATTATAATCACAGACATTTGCTGAATGTGTTGCTGAATGTGTTGGTTATCTCTTCAATTGCTTTATTTTTAGAGCAACACTAAGAATCAAATATAATTATTGCCATTTTACAGAATAAAGAATCGAATGCTTGAAAGGTGAACTGGCTCCCCTCTGCCGGTCCTGCTGGTAAGCGAGGGAGGTGGCATTCTCACTCACATCTGAGGGACTTCAAGGCCAGGATTCCTGCCTCACTTTTTGCTGTCTCCTCGTGACTCTGTTCACTGTTAAGAGCAAATCTTTCCATTTTTCTCTAATGTAAAAAACTTTGGTGGTTACTTCTGGATTAAGAGATGCTCTCTAAGTCTGAAGGGTTGGATAGGTCAGCTTTATGTAACTCAGGTGTGAGTCTATTAAACACTCGTGGGATTCATAGGTCACAGGCTTCTGGATTGGAGTACTGTTTGTGCCAGAGCAGGCACCTTGCTGCAATCAGTCCTTGACTCAAGGGTTTATAAGATGGAATGAATGAAAAAGCAAAATAAGAAAATGACACTACTGGGGAAATAAATGCTCATCTTAGATCAGGATATTCAGTAAGCATCAACAGGCCAAACAGCACGTAGACCCTCGGGTTCCCCGGATGAGAGACACCTGAGAGCCTGTGCAATCCAACCTGCCAAGGTGCGTGGCACACGGTCTCTCAAGCGCAACCTGGCACCCACGTGGAGCAACCTAGCAATTCAGCACGTTCTAGTTCTTCCACAGGGGCGGCCTGTAAGAGGGCCGTGGCTTTTCACCTGGCCTCGTCCATCATCAGCCCCGAGAGCAGCTCCTGAGTGTAGGAGAAAGCTATCATCCACCCTTCCAGTTTTCTCTTTTATCTTCCACTCTGGAATTGGTGGTTGCTTTACCAGCCTGGCTGGCCTGAGGGATGGGTTTACGGCTTGAGAAAGGCTTCTCTTCACCATGGGCCGCTCCCTGTGCCCTAAGAAGTAGCCACCCGGTTTTTTCACTCCAAGCACCGACCTCAGAAGGACAACCTCGCCCCCTTCATGGTAACACCCACAGCACTGGCAGCGGTAGCATGGCCATGTACGGCATCGCCGCCTGTACACACTGCACCTCTGAACTCGACGACACGCTCAGAGCTGAGTTTCAGCAGCGTGACTGTGTGTGGAGGGCGGGCGGGCCGGGAGTGTGGACTCCACACTGGAGATACGCCACAGGCCTCAGAGACCCTGGGTCTTCTCTGCTCACCTCTCCCCGTGACTTCTTCAGGGAAAGTTACCTGGCATTGCCAGAGAATAATCCACAGTATCCGTAACCGAATGGAAAAGCTGGGACTGTGACGCTTTCTTCAGCTGGTAAAGGAAGCCTCCCAAGGCCATCAGGTTCAGCTTGTCTGTAGCATCTTCAAAAAGCCTGGGAACAAGCAGAAGTCTGTTATTTGGAAACAATTCAGTAAGGTCTTTATGGCAGAATAACTACAGTAATTTTGTTGATGTGATTAATAATGCTGTGTAAATATGTTAAATAAACATATAGCACTATTATATTTATTATTATTAAGCTTTTGAGTCTGCACTGATTGTGGAATTTTTACCCGAAGGGCACAAGCATATATTTTTAAAATCTGTTTCCTCCTGGTGTAGCTCGGCCATGACAGGCGCTCCTAAAGTGTCCAGCAAGAAGGCGAAAAAATGGCAACATACCACTCCCAAGACGTGCAGTGATGGGAGTGAAATCCTCAGAGCCAGCTATAACTTCACATGCTACATGAGTATTTTTTAAAAACCAAGAATGTTTGGTTCATCAGGAGGCTCTTGTCTATAACTGATGAATTTCATGTTGGACTGGGTGAAGAAGATACAAAAGCAGGTAAGACCAGGTCCCATAAGTCCCTAGAGAGGGTAGTGGCCTCATATACCTACAATCCCAGATGTTACAGGAGCTCAAATATCTACTGGATAAAAGAACATTCCCCAGGACCGGAGACGCAGCTCAGGGGTAATGCGTATGTTCAGAGTGCTCAAGGTGCACTATTCAATTCTCAACAACAAAAAACAAAACAAAACCCTCTCGTAGGTTCTTCTGTTTTTCAAGAGCTGGGATGAAATATTTCTAGAATTTAAGGAGGAGGGGGGAATCACAGTGGCGGGACCTCAAGGAGGATCCAGGGTCATCAGAAAGAGGAGTGTCAAGATCAAGCCTTACTCTCATGTGGCCACCCAAGAACTACAGCAAACCAACCTAACACTCTTAGTCATCCTGTGGCTGCCCTCGGAGCTGCGGTGACCCCAGAGTGATGAGGCCCTGTGGGATACCGTGTGCCACTTCAGGAGGATGTGTGCGATAGAAATGGAATCCTATGCCTTTCTTTGGAGTAAAATGAGACACACTGTGTCCTAAGATGGCAATGATTAGATTCAATGTTTACAAATTATTGAAACCAGTACTTTTTGCCATTTTTAAAATTCCAATTTTGGGGCTCAGTAACCATTTCTTTTCCCCATTTCCTAGTAAGAAAATAGTTATGTATGCTACACCCCATAGTATAACTACATTATCATATCCTGGCTAACTTATTAGATAAACAGGAAAAGAGCTTATGTGCATGTTGTATGAGTTCCTGGAGAGATGGAGTCTCAGTGAAACTATTTCTAAGGACATGACCACACAGCTGCTCAGTGTTAAAGACAGGACAAGACATCAGGGCTGTGTGAGCTCCAGCCCAGTGACTCCTCTGCCCACTTCCTGGCCCCATCCTGCCAGTTCTCTCTGCACACAGATCATGAAGCTGATGCTAGGAAGTGTGGGGCATACGGTCCACGTGCTGAGGACCTTAGTGAGATGATACCACCTGTGACTAGTGATGAAAGCACACTGGGCATCCTGAAGCATCATCAAACTGTGGAGCAACTGCTGACTTCCTCCTTTTACCTTGACATGGGTGTTGGGCAGCAATATATCACATGCATTCTTAGGTACAGGAGTTTATAAGTAGAAAAATCATAGTGGATATCACAGTGGATATTTTACTATTTGCAAAGCTTTTTTCTGAGTGTCACACATGTATAATTAATTTAGCTCCACAACTAGCCTGTATCACAGTCATTTAAGAACCATCCTATTTTGCTAAAGAGGAGCCCCAGGCCCAGGTGGGGAGGGAAACAGCCTAAGACAACAGTGTACAGCTCTAACTTCAGGGTGCCCTCTTCAGATTCCAAGGCTCAGTCCACAAAAGGGGGTTCATCTTAAGAGTGGAACATGAGGCAGGGAGAACTATTCTTGAAAAAGATCAAGAGGTTTAAATAACTGAGCTGATTCTGAGACCACAGAGGTAGATGGGGTGTCACCCACAGGCAACAGATGCCCCTGCTGAGTATCCCCATGGGCTTGCTGAGCTTGGGGCACACACCTGTCAGCCTGGGTAGACAGGCTGAGCACCACCTTGGCGGCACTGCTCCCGGTCATGAGGCTGCCACCACGAAAGTCAGAGGCTCGGCCCCGGCTTCCTTCTCGGACGAGCTCTTGGATGGAGGGAGGCTGCACCACAGGGGCGGTGCTCAGGGAGGGCCCCTGCTCCACGCCTGCTTCCTGGGATGAGCCCTCACACTCCAGGTCCACAAGGAGTTCAGAGGTTCCGGATGCCTTCTGAGGCTGGCTGATGGTCAGAGGGGGCTGTGAGGCACTGTCACTGAAGTGGCTGTGCTCCAACGTGCCCACATACTCACACACCCTAGAAAGAGTCAGACAAGCAGCCCTTAAGCATGGCGGCTCAGCCTGGTCAGCTCCATCCGTCCCACCGTGAGGCACAACGGTACTTCGGCCAGCTCTGGAATCGGCTGTACTTTTCCCTGTACAGTCAACCCCTCCTCCTCCTTCCCTCCCAACCCCTCACTACATATATACATGCATGTGTACCACACAGCCTTGTCTAGGCAAGGAATTCCCCAGATTCTCTCACCATATGCTCAAAGATGGGCAATGCTCAGTTCACCAGTACCATCCTGCCCAGCTTACTTGAACTCTGCCTACTTGCGCCAGTGTCCCTCATACAGTCCTCTCACTGGAGGCTGAACACATCCTTCCCAGGGACCCTGCAATGACCATGAATGTGGTGGACAGGCCCTCTGGCCATGACAGGGTTCTAACAGCCATGTCGTGCCTCCTCCTGACAGCTCCACATACCTTGTGTTGGGATGGGGCAGCCCCCTAACACGGCAAACACAGAGCAAAGTCCCAACATGTGGTATGACTGCCAACTCCAAAGTGTCTGTTCCCAATCGAACTTGGAACTGGGATGTTTCATAAGAGATCCCCGCATCCTACAATAATCGCTCACTGCTAAAAGCAGTGATAATAGATAATCTCAGATATTCTATAATCAGGGGATCTTCTGATGCCAAATATATTGCTCTGGTCCCACCTGAGACTTTTTCCTGTTTGTAGAGCGAAAAACAACAGCCAGTCACCGGCCTCCATGATGAAGCTCACTTTGTTCCAGGCTGGGTCTTTTCACATGTTCAAGTTGGTCAGTTTTGCAATCCTTGAATATTCAGATTCTTCTCTGAAACTCTACAGATATTCGTGGCTCTGTCTGTGCTGGTGATGCAAACTGAGCCCCCGCACGGCCAGTGCTCTGGGCTATCATCCTGCTGCTCCTCCTCACAGCTGATCTACGTGGGCTGCCGGGAAGGATGAGGCACCACCGGCCGCGCAGCGGCACCTGCTCCTTAAGCGGGGCTCCTTCCCAGTCCCTGCACTGCCCTTATGCCAGGCCTTTTTATCCTAATCACAGGAGGACTTGGACTCTGGAACTACTGCTGTGTTTTCATTTTACAGGCACTGTGCACTATGTAACCGATGGGAGAATTTCTTTTCACTTAGATGCTGTAAAAGCTTAGAGCCAATTTTTTTAGCCAGTCCTTACAACAGATACACGACTCTGTTCTCCCTTTTTTCCTCTCTAATTAAACTGAGCATCTTTAGTGAGGTAAATTATACAATCATGCATACTATCCTTCTTTAATCAGACGCAGCAGTGTTGCTGACCCAGGGCCGAGAATCCACTGAACTCGCTCGGCTTCTCTCATCCACTTCTTCCCCTGGTTTCTCTTCCTCGCGATGGCATCAATAGATAACTTCCACTTTTATCGTTCTGTTCTCCAAAACACCCATTCCGTGGGGCTGTCATTCCCTCCTCTCTTTTTGTCACTCACCCGGAGTGCAGTCAGACTCCATGGTTTCTCCTGATCTACCCAAGCACTGGCGTACCCTTCAGTCTACCGCTCTGCACCCCCAAGGCAGGGCCGGTGCCATCGGCAGGGAGGGGATCCCATCATGCACCTGAACACGTGTGGCCAGCAGTCCGGGTTGTGGCTTCCCATCTCCAGGCCTACGCCGAGGATGGCGTCCATGCACAAGACGTGGGCTGTGTGCAGCCACACCCCCTGCACCTTCCCCATCTGCTCCAGTTTCTGCTCCACTTTTAGTTTCACTGTGTCAGAAAGACATTTATTAAAATAACAGTCTGAGTGAGGGAGACAGAAAGGGAGAGAGACAGAATGAAAATGGAAGAATGTGCCATCATGCAAGGGTGGAGGAACAACAGGTCACTGGCAGCAAGCACCTCTCTGGCAGGTCCCCACGATTCATCATGCAAAACCATCCAGTGGACAAGCTCTCCCCTCCCTCACATGGCTGACCCCAGCTCTGTGGCTCTGACGTCAGATGGATCCAGAGCTGGTAGGGGCAGTTCCTCCCAGCCCATCCCGCATGCTCTGGATTAGGTACAGCAGGGTGGATGGGCTTCGTGTGCCAACTCCAGCTAAGTCATCTGTGCTCAAATCCTGCCCTGTGCATGCGGAGGAATTCTTGGCAGCCTGCAATTTCTCTCTGAAACTGTCTTAATGTTATGCTTTTATTATTATCATCCCTAAAGCTAGGATATACTAGAAGAATCTGAGCACCAGGATGACATCTTTATAAATACAAACTATCATACTGTTTCACTCCCTGAGTTTACATTTGTACTGATAAGCTGCAAATAATATTTGAAAAATTATTACTTCTGGTAATTAATAAGAAAGTATGTAGGAGAATGTCAGTTGTGCAAAGTTCGAAGCAAAGCCCAGTGACATGGTGTCTTCCTTGAATAAAGGTTTCCAGTTGGTAGAACTGGAGGGATAACTGAGTCATGGTCGAGAACTTAACAATATAATAGCAAGCTAATATCAAAGTATCCCGACTCATATTCCAGCTTTGAAAGGCAAAAGGATTTCTAGCAAAACATTGTCTGATGAATGTATACAAATTTTATATATCTGTTTATAATTAGGACATTTTATTTTTGGTCTTGCTTTATTTTTGTTTTTGCATTGCTGGGAATTAACCCCAGGGCCTGGTTCATTCTAGGCAAGTGCCGAATCACCAAACCTCTATTACTAGCCCTTGTTTTGAGGGTTTTTTAAGAATTGTAAACACAAGAATTTTGGTGTAGCTCATGGTTGTATAACGTGTAAATAAAACTCGGGCATGACTTTTTCATTTAACGTTAGGGAATCTGTGAGAATAGCTTTGCTTTCAAGTGGATGTCTAAATATCATTCAAGTTGAGGAACAGTGGCCTAAATTGTCTCTCCTAGGTACAAATGTGTAACTGCTCTATGACTGCCTATTTTATATACCTGGCAGATGGTTAGTGCACCGTGGGTGGAGCTTACGCTTCCCACTTGCTGCCACTTTCCCCCTTCCGCTGCTTCTAGGAAGGCCATTCTTCCCTCTCTAGCTAGACAATCATTACCTTCACTGATTAACAGTTTTTTTTTTTTTTTTTTAAACAAAGTGAAACCAACTCTGCCCATGACTTGCACAGTGACTCATGCCTATAATCCTGGCACTTGGGATGTTGAGGTAGGAGGATCACAGGTTCCGGGCCATCTTGGGCTACATAAGTTCAAGGGAGCCTGAACTACACGGTAAGACCTTGTCTCAAAAAAGAAAAAAAAAAAAGAAAGAAAAAAGAGAGAGAAAGAAAAAGAAACAAAAAGGAAGAGAAAGGAACAGAGGAAAAGTAAAACAACATTTCTCTGAGTCCACAGAGCTCAGGTTTCCTCTGAAGAGAGCAAAGCCTTTGAGCCCTGCCCCCTGCCCCACCCCCCCGCCCCCAGCCCTTCATCTATCTGACTTTCCCTTTCAGAAAGCTGGTCCATCTGCACTCCCCTCTGTAATCCTGGGCCCTTCAACTGTGCAACTTCACGAGATGCTGGAGCCAGCGGCCAGCTGATGACTCGAGTGTGCCCAGCTCAGCCAGGCGGGCTGTGGGCTTCTGTCCTACCACCAGGCCAGTGTGCCTGCTGTCTCCAGAGGGGCCACTGTAAGCACTCTGTATGTACTTCACTTCAAGCAGACCCAGGTTTGGGGCTCGGGGGGACTTGTCATTGGCAGTACACTTCAACTGGGGAATCACACATAGAAGAGGGACGAGTGTCAGCGGCAGGAGCGGGCAGGTACAGTGTACACACGCCAGGTGGCCTCTGGTCCTGTGGCTGTTACCTTGCGCTAGGGCATCACTGGGCTCTTGCACTTCCCTCTCTTCCTTCTCTTCTTGGACACAGGAGGCAGCCGCCATCTGGGCAAGGGCTGAGGCGCAGTTAGCAGCGACCCCTTGAGAGGAAACAGACAGCTGCCCTTAACTGAGGATACTCTCCAGCCAGTCCCCTAGCAGGACACCTTCTAAAAGACCTTTCCTAGTGAGTTCTGCAGGGACCCCCGCAGACCCCAGGTCCGGGAACATGTCCCTCTGATACCTAGTGCACAGCTCAGCCGGGCAGCTTTCCGCAGCCCGTCTAGACTCATGCAGATGGCATCACGCTCCTTTTGGTTCTGTTCCTTGATGCCTTCAGCTCCCAGGATGAAGGCCAACCCTTTGGAGCTCCCCGCCATACGGCCGGTCAAGGGGGTTGAGAGCGTATCGATCAAGTTCTTCCAGCAGCCAACCAGAATATAGCGAGCAAAGGCCACACCTAGGACGCGAAAAGGTATGGGTCACTTTTCCAGAGACGAGCACAACGTGGCCAAGAGCGACCTAGAATTTTCTATCTCTCAGATTAGCAGCAGTGAGTTCCACACGGCTCAATGGTAGGAAATATAATTTAATGATGGATTGTGTCGAGCCATGTTTCACCTTGTACTTATGAATAATGAATGTACGCCACCAGCTGGCTGATGCTCAGTAGCTTCCATCAGTTACTTTTTCAACTGAGACAAAAATCTTCATTCATTTACGTCCCCAGATGATAACATTACTCCTGGTAACACATGCCATGAATACATATTCATAAACTTAAGACCCAAGTCCTTACCTGCCACTGTGGAGTCATCAATTCTCCTGCTCTGGGTGAAAGGAGACTCCGTAGCTGCTGAGGCCATCAGCTGGCCACCAATTGCACTGCTCTCTAAGCCATCGATATCTGTCAAGAGAAAAGAACAAAGCTAGCTAGGCCTGTAATCCTGGTGCTCTGGGAGGCTGAGGCAGGAAGACTGCAAGTTTGAACCTTGCCCAGACAACTTAGTGATTGAGCAAGACCCTGTCTCTGAATCTAAAACAAAAACAAACAAACAAACAAATGTGATGGGAAGTAGCATACTGTGAAAGCCCTGGGTTCAATCCCTACAAGCCCTTCCCTAAAGAAAACACTCTCGCCAAAAGCAAACAAAGGGCTGTGATAATCCTCATTTTTCTTCAACAAGCACGTACTTTATCTATCATGTACTGAGTATGTGGCAACTTTCAGAAAATTATAAACTGTGTTTTTATGTGGTCAGTCCATTTTGATTTCATTGTCAAAGCGTTCTTCTGTTATGCAGTTGCATTTGTTGTATTTGAAACAAGAAAGGGAAATTCTGCTACCTCTATTGTTAGAAAATCTATTCATTTAAAATATTTTGATCTTTGAATTTTATTAAAAACTCACGTATTATCCTCAAATTTTATGTGGGCAGGTTATCCTAATATAGATTTCTCTTTGAGAGCAGTCTGATAAATATCAAGAGAATAAGAAGAATCTTTGGTCAGAGAATTGTTTAATTGCCAAATATAATGAAAGAGGACTGGCCTGGGGCTCAATCTTGGCTCTGAATTAAGCAGCCTTGTACCTGGGACAGATACTCATTCTGGGGGCACCAATATCCTTGGAATAAAGGAGCAATTGTTGGAGCCAGGATCATGGAGTTGAAAGACAAAGGGACAAACTTATATGCAACTAATTTAAATTCAAAATATTATGTAAAAAATATATTGCCTCAAAAACTCTCCCTTGCTTTGAACACACTTATCCGATTTCTTGCCACTTTCTAAGCAGATCTGGAAGTCCTCTTTTATGAGATATCATCAAAAATACAGTGCATGCTGTTGCCGAGTGCCATCCCACAGGAAGGCAGAGTATGAAAACATTGCAGTATGCCCTCATGTACACTGTTCACAGGATCTGGAGCCATGTGACTTCTAGCTTTTCCCCAAAGTCAAATAACATAAAAGGTAAATGTTCTGAATCAATCAGGACACGGAGGCAGGCACAGTGGATTGCACAACTAAACACACTCACATAAGAGAACTCCCAGAATTGCCTCAGAAGTGGGAAGAATGATTTGATAAGTGTGTTCAATTAAAGGGGACTCTATTTGAGGGAGATTAATGGCAATATGTCCCATATTTTTATGTAACACATTTAAAAATATATGTATGTTCACTGTATATTTTGGTCACGCCTCATATTCACTTGGATACAAGTAATATGGTTGAGTGCAGTCTGACGAGGGACCAGGGAAGGAGGGTGGGATGAATGTATCGTTGAGTTTAGAACTTCAGCCTTGTCCCAGAAGGATGAGATTTCTTGGTATGGTGTTTAAAATTTGCTTCCCTGTATCTTGGACTCAAACAGAAAGTTTAAGAAGCCAGAAGACTTCTGAGTAACACAGTACAAGACCACAGAAGAGAAATCTACATGGCTGTTACAATGGAAGCAGGCTAGTTTCTCTGAAATTAATTTGACTTTGGGCCAAATGCCCTAAATGACATTCATCAGAAACTGCCATTAATCTAAGTTATAATGTTCACTGTGTGCTGGGTAGGGGAGAAATGCATTCAAGTAATGCCAAGCTTATTTCATCACCAAAGTTCTGCCCATCCTATCGCGCACTTCAACAAGACACCAAGACCAGTCACAGCCAGTGCTCTGCTGAGGGAACTGCCACTGCTATCTTCCCCCATGTGTGAGGCAAGGGTCAGAGAGAAGGTTCTAAACCCTAGGTTGACTGCTGCTCAAATGCGCTATTCACGTCATATTGAGAACTTGCCACCAAGATTCATAAAACCTTATTTTGTTAAATCTTATGAAAAGACTATTTTCCTATCATTAACCTAAAGCTAAATAACTTTCTGATAGACACAGTAATTGAGCTTTTGGTTTCAGCATAAAAGACATGGCTCATTAATGGTGATGACTGATGACCACAACTACTATGAACAGAAGTTTGTTACTTGTTGTACATCTATGGAATGATCCTTCTATTAAGTTTCAGGTAAGAGTTTGATAGAGGCTGTATTTTCCAGAAACTAGAGTATTTGCAAATTAAAGAATTAGACTTGGCATGTAGAAGACCCAAATTCCAAGGCACTACTAAGCTCTGAGCTGTACCTTCCATCCGTTTGAAAGGAATCTGTAAACACAGATGGAAACCAAGCATTGTTCACAGGTAAACTGAGTAAATATTTCTCATATGTAT
Organism: Ctenodactylus gundi; assembly: GCA_004027205.1. Lineage (NCBI taxonomy): Eukaryota > Metazoa > Chordata > Mammalia > Rodentia > Ctenodactylidae > Ctenodactylus > Ctenodactylus gundi. Next base: position 130,940 of record PVKB01000317.1, read on the forward strand.
GAACTATTTTTTCAAATGATTATAAAAGCTATTATCAAAATACAGGGGCCAGGGGTGTAGCTTGGTAGTTAAGAGTGCTTGCTTAGGAAGCACAAAAACCCCGGTTTGATCTTTTAGCACTCTGTAAATTTGGTGTGGTGGCCCATGCCTATAATATCAGCATTTGGGAGACTAAGGCAAGAGGATTGCTGTGAGTTCAAGGACAGAGTGGACTACAGAATAAGACCCTGTCTCTACACAAAAAAATAAATACATCATTAATTTGATTAACAAAATACAAATGAGTCACCTGCCCAGAGATCCTAATCCTTGAGGCAGAGAACTCAGCTTCGCTTCCCAACTCTACCCTGCCTCGGAAGCAGAACATTTAACACCAGACCATGACCAGAGCTCTGTTCCATGAGGACAGGTCTCACTATATGTCTTGACTTTGGGCCTGGTTCCTCAATCGTGCCTCACCCCAAATTATGGATGGTTGGATTCCACCTGCCAGTAATGAACTCTCGCCTAAGATTCTGCAATACCGATCACAGGCAACATGACACACTCTGTGCCGGCAGATCCAGTCTCCCAGCTGGACTGTCCTGTGCAGCCCCGTTCTGCTCCTGCCTGGTGTGGAGCTGCTGAGCTGTTGAAGACATGGGACACTATAAAGGACATTTGGTGCAGGACTTTGTCCCTTAGATTCATTAGCTGGACAAGGAAAGGACAACTCAAATCAGAGACGCTTACACTTGGGTGCTCACGGTCCTTCCCAATTTATGATTTACTTTTAGGCTCTTCTTCAGCATTAACTGACATTTTGGTTAATCCATAAAAACCCACAAAAATCTGCTTTTGAAAACAAAAACAAAATAAAGTGAAACAAAATAAAACAAAACCACAAAACTCTTCCACAATACTGCATACTGCTCTCCATTCTCGCATGTGAAATTTCTCGGGGTTAAACAGGATTTGAAAAACCATGGGCGTTGAAGACAGAGATGCCGGGCAGGCAAGTTTTGGGGCATTATTTGTAATTCTGGTTCAGACAGGAAGGAAAGGACAGAGTTCTGATATGAACAGGAAATGTACTCTACTGGCCTGTGAGAGCTTCCGGGAACCATGCTGGGCTTTGTGCCCAGAAAGTACTACATATCCATAGAATAGAGGCCTATCTACAGTCTCGCACCAATGGACAAGGAAGGGCTAAGTTTGACCTGTGTAACTGGGCACAGTGGCCCTACAGCTGCCCTGAGAAAGTGCCTTCTAGAGCTGTCATGAACTACCAGCAGAGAAGTTTTGCTGGTGCTGTTTCAGCCTTTCAAAATGCCATCTGTATCTGGAAGATGTTCTGCCGCACGAGCCTTTCCTTCCTACAGGTGCTGCACGGCTTGGAACGGCCACTGACCGGTCAGCATGGTGATGAGGGGAAGGCTGTTGTCCTCCGGGCTGCCCCAGTAGCCAGCTTCGCCCAGCATGTTCCTGTCGAGCACCTGGTGGTAGAGCTCCTCGATCCAGGCCTGGGAGAAGACCATGAGCACTCCGCTGGTCTGCACCTGCTTGGTGAACTCTTTCTGCAGAGAGAGCACGCCAGAAGAGGGCCAAATCTGACCCCCTGCAAAGGAACAGGCTTCCCAGCTGCCTCTTCCCACACGCCCTGCTTCACGACTCGGGGCCCTCTAAGCCGGGGGTGCAGGTGTAAGCCTGAGACGGGAGGTCCCAAGGTTCACGTGGTTCCTTTCACTTAGGACACCCTGTAACACCCACCCTTAGAAGAATGCGCGACACTGCAGGTTATATTCCTACTCTCAGGTGAAGGATTCGACACTGCAGGTTATATTCCTACTCTCAGGTGAAGGATTCACAAGTGCATGGCCAGCAGGATTGAGGGTGCTCCCCGAAAGGGCAGACACACCCCGAGAGACGCCTACACCTGGGTACTCACTGCCCTTCCAAATTTATGATTCACTAAGCAAACAAACGCTTACCTATTCCCTTTGGGAATCCATGGGTTTGGGCTCACAAACTGACACTACGCCCTCCACGGCGAAGCGGCTTTCTCGGCCACGGAGCCCAGCACAGGGTCATGAACGCTACCCTACTCCACACCCGTCAGGGGCAGCTTCTTTACCGACCATCAGTCAGCGCAGTTCTGGTTCCTGAGTAGGTCTGGGTACGTTTTGTCATACACGAAGTCTTTTTTTTTTTTTTTTTTTTTTTTTTTTGGTAACAGTGCATGTTCATTTTCAGCCAGTTCCCTTCGTACCTCTGATCTCACTCTCAGCAGTAAGGCTTTACTCCCGAATGCGATGCGTGTACGCACAGGCACAGGACGAAGAGCCGGGGACGCAGCCAGCCCCCGGGGTTCCTCCCTGCCTGGGTCCGCCAGCTGCCTGACAACCCGAAGCCACACAGGCGGCCCCGCTGCTAGGGCACCAGGCTGTGCCCCGGGAGGCCAGAGCCTGCCCTTGGAGAGGGGCCGGGCTGCACACTCACCAGCATGCCGGGCGGCAGGGCTGGCCGCTTCCGGTAGTAGTCGCCATGTGACAGCTTCAGGTTCAGCAGCAGGGCGCAGTGCGCGGCCGTGTACAGGCTGTCCGCGTTCATCAGCATCTGGAAGCTCAGGCTGCCGCTCCCGTCAAAGCCAGGAGAGTGCATCATACCTGCGGGCAGGGACAGAGACGGCGGGGCTGCACACAGTGCGGGACGAGACGGGCACTGGACGCCGGACCCCTGAGCCTAGCCACAGCCACGGGAGCGTGCCTAACGCTCTGTACAGCCAGCCAGCCCAGGAGGCGGATGGGGTCAGACACACACGTGGGCAGGGTGTTCTGCAGCCAGCCAGCCTGTGCCTGGATCTTGATCTGCTACTTACTGGCTAGGACTTCGCTAAAATCCGGTAAGCCCTCTCGCTCTCACCGCAGTTTCTACAACTACGAAGAACCACTGTGTTCCATCCCTAGCTCACACTCTGCATAAAATCACAACCTTCCCCCCTCCTCTCTCCCCCAGCTCCGGACCTGCATGCTACCCTTCACCTCAACCTGTGCGTTACTTTTGCCACTCCTCAGAATGTTTTCCGCAGATCTTTGGGTGATTTGCTGATTTTGTGTGCTTCTCTCTTCTTCTTTTTTGTACTGGAAACGGAGCCCAGGAACTTCGCATTGAGCCATATCCTCACGCAGCATTATTTGAATTTAATTTTCCGACAGTGTCTTGCTAAGTTGCCCAGCCGGGGCTAGAACCTGCGCTCCTCTGGCCTCAGCCTCCTGGATGCTGGGTTGCAGGCCCGCTCTGTGGGCCCAGCTGATTTCCTCTTGGGGTTCTTTTAGGTCTCAGCTCGGGTGTCAGCTTCTCAGACCTTCCCTATCAGTTCTACCTGAACAGCACCACCTGCCCACGGCACTACTCTGCTTCCTAACCCTGCACTTTTTCTTGCCCCCAAACATTTATTCTATTCAGCATTAATATACATATGATTACATATAATATATATTTAATGTCTGTCATCACCACTACTATGCAAAATCTGTGAATGGGTATAACTCTGCTAGCCTTGTTCAGTACGGAATCCCTAGTGCCTAGAACGATGCCTGCTGCACACTAGACCCTTACTATTTGCTAAATGGTGGAATAAAAATGAATGAACACGTCTGCCACGAGAACTAGGTGCAATCATGCACGTGAGATGTTTAGGGAAGCTACTCCTAAACACAAACATTTTAAAAAGCAATACTATTTCTTAAAAAGTTAAACTCAGAAGCACCACACGACCCAGCCATTGCAGTCCTAGTTGTTCCTAAAACAACCAGAAGCCGAGATGTAAGCAGACACCGTGTACATCAGAGCTAACTGCAGCATTGCGGACAAGAGCCCAAGTGTCCAGCAATGGACAAACAGAAACCCAAAGTGGTGTACATGTACCTGGAATGTCATTCAGCCTTAAAAAGGAATGGAAGTGCTGATACTTTCTACAACAGAGATGAAGCCTGAAAAGATGCCGAGTGTAAGAAGCCAGGTACACAACAGCAAATGTGGCTTTCCCACTTACATGAATGACACAGAATAGATAAGTTTGGAGAAACAAAGTAGAATCCAGGTCACAACAAACTAGGGCAAGGACATATGGGGTTAAAAAAAAAAAAGAAAAAAATTAATAATGATGGTTGTATAACATCGAGAATGTCATTAATGCAACTAAACTGAAATTGAGAGTGCCTCGGTGATGCTAAGTAATTTGCCCAAAGTTACTCAGTGTGAAATTGACAAAGGTCTTTTGAGCCCAAATCCCAGGCTACCCACCGCCACTTGTCCTTCTCTGATACAGGCTCTATTTTCTACGCACCCTTCTGACCGGCTTCACTAAAGTGTTATCCAAGTGATCAGTGGAGGGAACTATGACACATAACAAATTCTAGCTGTCACAGTTATGCTTCCCAGGTTTCAGGAACCCATGTTTGATCTGTCTTTCTGTAGTTAAGAAGCTCTTTTCTGTCAGGAACAGGAGGATGGGTCACCTGCTGGACAGGTTACTAGAGAACAATTAGATGCAAAACAGCATGAAAGACCCCTAAAGTGTCTCTCATATCAAGATGTTTCTTTCTAAATCAACATGAAATATTTGATTAAAAACTTCTAACAACAGAGCGTAAGAACAATAATCCAGATTCTCCTAAGCCTCAATGCTACCGATCCCAACAAGACTCACTCCGTTCCTTCTATGCATGAAAATACAATCACAAATAAGATCATGTGTTACAGTGTAACATCTTATTTTCTAACATCAGGGCTCAGCGATCTCCTCATATTCATACCTACAGATCTGCCTCATTCTTGCGTATGACGGGTAACATACCACCCCAAGGCTGCACATTAATCTCGACAATTAATGCTCTATCAGTGGGCATGTATACTGTTTCAATTAGGAAAAAGTTGAAATGATAAAATTCACTTTTCACAATTCTGCATGTGGACTGCTGAAGTAATTCCTAAAAAGTACGTATATTAAGTATGAAAGATCCACCTAAGGTATCTTCCACGTGGATTCACGTGTACTACTATTTCTTCTTGCAAACTGGGCGCAATAATCTTCACACCATAGGCTGGGCATGACCAACTGGCTAACCTTTTAGAATAAGAGTTTACAGCTTTCCTTAGTGACACTTATTTCTTTCGTTTAAGATTTTAGCTCTAATTTTTGCAAAATTTTACTGCTTTGTTTCTGATAGATGTTATCTGTAGAAAAACATACACAGAGAAAAATAAAACCCATCTGTAATAACATTATTCTGAGATAAGAATTAACATTACAAGGTTAGTTTTGAATCCTTCTTTCAAAAATTACACTCCAAAGCTTCGGGTGAGGCTCGGTGATTACAGCACTTGGACAGCAAGCACAAGGGGTCTGATTTCCCAGAACCACATAATAAGCACACGCCTGCGATCCCAGCACTCCAGAAGCTGAGGCAGGAGGATTGCTATGAGTTGAGGTCTGGCTGGGCTACACAGTGAGTTCAGAACCAGCCTGGACTGGACAGAGAGAGAGAGACCCTGTCTCAGATAAAACAAAACAATAACAAAAATCATATTCTGACTTTTTCCAGTATCATTCATTGTTATCCAAAAACATTACACTGAGTGGTTATTAAATGCCAATGGAGGTACAATAGCTCATCTAACCTTTGCCCTTATTTGGGGGCTTTTAAAGGTTATTTCTCGTAGTTTGTTGTTAAGTAATGCTACTACACACATATACATACATGTGTGTGCATGCGCACACACACACTCCCCCACCTCTTAGCTTTTGTGCCCTTAGTATATATATATATATCCCAGGAGCAAAAAAGTGTCTGTTAGGACTTGGACACCAGTCACATATATTTTGGGTTATAGCTATTTAGCTAGGGTGGTTGGGATTTTTTGTCTATTTTTATTTTTGTTTTTCCTCCATAGCAATTTTTTTCGACTACAGAGACTTCTGTGTTCTTAAATAACATTTTCTAAATAATTAAAAAGCTTTCAGGACATGCGGAGAGAAATAAGGGGTCCATCAAAAGGAGAAATTAAGTACACTCTGGTAAGTTAACAGGAGTATTATAGAGGCATGATAAGTCCTATTTCCAGACTAAAAGACACAAGGAACACAGTAGCAAAATAATAAGTGGAAAGCTACAAAATTAAACGTAAACCATATTTATTTTCTGTATATCTACATACGTTACCTGTCTCCCACCAACCGTACACTGGTAATGATTCAAAGCCTGCTCTCTGGAGCTCGTCTGCTTAGATTCACAGCCTTGCATGAGCACTTCCTAGCTGTGTGTGGGGGTGACTGACTCCTCAAAGCTCCTTATCTCAGTTTTCCTATCTGTAAAAATGGGGGCAACAGTATGATTACTAGGTTTTTATGAGTATAAATGAATTGATATAGGTACAACTCGTGGATAATGTAGGGTACACAGGAAGTGCTACATCTGCACTATTACTATTCTGATACATGTAAATGAGCTCATGTATGTGAATCGTTCTGTTGGAAAAGAACCAGATATTTCAGGGACAATCTCTAAGAGGTATAGGATTATAGCTCACTTTCTTTTGCCTTTATATTATTATATTTTCCAAATTTTATGTTCTACTAAAGCCAAGGTGTTTACAGAGGATTTTGCTAAACTAGTTATTCTCCAACTCTGCATCCAAAATACTTTTTTTTAATTAAAAGAAATGAATTTGCTGGGCCTAGTGATACAAGCCTGAAATCCTAGCACTGTGGGAAGCTGAGGCAGGAGGATCACAAGTTTGAACTGTACCTGAGCAACTTAGAGAGATCCTGTCTCAAAATACAAAATAAAAAATGGAATTAGGATATAGCTAAGTGTGGAGGCCCTGGGCTCAATGTCAAGTACCAAATAAACGAAAATAAAATAAACCTTTGTTTTTTGAGGCTCATCCTATTTGACCACATCTTGCATGTGCCCTTAGAATTCTGCCCTGTGACATGCCAGCCGTGTGCATATACTCCCTGATGACTGGAACCAAGGCTGAAGTCTGCCCTTTACCCTGGCATCTCCTGCCCCACCTGCGGTGCCCCTGCAGGGCATCTATCTCTGGGTGGCCAACCAGCTAATACCAGGTTCTTGCAGGCTTGTGACAATCATGCCATCCACTGTCTCCTGTGTTGCCCCGCCCACCTGTCACCTCCTCCGGTGAGTGACGGTGACCCTGAATCAAGATACCCCGTCCCAGTGTTCTCCGCACCGTCACTAACGCACTTTTCCTGTGGGCCTCACTGCTCCCGCCACCTGACTGGCTCCTCACCGTCTCCCCTCAAGCACTCTACTCATCTTCAGGACAAGCAGGTAAGCATCAGCGTCATCCTTACACGACAGGTGGGGAAGAGGAAGAGAGAGGTAACTTGCTGTGATCGTAGATTTGTTAAGAAGCGACCTGGGATCTGAAGGCAAGTATGACTGTGAAGGCTGAGCTCTTGACGCCATTCTACGACCTCACATACTAGACACTTCGTAGTTTCATTGTTTTGGTGTTGTCATTGTTTTTGGCAGTGCTGGGTCTTGAACCCAGGGCTTTCCAACGTGCTATATCCTCAAGCCCTTGAATTTTTTTTTTTTTAAATCTGAGACAAGGTCTTGCTAAACTGCTGATTTTCAAACCTGTGATCCTCCTTCTTCAGTCTCCCTGAGTCCTGGGGTAACAGGTGTGTGCCACCCCATCCGGCTGTTTTAGTAGTTTTATTTCCATGACTATATACCTGCATCTGTATGTATGTATCTAGATAATCTGCCTGGAGAGCAGATTTAATTGTATCCCTTTTTTGTCTAAGACAATGTTTGACAATAGGAATGACTAATGATATTATTATAAGGCTAACTAAAATGAGCACACTCAGCTTTTAAAACAAAATATGGTGCTATATTAGAAATAGGTAGTCGCTAAGCAAAGCCATTCTCTTCTGAGTAACAGAATCAGGATTTTATGGGGTTCCGTGCACTCTGACTTGAGAGTCTAGTGAAGCTAAGACTGCGCTGTGGGTGTCCAGAATGCCCTGTAAAGCAGCTTTAACTACTCAAAGATGAGTCCATTGCTGCCACAACCCACCTTCCCCCTTTCCTGCGTGGATGCAAAGTTACAGCTCCACCAGTGCTGGTCATCTTGGTTTAAGAGGAAATCTTAGGAAGAAAGTCACCATTAACTAGAGCAGAAGGACAGGAATCACTGGGGCCTTCGTCACTGTGGAGTCATGGATGGCTGACCTCACATTCAGTTGAGGGGGAAAATGAGTTTCTTTTCTTAAGGTAATTACTATATGTGAAGAGACTTAATCCTAAACGACAGATACTATGCAACATACTCATTCATTTATTTGAGGTGTTTTCCCCCCTATACTTCATCTTCTGTATTTTACAAAGATAGAAAAGTAATTTATACTTCCATTGTTTGGGATGTTTAAATCACAGAGCTAAGCACTGAACTGGCAACACCATCTCTGCCTTCCTGTATTAAAAAAGTATTTAAAAAGTTCCCCCCACCACACACCCAGAGCTTATAGCCTTCTAGCAGTGAGAGGCAGAGGCGGCAGGCGGCGGCGAAGGTACAGCTCTGGCTAGGTGGCTCCCCATGGCCTGGCAGAATGCAAGGCAGGCAGGACCAGGAGGGGAAGGATGAGGGTAGGTCAGGATGCCCAGCCTTGCCAGAGTGCCCTAGGTACAGCCTGACAGGACAGGAGATAGTAAAATCAGGGGCTTCCGGGACCTGTGAACTGGGACAGTGAGGTCTTACTGGCAACCTGGCGGACGAGAGGCTTCCTGTTCCACAGCTCATGCAAGCTCCAGCTTTGTGGTTGACACTGGGGTAGGGACCAGAGGGAAGAAAGCAATGGCCAAATGTCCTGCCAGCTGTGCAGGCATGGGAGAGGTGGGGATTCAGGTTTGTTTTAATTTAAAGAAATAGTTATCTCTCACACAACTGAGATCCATATTTGCTATTTTAGCTTTTACGAAATGTGGAAAGTGATACATATATATTGCTTCACCCCTGGGCATATCAAGTTTCAGGACTGAGACTGAAAACTAGAGCTAAGGACCAGAAATCTTACAATAAGTGCCTGTGGCTCTGTGCCAATGGCATGGCTCTTCCTTTAAGTTCTGAGCAGCCACCATGCAGAGATGCCACCTTATTCCCTGCAGGATCAGAGAACCACTTCTACTGTCTTTATCAGAACTGTTTTTGTCTGATGTTTTCAAACTATCCCATCATTGTTCTAAAGGAAATGCTTTCTTGAGTCAGGCAGTCAGTCAGGGAGGCTCATCTCAAAGGCACTTCAGCTGTCTGAGGTAGAGAGTCACTTAAAAATACTCAATGGCTGGGACTGGGCCAAGAAACTGACCCCTGAGAAGAGGGTGGGGAGGACTGTTCAATGGTTTTTTTTTTTTTTTTTGGCAGAAGAAGGTTTAAAGGTTTGACAGAGAAATAAAGAGTGGAGGATCTGGCTCATGACTTGGAGTTCTTTCTCTTCTTTTTAAAATTTTTATACCTCTCTACAAAGGACATTTACCATCCCCCAGCCCTTGGCTAAGCAGAACACCAGTGTTTCTCTCCAGGAGCAAGAGGTCCAGACGTGGACCTAGGGCAGTAGCCAGTGGTCTTGCCAATGGCAGGTCATCCATTACATCACAGTGGTAACAGAGGAGAGTTTGCATGTTGGCAAGAGGACCATAGACCGATGGGTCTGTAATTTGCAAACAGAGACCAACACAGAAAAAGTATTGTGGCTGTCATCAGAACTAAAAAGACAACTGAACACAACATTAGAAATTACATTTAGAAACAATTAAAACTTTATGAGGTCTCTTTTGCATGTATTGATTTCTACATGGAAAAAATAATTTCATACAACCTATTGAGTCTAATGGGACATATTACAGTCCTGTAAAATCTGGGCAGTTTGCTGCATTCATTGTGCCAGGGTCTGCGCACATTAAAAAAAATTACATGAGCCCTGTTTTCCCTATATTAAAAATCAGTATTGATTTAAACAATATAAAGACACAAATTTGAAAATGGGCTTTGACCTCAAATTTATGACTTTGCTAGGATTATAGATTCTTCAATTCTCCTAAGAAACAAACAAAGCACCTGCGAGTCAGTTTCCACCACAGTGCCAACTCACTTGTCTGGACTTGCTGGTGTATGGTGTTTATGAAAAGGCAGTTATCTGGGAGCTCAGTGTTATATATATTACCGCTAAGACTTTTTACATGGATAATTTAAATTTCAAACAAAAGATCCCAAATATCATTTTTTACTCCCTAACAACTCAAGGTCATCATTACCACAACCAGTGGCAGCACTGTGCTGTGACACACAGCTGGTGGGACAGGGTGGGGCTGCCAGTGTTTCCTGGGCTCTCACCCTGGCACCAGGGACGGCAAGCTGTTCTGAGAAGCCCGGGCTGCTGCGCTCCTCTCCCTGGGGATAAACCTTCGCCAGTGAGTCGTACGCTTCTTTGCTCTTTTTAAACAGATTCATTAGTGTGCCTAAGCGCGAAACCACAAGGCAACTGCCCACAAAGGCAAAGTGCTCTGAATATCCCTATTGTCCACAGAGCAAAACATTGTTTACCAACCTGAGCAGAAAGTAGACGTGAAGTGCTGGAGAGCCGAGTCCACCTCCTCCACGCTGGAGAGAGCCAGGAGCCGAGGCAGGAGGCCCTCCAGGGACTGCACGAAGAGCCGGGCGCTGTGCTGGTCGGCCTCCTGGTTCTTCAGCAGCTTAAGAGACAGGGCGGCTGTTCGCAAGGACCGATGGCCCAGGCAGTCCCGAGGGGTCTGCTCTTCGTCAGCCAGTGAACAGTTGTCTGACCCTATGTCCGACACGTCAGACCTGCCCGAGTCCTTTTCTGCTGCCATTGAGTACTGATCACAGGAATCAAATTCCGTCCTTGACAGGTCTTGGTCATCCACGCTGAAGTTGCTCTCGCTGTACCTTGATCCATAGGACCTCATCCTGCAGTCAACCGACAGGAAGTTGGTGATGTCAGGGTAGGCCACTGTGTGGCTCCTCTGAACCACGTCAGGCTGGTCCCCGGCCTCCAGCTCTGACACTTTGCTCAGGGTCTCCTTGCCGTCCTGGAAGGCTGGAGACTTAAGCCCATTCTTGTGGTTGGCCGAGTGGTCCTCAGGTGTCGTCTGGCCCAACTCTCCCTCCAGGGTGGTCTGGCCGGTGTCTGTGGTGACACTGATGCTGATGTCAGGGCTCCTCTCGTTGCCTGACTCCCACGGCGTGTGCTCTGAGGACAGCACTCGTCGCTGCCAGCGGAAGTCGGCCTCGTTGATCTCCATGGAATCCCGGCTCGACTCGGCCCCATCCCTCAGCTCTTCCAGGCGCAGGAGCAGCAGCTGCACCTGGCTTTCATTCAGGCCCTTGCCCTGGCTGAGCTCGTCCAGGGCCCCGAGCAAGGTGCAGACGCAAGACACTGCAGCATAGCAGGCTTCAATGCCACCCTTGATGCACGCTTCTGTCAGGCCGTCCATGATGCTAAAGACATTCGAGAGAGAACACGGCACCCATGTATGAGAGGAAAAACACCCCAAATGAATAAGAGCTTTTTTTTTTCACTCATGAACCATACAGCAGCCAAAAGAGTCTAATTTGCATAAAATCAAAATGGTCTGGTGATAAAATAAAAAAATGAAATGAACAAGCTTAGGCTAGGAAACCGTCTGGGCAGAGAGACCCATTTCGAATCACAGTTCCTGCTGGCTGGCTGGATTTTGGTACAAATGGAAATTTCTGAAGAAAATTTATAATTATTTTTAGGACAGGCACTGAGCAACCTCACTTTTGTATTAGGCTCAGTTTTTAAGTAGAAAACATTCACAGTGGCTATCTCTAATGTGGGGTACCTTCCTTACGCCTCCCCCATAAAATAACCCTACTTCTGCACAGGTGCATGTCAATGCAACTATTACACATCCACAACACTCAAGTCTTTCAGGAGGCTGCCCATGAAGAAATCCTACAGCTATCACACTGTAAATTGAAAAGTTCTTCCCTGAAATAACACCAGTGAATATTCTAGACATTTCATGTTGTATGCTCAGCTTTTTAAGTCAGTATGAAAACGTGGAAAGTGATATGATTAGCATAAACTGAACTAAGTCTCATGTGGCTCATGAGTAAATTATTAACTATGAACGTTTCATTAATACAGGCTTACAAAAATTTCAGGAATTTGGAAATGAGAGGAAAAGTATTCAGGGAAATTGTTACCAAGCAGTTTACACCTAAAAGACAAACGTGTCATACAGTTTGAGAAGATCCAGGTGAGACTTCCTTTTTGAAATTGATCTTTTCCTGGGCTCCGGCTCAGTAGCACTGGGTCCTGCCAAGTCGCAGAGACGCTGTGGGCTCCCAAGTATCTACAGGAGAAAGGGGGGGAGGAATAACAGGAAAGTACTGCACACCAAATACAATCTGAAGACTGTGAGATCGAATACGCACGTGCTTTCCAAGGAGAAGCACGACCACAGTTTTGCACCCCTGCCCCGAAGTGCCCTGGAAGTGGCGGGGTTCCAGGTGTTTTTGGACTTGGAAATGTTTACACATACATGAGATATGATAGGGCTGGAACCCAAGTCTAAACACCAAATTTATGTCTCCTATACACCTTGTTCATGCGGGTTAAAAGCAATTTTATATGCTACTTCTAATCATTTTGTAGATGAAACAATTTCACGGTATGGAGTTTGCTACTGTGCAATCTTGTCAGCATTCGAAAAGTTCTTGCATTTTGTAGCATTTTAGAGTTTAGATTAGGAACATTAACTACAAATTTTAATAAAATTCACTGGAACTGTAAAATCTTAATAAAAATGATTTAGGTATTCTTTTTAACATAAAGTTCATATGGAAGTCCCAGGTCCCCAGCCAGAGCCAACTTCTGTAGAGAAAATTATGAAGAATTCTTTCAAAGATTCATTATAGTGCAGAACCAGAAAACACTTGTAGCTATTCTTTTGTGAGATGTGGTTGTAACGCCACTTCACTGAACTCTCTTTTTCTTATCTGGCTTTCAAGATGATTAGCTTCATATCATTTCTCTGCTATCTGGAAAAGTTCTTGAACTACCAGAATTATCTATTCCTTTACTGCTTGCCTGCTATAACTTATTCTTAAAGCTCCAGATGTGTGTGTAGGGTTAATGTTTTGGTTTTTAATACGAAGTTTGAGCCAGGGATTCAGTGTCTTTATTGGTAATAAGACTACTTGGGCCAGCTGAAGGAAGTTACTATTTTTGTTTTTTAATGAGAAGATTTAAGCTGGGTAATCAATTTCTTTATTGATAATAAGACTACCTGGGTGCTCAATTTATTATTAAACCAACTTTAAGGTAAAAATATTTTCAGGAATCACTATGATTAGAACTCTGAAAAGACTGAGAAAAAAATTTTAAAAAATTCTGTCAAGAGCAACATAAAAAATTCCAGAACAAACAAGCAGAAATGAGAAACAAAAATGTACCCAAGCATAGATATTGTGACTATTGAAGAAATTATATCAACTTGAAGCAATTAGGAAACACCCGGGTTATAGTTCATAGGTGTGTGTGAGTGACTTGTAGACCAGCAAATGAAGGAAGAACACCCACGCCGGATGTGGGAGGCCCACCTGGCAGCCTGAACTAAATAAAAGAATGGAAGAGGAAAGACTGTCACATCTTTTCCTTGGAAAACTCTGGCCTTCACCCGGTTGTCTACGGACATGGACTTGCTACACAACAACTTGTTACTGTTGCAGAACTTCATCACAGACTTACTCCAATCTTCAGTCTTCATCCCTGTTCTCTGACCACCCAAGATCTGCCCCAGACACCCCGGCTGTCCTGCCGTCCCGACGGGTGTTCCACCTCACACCTGAGTAGCCACCGGACTCCAGCTCTCACATGGGCCACCCTGCATTCTCTCTCTCCTCAGATTTGTAAGCCCTCCAAATAAATCCCTTTTCTTTATAATCACTGTCAATTCTGCCTCTCCTAGAACCCTAATCAATACAGATTTAACAAAAAACAAATACAATGCCTTCAAAATTGGCCTAATAAGTTGAGGACCCAAGGAGTCTTATTATCAATAAAAAATTGAATCAGCATCTTAAATCTTCCTATTAAAACACAAGAAAATTGACCCCTTAGCTGTAGCTTTGGAAATAATTTACACCAGGCAAGCATTCCAGGAATAGATAATTCCAAAAGTTTGTGAACTTTTCAATGTCTTGTAGTGCATTCTTTTGCTCATATGTGCTCCTTTTACCAAATCCCTCAAAACCAGATACTGATATCTGTCTAAAATCACTGTATATAATGTTTCCGACTCAGGCTTTAATGTTAGAATTGCATAATCTGCAACTTCAGGCTTAGTGTGAGAAGCCTGCCCTACTGAGAGGGATTTTCCAGCCTGTGAGAATCCAATGAGGTTTATGTCAACTCTAACTTTTAGTTTGATAAGTGAATTATTTGCTTTTGGCCTTTCAATGGTAAATGTGGAAGTTATCACCAAGACTCAATTCAACCACCCAAGTTCTGTATTATTTATTAGAGAATTCTCCATCTTCATCAGTCATTGAAAAACCTAGAGGTACAGGGATTTCACAGTCTTTATCTTTGCTGCCTTTCTGTGTACGTGACTATTTACTCTTCCTCCAGCCTCAAGATATTTCTGAGGATGTTTAAGTTTTTTAAAAGTCTTTTTCTTTTTTTTTTTGTGAGTTAGCACCCACATATTATCACTTTACATCAGGTTAACCCATGCAGCACTTCCGCCCCAGGGAGAAGTCTTTGGTTATCAATGAATCCTTCACAATTGCAGAACAACACGCGACCGCGTTGCCCTGTGACTGTCCTGATCCTAGATTAGATCTGTTCTTGTCACATTCTTTCAGATTTTTTCCCTTATTTTGCTTCCTGTGTACATCTCCAAATTTATCCTGCTCTTGTTTCTAACATTCTAAGCTGCATAATCAGGATCCTATTTTTTCTACTTTTTAATATAATCAGTAAAAGCTCTTAGTATCCATCTATGCACTGCATTAGCTACTTTCCCACAATTCCCATATACAAAATTTTCATAATTGTTCAGTTTCAACTATTTTCATTTCCACATCATGCAAGTCTTTAATAAAAAAGTCAATGTGAGGCTAAGTTAGCTGAAGGAGTGATTAATACTTTGTGGAGCAGATGTCAGGTGGACTCACTTTTCAAAGTGATCTGCATACTTCCAAGGAAAATCAGCAAAGGGAGATTAAGTATACAAGCAGGGATAGCTATTTTTAAGGGGATCTCTTCTTTCTCTTCACATCTCTTTGTAATCACAGCAACTGGAAACATCTGCTATATGTGAGGCACGGCAATGGTGCGTCTGTTCTTTTCTCCATATTTTACTTCTTTAGTCTTAGAGAGATGACAGTGCTGAGGCCATTGTGTTAGCACGTCTGCCTTTGCTTTCCCTCTCTCCCTCCTTCCCTTCCTCACTGGCCGGTATCCAATGACTTAGCCCCTTCATTTAGACGCTCCGCCTCCTGCTGGAAGCACAAGTGAACTTCTGATGGGCAGCATGTGGTTTGGTCTGTGTTTGGGGACGAACCCCAGGGCCTTGCTCACGCAGAGCACATACTCAACAACTGCACAGCACCCCGTCCTGGGGATGGTTCTGCCGGGATCCTGCCACACTGTCCTCTAACTTCACCAGAAATAAGTTAGATGTTGTATTTCGATTCCCATGTTAATGGGCTTATTTGCCACTTGCTTCACAGCCTGGTGGGGAAGGAGAGAGGATGAGTAGACTTCTGGAGAAGTCTTCGTAAGTACAAAACAAAGAAGAGCCTTTCCAATCCTGGCACGGGGGAGTAGGGTCGGCGGGTGGGTGTCCCAGTTCTAATGAACACAAGGACTCCTAAAGCCCAACTACAGGAGAGACAAAAGAAACAAGGTTTGCTTTTTCATAACTGATATTGGGGGGTGGGGGGAGGGAGGGTGCAGGGGGTAGTGGGTTCAGAAGAGAGAATGTACTTTGAAAGACACAGTGTCCCTGATTAGTAGGCACATAGTGCTCATAACAGAGTGACACCCTGCAACAAGAACACAGAAATAATAAGCCAAGTGTTCAGAAGGCTAAACATCCTGGAAACCGAGTGGCTGTCTTCGTGTGTATGAACCCTGCATATTTTGGTATCCAGGTTACCAGCTCCCCCAAATTATGGGCTTTGTCATACAATGCAGAAGTGGCACTTTTCAGAACCACCTGGCCCAAATTTGTCTGCAGGCTCCACGGGGGCAGCAACGGCTGGACGTACTGCTCAGGCACAAGGTCTAATTCTTGCTTTACATTTGCTAATTAACCTTGGGAAACTTGAAGCTAGGAAAAAGGGGAAAGCTGGCAAAATTTCTTTGCAGTACAGAAAGCATTTAAAATATATTTAGCACCTACATCACCCACATGTGAAGTACAGTCATCCCTCTGATTCCAGGACTCCATCGCAGAATCCAAGGGTGCTCAAGTCCCTTGTAGAAAGTGGCACAGGATTTGCACATATGCTGTGCCACACTTTAGGTGTACTTTAAATCATCCTTCATTCCTTATGGTACCTAATACAGTGTGAATGCTGTACATACTCTGTATTGTTTGGATTCAAGAATGACAAGATGTAATTTTCAGTAGACACAATTTTTCCCCAAATATCTTTGAGCCATGGTTGTTTGAACCCTCAGATGTGGAACCCATGGAAAGAGAAGGCTCCTGTATATACTCGGCCTTCAGACATCCACTGGTTATATGATAGGTAGCAAAAGCTCCAATGCCTGTCAATTGTGAGAGAGAAAAAAAGGCTGGGGTTGCTTACCAAGCACAGACATTTTGTCTCCAGGCCCATGTGCCAGTCAGGCAAAATGTATTTAAAAATGTATTCTCATTAGAACACCACGATGTTAAGTACTAGGGGGAAATGCAGAAAAATAAGACACACAAAAATATGCTCAACACAAAAACACCATTCCACACTCTATCGGGAAGCAATCAGCAAGATGGGACCTACGACCAGTTGCTGAATGGCAAGATGGGGTTTACAGAACCGCGAGACCAGTGGGCCGGGAAAGCAGAGCCAGGAGGAGGCTGCTGGGCAGCAAAGATACAGCTGTCCCCAGAGCACGTGGTTCACAGCTAGGACTCCGAGCAAGTGACTTCTCTCCCAAGCCCTCCATCACCCGAATCAGGAAAGTGGGCACAGCGTCATCTCCTTAAGGGGATGAAGCATTGGAGCACAGCCTGTCGTAATCAGTCGGCTCCGTGAGGTGGGACCGCAGGAATCAAGGCAGGAGACCGGTCAGAGGAAGAGAGGCGGGAACTGGGAGAAGGTCGGTCAGACACAATGAAGGTGCATGATGGGAAATGAAGAAAGGCAAGAAGCGTGGCAGAAGGCTGGAGAAACAGAAGAGTCATTTGGACTGGATGAGAGAGAACAGGAGTCACTAGAGAGCCCTGAGCAACGGTGAAATCGTTAACCCTGGCATCCTTTAAGATAAAGGGGAAAAGGCGAACAGGCCAGCGAGAAGGAGGCAGGCCCAGACCAGCTCTTCTACGACTCTGCATGTCTTATCTCTTCCTTCTTGTAGTGGCAATAAGTACACGATGAAATTTACAAAGAATTTATGTAAACTTAATTGCATTTTGAAATTGTAAATATTGGAATATTTTTCTTGTTTCATTTTGTATTGTTTTTGTGGAGAAAGGTTCTTGCTCTGTAGGCCAGGCAGATCCTGAACTTACTATGTAGCCCAGGCTGGTCATGAACTCACAATCATCCTCCTGCCTCAGCCCTCTGAGTGCTGGAATTCCAAGCATATGCCACTATGCCCAGCTTTGGAATATTCCAAGACGTACCGATGATAAAACTGAAATTCCAACTCAAATGATTTCCCCCCATCACTAGTCTGGTGAGTGGCAGGGAGAGGACTTGAACCCTGTCTTTTAGTCTCAGGCTCAAGAAGGTAGCTGAATTAGTGCCAGAAATGACTCTGCTGGAATCTCCGCCTGGTGATATTAAGAGTCAAGTCCAGAAACAAGTGAGAGATGGGCTTAGGGTCAAGGAGACCAGGGCTTGTACTTTTCTTTCTTTGGGACCTTGGGCATATTATGTGATCTCTTTAAAGTCTTAGTGACTTTGGGGACAGAAAATTTCTTTCCCATGGCTTCACATTTCTTTCTGGAACATGCAGTGGAGTAAAATTCTGGGCCTCTTCTTGATTCTTCTGGGTGGAAGGGGAGTTCTTCACCTGCCTGGTAAACTGAGAAGGAGTTGAACATGTGTGGCCAGCCCCTGCCTTCTCCTCTTCCTGGGGATCTGCCTAGTCAGAGGAAGCCCATTCTAGCTCCTCCACCTACAAGTTGGACAGGCAGGGGCAGGTCCCTAGTAGAGCGGACCTTGCGCCTAGAAGGTGATCAAATAGCCTGGCCGCACTTTTCTCCAAAGTTGTGATGTCTCCACCAGTCTAGAGGTCCAGTCAAGCTGCTGTTTTGAGACAGGATCTTTCTCTGCAGTTCAGACTGGTCCTCAACTCACTATGAGCCAAACTCACCGCAGTCTTTCTGCCTCGGCCTCCTGAGTGCTGGGATTACACGCATGCACTGTCATACCAGGCTAATTTTTATGTGGTGCTGGGGGATTGAACCCACGGCTTTATGGATGTTAGGCAAGCACTCTAACCACTCAGCTATGCTTCCAGCCCCATGACTGGTTCTTAAAGACTGCCTTTCAACCACCACTGCCTAAAGATCTACAGGCGAAAACTGGCAACACTCTTTATTTATACCAACCAAGCTGACATGTAGCCTCGCAGAGCAATCACGCACTAAAAATAACACATGTGAAATTCCTGGTGCACAGCAGGAAATAAAAGGGGGTTAAAGGGTAATTGTTACTGTGTGCTTGCATACTTCTGTAACCAGCAACTACGTCTAGGTTACTCCTTCCTTTCCAGAACTTTCCATTATTTATTGTGGTTCAATATCATTACAGCAGCAACAGGAAGCAACTCAAATTTAACTTTCTGCTATTTGGTCTCAGATGCAGAAGCAAGATTATGTAGGGACTGCCGTCATTTACAAAGGGCCATATGTGTCACTGCTACGGCTAAAGGGCCAGCCACCTTGTTGATCGGTGGCAAACATGGCCACCCTGTCACACAGAAGCAAGCCTCACTGAGTAGCAAGGCTGAAAGACGAGACACCACCAGAACTGGTCAAGTCACGTACAGCAGACCCCACGTAGGTGTGAGGAGGGCAGCTGACTGTAAACATGCCAGTGGCTATTTACACAATTAATATTCTGGTTTTTATAAACTTAACTATTCAGAAATTGTGAAGTAGAAAATATTGTTTAAACTAAATAGATCGTCCATAAGGAGGTCTTGCCTGATTTTAGAGGGTCAGGTATCCTTGGGAAATGCCACGTGACCTTCAGAAAAAAGTTCGTAAGAACAAAAATGGTGCTCATTTTTCTCTTGAGCTCTTTGGGAAAAAGCAGAGAATCTGTTCTTCAAGTACCTTTAAAATAACCTTGGTTCTTCCTCAAAAACACAAAGCAGTGTTCTAGCATGGTTATCCAAGAGCTTGACAACTTTTTATTTTCCCTGGGGTCACAACAATTGACAGAAATGAAGTATAAGGAAGAGTGAGACAAAGGGATTCCTTTTAGCAACAAAAGGCTGATAAAGCTCTTTTTCAGATACCATGTAATCCGAGTATAACATCATTATGAAATTCAATTTTGGCAAAGGCAAATAAACTAAGTATCTACGCCAAAAACAGCTAAGCCAGCAGAAGGAAGTCTCAGCCCCGGCCCACTCAGGTGCACATCTAATGGCGTTTAACAGTCATGGCGCTAGTTACCCAGCGGCTTCGCTTCACTGAGTTATACCAACCCTTCCTTACTCAGTTGCCAAAACATGTGCACACACACTAGCTCTAAACCTATGTCTATTACTGGATTCCATGTGCATGTCATGAGCAAACACCTGAGAGCTTCCTGTGTGCAGGATGCTGCGCCGGGCCCCCTCTGCAAACCCAATGGCGCCCTCCTGTGTCCCCATACCTCCTTCATGATCTTGATGGCTTCCACGCGGTGCTGGGGTGGCGGGTACAGCAGCACGCGGTGGTACAGGGACTGCAGCACAGGCTTCATGGAGTCCACTGACCCCACCAGGCGGATGAGCTCGGCTGCCAGGTAGTAGATGGTGCGCGCCACGGGCCCGCTAAGGGCTGGAGCGGTGCAGGAACAGCCTGAACCCCGGCCATGGTCGGAGATGCCCGCAGAGGCGGAGTCTGGCTCGATGCCTGTGCTGGTGCTGCTGCTGTGAGCAGAGGTGATGGTTTTGTCATGAATGGGATTCCCCAGGATCACAATGAGAGCTGGGCAGAGGTTTTTCCTAAGAAAAGAGGCAACATTTAAAAAATAAGTGAATTCACCAGAAGTCAAATGTGAATACCACCCAGAGGGCAGAAACAGCACAAGTACCCAGGCAGGCTGAGTTACTGACTACTCCCTATTTGGCTACAGTCTGCCCCTGTCTTCCAAGTCCTCTGTCCCTATGGGGCATATGCATACTCTCCCTCGTTGCTCAAACCAAGGTTAAGTACATAAACTACGAAGAGAAGTATTAAGAAGCTACTTTATATGAAGAGCCCAAAGCACTAAAAGGCTTAGCTATTAAGTTTCATTTTGGATGAATAACACAACTACTTCTCATTTGAGAAGTGAATTTCAAATCTTACACTTACACCTGTCATTCAGCTTTATCCCTGTCCATAAGCCCAGGGACCCAGTGCACATACGTGGCGGCCTGCAGGGCCTGCCACTTCTGGGAATCTCTGATCACGTGTAAGTGACTAGTAACATCTCCATGAGGTATAAATGCAGAAAGTATCCGGTAGGGGTTAAGAACAGGTTCCATATCTCTTGCTCCCTGCAGAATTTTCTGGTGAATTTATATGCTTTTAGAACAAAGTGCGAACCGGAACATCTCCTAAGTCACATTTCTTGTGATTCTATGGCGTAAATGAAGCCACAAAGGCCTTGGAAGTGTATGTGTTATATTCACCACTAATCTCTCTCTGGAGTTTGGTCAGAAGTATGTGAACAAGCGACTCCACTCATGAAACTACTGGCAGATCACAGGCTACTGGAATGGGTCAGAGACACAGCTATGCAGAGCCTCAGGGGCTGCCTGGGAATATCAGGACTGGGCGCTCACCAGATGAGGTCAGTGAAGCCCCGGTGCAGGTGCATGGAGGGAGAGGAGCTGCTGAGCACGGCCAGAATGCACTCCAAGTACAGAAGCTGCAGCTGCTGGCCGTCACTGTGGAGAAGCAAAACCAACACACGGGCATGTGAGTAGGAGCTGTGCAGAAGGGTAAGCGGGAAGACACTAGGCGTTACCACAGGGGCAAGATGGCTAGGTTAGGTAAGGGCTGAGTTGTGTTTCCCCTGGAAACTCAGATCCAAGTCTCAGTCCCCAGTATTCCTAATTACCATTTTTCTTTCTTTGTAGAGATAAGTGAGTAAAAGTGAACTTGATAGTATGGACACTACTTCAACGTGACTTGTGCCCTTAAAAAAAGAAAGAAAATATGGGCCCGAAGACACACAGGGAGGGAAGACAAGGCAAGGAGAAACTGGGAGAAGATGCACCCCCCCCCATCTATGGGCCAAAGGGACAGGCCCAGATGAACCCCACCCTCCCTCCCAGCCCTCAGAAGGAGCCCACCCAGCTGCCACAACCATCCTGGACTTCCAGCCTCCAGAACTGTGAAAAAATACAGTTCTCTTGTTTCAGGCACACAGGTTTTGGCACTTCTTGTGGCAGCCCTAGCAAAGTAAAAGAGTAAGTGAATACACCTCACAACGTAGGAGGGTTTTCTGTATATGCATAGAAAAATTGAACGTGAAACTGAATTACCATATTTACCTGCTGACACATACTATGTTTAATATGAATAATGAACAAATATTGAAGTATTATTTAAAATATGTAGGGTAAGCCAGAAATGTTAATAGTATATTTGTCTAAACCTTTCAAGAAACCATTTACCACACTCTTAATTTACCCATACCTTAATAATTTACATTGGACCTTTGCCTTTATTTATTGAGGAGACACGGTTTATCAATAAAAAATTACTTTCCCCAAAATTATTATAGTAGATATTATCAATAAAGCCAGATAAGGAAACAGACAACTTTATGAGAGGTACACGCTTATATGCCCAGGTTAAGTTTCATCTCTGGCCACCAGAAACCATTAAATTCTTCTTGGTAATAAGACAGACAAATAGAGGTGATGGTTTTTGTTTGTTTTTGTTTTGTGGTGTTAAGGAATAAATTCAGGGTCATCACACTGAGCTACCTCTTTAACTTTATTTTGAAAATCTGAGATGAGGTCTTGCTGAGTTGTATACAACTTAAGCTGCTCCACAAAAATTACTATTTGCAAATAATAGTAATAATAATGATAATAATGTGGTGGTTGAAAGAAGAAATGTATGAAATAATTAGCTTTTTGTGGACCAATTTTGGAATTCACATTTTCATAGGACTTAGTTGTAGACAGAATTCTTTATTCTCAGGGACTTGGATATATAAGTAAGCCAAGTAATTCAAGCAATGGTAGAAAGTACTGTAAATGGGGACTAGAGGAATGGCACAGTGGTTAAAGCACTTGTCTTGCAAGCTCAGGGCCCTGAGTTCAGTTCCCCAGCACCACATAAAGCTGGACATGGAGGCACATGTCTATAAGCCCAGCACTCAGGAGGCTGAGGCAGGAGGATTGCCATGAGGCCAAGGCCAGTCTGGACTACATAGTGGGTTTAGGACCCGCCTGGGCTACAAAGCAATATCCTGTCTCAGAGAAGAAAGTGCTACAAATAAACAATTTGAAACAAGTTTCTGTGAGACCACAAAGGAGGGACATCCCCTTAGATACAGAAAGAATTTCTACAGGAAATGGAATATTAGTAGAGACCTGAAGTTCAAGTTTGGGGTCTAACTTGTAATCATCCTGCCTCAACCTCTCATATAGGATTATAAGTATGCTCAAAAAGTTTAATTTTTAAGGATACATTCGCCAAAAATATATATCCTTTTAGAAGAATTCACAAGGAGGCTTTTACGGGCTGAAATATTCAGAAAAAGACAAATATGCTGCTAAACACAGACCAAAAGGAAGTCTAGTGTTCTCAGCTGTTCAAACTACTCCCAGGAGAGGGAGGTAGGGGGAAGGCAAGGCTCTTGACAGGCAAGGTAGAAACTTTCGGGGACTGAAAGAGACAAAATGAAAGGTGACCATCCCAAAGGCCAGGGGTTGTAAGCCTCCGGCTTCCAGACTCAGACCGACTGTGCAGTTATGCGACAGAGGAGGGTAGGTGAGAAGGAAGCTGGTGGAGGCGGTGCGTGGCTTCCCCACTTCAACGCTAACTACTGAAATCAGTGCTCCAACGCAGCCAATTTAGGACAGCTTGGTACTGTTCTCCACAGTTGCTAGGCAAACTGTGGTCCAGGGCAAAATTCTGTTCATGGCCTGTGAGTTAAAAATGTTTTCAAGTTTCAAAAGGGTTACGAAACCAAACAAAACACAGACAAATATGAGACAGAGATAGTATATAGCCCATTACAAAAAAAAAGCCTGTTGACCTATATTCTAGAAAAATGTCCTTTGCCCCCGGTTCCCCCACAAAAACTCATGGAGAATGACTTAAATAATGTCATTATCTTGGAACAGCAACACCACTTGTATACATATGTCTTAGTTACTTTTTCATTGCTGTGACTCAATACTCGACACCCACAAACTTAGGAAAGGTTTATTTTAGCTCACAGTCTCGAAGGTCACAGTCCATTCAGGGGTGGCCGGCAACAATCTAAGAACATGGCAGAGAGAGAGGTGGAGGCGGCTTCCCCGACAAACAGGAAGACAAGCTGAGGCCAGTTGAGACTAATCCCGATCCTCCAGGAAGGCAGGTGCAGCTTATGTATCCTTTCAAGTCTCCGCCCAGTAACCAGTCCCTCCTGCATCCAGGCGTGGCCACTACACACCGTTAGTCCTAACTTAACTGCAATCCACCCCTCCACACCAGAACCCAATCCACCAACATCACATGGTTCCATTAAACTACATGAGACTTTTGGGGGACACTCCATATCCTAACCATAACATATATGTACTATACCACCTTCTGAGTGCAGATGAGATTCGTAAGCAGGAGACTCCACAAAAACAATTACTGTTTGCCAAGAAAAAGATGATGGCTGGAAAAAAGTAAGGGAGGCAGAAAAGCCTTTCATGAGCCAGGTAAGGACTTCCCATTTTGGACAAGACCTAGCTCCCATTCTAAAACAGTAGACTCTTCACGCTCGGAGGACAACTCAGTCAAGCAAACAAGCAGATAAAGTATTGGTAGGAAGTGCTGCAGACGAATAATTAAAAATAAGTTTCTAGGAGACCATAAAGGAGGGGCATTGCCCTAGATACAAAAGGAATTCTCACAGGAAATGGTATCCCAGCGGAGACATGAAAATCCAGGTAGGTGTGTGTGCATGGAGGGGCTGGAGAGCGCAACTGTGAGAACCAGGAAGTGACGCACAGGAAGTCAGCACCAAGAGGCTTTCAGCTGAAGCCCCGGCCGTGAGCATGAGGGGGGCCGGAGAAGTGAGTGGAGGTCTGAGAAGGACGGCTCCGGCAGACTATGCTGAGAGGTCTGGACTTTACGCGCCACAGAAGGGTGGTGTGTCCACGTCTGTACTTTAAAATGTTCATTCTAGATACTTCGTAAGAGCAGGGAGAAGGCCAAAGCAAGGCCACCAGGTCAACTACAAGCTGGATTTGAGAAAACAAAAAACAAAAAAAAAACAAAAAACAAAACAAAAAAAAACTATTCTAGAAGGATAGCCTTCACCGTGGCTGTTAACCTTTCTACCCAATCACCAGACATGTTAGTAAGAATAATTAGTAAATGCCCCAACATCAAGCTTTCTCTGTCTCAAATTGTCAGTTTAGTATCACAAAACTAAACTAACCGTAACAAATAAAGATTCTCAATTTCTGAAAACACTAGAAATAAGTCCAAGGAAAGCCAGAGCAGTCGCAGCTCCCCTCGATAAAGTGCGCCACGGCTCTTAGGCTCCAGCCCACGGACAGGCAGCACATGCCAAGGTAACCGGCCTGGTGTCTCCTTCAAGACGGAACAGGGCAGCTTTTCTGGGGGCTGCAGCTGTCTGGAAAACGGGTACTCCTGCTATTAAAGGAGCTGTTAGAAATGTGACTTACCTTCCACCCAGAACCCTCGCTAGATTCACATATGCAGGGGCAATGTATACGCCTTTCGTACTTCTGTCTCCAGACAACAACTATGCCAGAGTCACAGGGAATAAAGGATCCTGGGAACAGCCTGATCTTTCAGGACACACAAGGAGGAAAGCCTGCCTGCTCAGAAGGCTAGGAATCACTCTTCCTGGGTTTTTCTTTGAGCATTTCATGGTTTTCAGGCAAAGTATCGACTGGTCTCATTCTTTGACTGTCACTGAATTTCTTCATAGGGAGGGATGCAGCCTGTGGGGAATAAGTACCAGGAGCGACCATCTTCCTGGCAAGCTCACTGGGGGAGTAACTGGCAGCACACTTGCGATTTCTAGTGTTCTCAGGGGTTCTGTTCTAAGCCATTTTGACTTTGTCTCCTGTAGAAATACATTTCAGTTCAGTTAGGAAAAAGGAGAGAAGGGAATTAAGTAATCGGGTAAGGAATGGAATGGAATTAGAACAATTTAGCCACATAGTGGCCTCCACAATCCCAAGCCCACTTTGGTACCGATTCCTGTCTGACATTCTGTACTAGGAGGACAAGGGAGGCTGAGAAAGTCAAGTGGGTGACAGTCAGACAGAGAATGAATAAATATCAGCCTAAGCCCAATTATCCCTCCACAAATTCTTGGGTCTAAAAGCAGAATCACGTAACTCAACTTGCCTAATATAGAACTCTATTAATACTACCTCCCCAAGGCATGTGGGTGAGAGGTGCTGCGTACCTGAATACATTTCCTGAATCCTCCCCGGAGCCTGAATGTACCATGACTACACTCTCCTGCTGACTGAGCCACAGCCCTGTGTGGCCACTGATTTTAGAAATGGTTGCGAAGTGCTGACCAGAGGACAATTTCAGAGAGAGAACTAATTGAGAAGGCAGAGGGGACACTACGGTCAGCTAAGAGCAATAAAGGAATTAAGGTAGCAACATCAGAAGAAACCTACAAAGGGAGTGACCAGCACCCAAGAGCATGGCATGATGTGACTGGGGGGACCTGAAGGCCTCCTGTCCCAGCTGCTGTCCTCAGCTCTTTTAACAGTCCCTCTCCCCTTTCCTTTGAGTAATGGACTCATGATTGAAAAAAAAATTTAAAAATCAAACTAAGCAAACAATCTCTAGAGACAAAGTCATGACCAGGGAAACTGCTCTGAAAAGCCAAGCAAAACTACGAGACCGCTACAATACTACTAAGCTCTGTAACAACGTGCCTAACGTCCTCTTTGATTCAACATTCAGTGAGAACCCCTGGAAAAACATGTACATGTCCCATGAATTATTTTCCTTCTCTAAGCGTATTCTAAAGTTGTAGGGTTAAGAAATGTTCTCAGTGGGTGGTAGAAATCTGTGACCTATGCTTTTTAGTATGTGTTTGCATACCCAAATCGGTTTGTGCAATGTATTTGTTTAATAAACTGCAGTCAAGTTTTTGTCCTAAGAAGCTCAAAGCTCCTCACCAAAGTCCTCGTTATATGCTGGAATTAGCACCAACAATTCTGAAAGCAAAGAAAATTTCAGCCAAAATGTATCAAATATTTACTACATACCAGGGGCTCTTCAGTTCAAAAAACATATATTGCAAGTACTTCCCTGGGGTTATCAAATCTGAATGTCTATAATACATGATAGGCACAACCTTGGTCTGCTCCAGGCAAACCCGATTATATGGCCATCCTCCAGGTGGCAGAACCTGTAGCTGATATTAGATCAACCTATGTTTAAAAAGCCATAAACTTACTGGATCTATGTTATCTTCTAATTACAAGTAAATGACAGAGGCAGGTATTTACGGGATCTGAAGACTCTTTGCTGACCAATGAACAATGGTGTATTTTCAGGCCATCATTTACAGACCTACAGACTCACTCTGATAGATCCTCCTGCCTAGTTTTAATTATTAACTGGCACAGGGTACAAGGTAGACAACATGATGTATAATTATATGCATGTAATCTCATTATGTATGTTAAAATGTCTCTGCAGGTGACTTAGAGGAACAACAGGTAGATTGGTAGAGAAACCATTTGGCAACAACTTTTCCCTTCCGTTTTTATCAATATATATATACATACACAACACACAATGGTTACACTGAGCCTGAGGATTTTGTGCACATACAGACTGTGTCAAAGCCTTTCCCTCTCCAATTTTGGCTCTCCTGCTCTCTCTCTCATCCTCTGGACTCCCAGTATCTCACCCATTTGATTCTATTCATTACCTATATTCTGGGTTTCTCATATTAGAGAAACCATGCATCGTTTAACCTTCTGCGTCTGAATCACGTCACTAAGCATGATGGTCCATTTACATACAAATAACTCAAATCTACTTGTCTTTATGGATGAGTATTACCCCATTAGTCTATTTTTTTTTTTTTTTGTATCCATTGGTTTGTTCATGAGTATTCTGGCATCTTCCCCAATTTTGCTATTGTCAGTTGTGCTGCTTGGCAACAGCTTTTAAGAGTACTTTTAAGTTTAGCTTAAAAATATGCCTTAGTTTTTGAAAACAAAAATAACAAAACTAAGTTTCTACACTGGTTGCAGCCAAGTGACAGACCTCATTCATATGTGCAACTAGACCATTTCTCCCAACCATTACTGTACTTAAAAATCCTACTAAGTGAAGTTTTCTGCATTATTAAATGTTCTAGTTACAAGTAAATGATAACTTAATACAACTTTCATAATTCAAAGGGCACCTCACCATCTTAGTTTGTGGCAGAATTTTGCAATACCACACACACACACACACACACAAACACACACACACACACACACAGAGAGAGAGAGAGAGAGAGAGAGAGAGAGAGAGAGAGAGAGAGTTGATACAGACTTTTCATCCCACCTTGTAAAGTCTGATTTTCCTGTGGACTGGCTTTGCTGCGGATGCAGAAGTCGTTTTCTTAATGTACCCCTGTGGAGAGCTGGGGCATGAGACATCACCTAAACAAACTATACCACTGATTAAACTGGCATGAAAAAAGATGAAAGAATATCAAAGAGGAATAGTCCTTTTTTAAAGCTAGGCATGTGAGCTCACAGACGTGAGTTAAAAGAAACAGAGCAAGTCCATACACTCCAACCCTGTCATTTAGCAGAAGAAGGAAATGCACGCAGTCCAGTAAGAGATGTCACAGTCCCACGGCAGGGCCGTGCCCGAGTCAGCACGCATGCTCACTCCGCCCGGCTCTTAGCCCTACGTTCTTTCCATGCAGCCCCATGCCCAAGCGATTACCTCCTCTTTGCAAGGTATTCTTTTCCCATTTTCACTTCAGAAAATTATATCCTTCAGCAACGGCATTTGCTAATCTGGCACTGCCCAAGGTCTCTGAATATATTTCTCAGGAATGACAGGTGAAAATCAGTGGGAGAGAGCTACTGTCCGCTTAATCTATAATTTAAGTGATGCCATCAAGAGACCACCGACGGGCAAGAGCAATGCCAGCGAGGCGCTTACCTTACGGAGGCTTGGAGCTTCTCACACAGGACGGCGAGGACGGAGACCAGGTCGTCACAGAGGGCCTCTACCGACGGCCCTTCAAATCAGAGCACGGGACAGGAATTAGGCCCGGGCAGGGGCTCGGCAGCTCCCCCAATGATCCTCCTTAGCTTCCAATTTCATCATTTTTTAGAATGTTTTTCAGATCCAGTGCCTCTTTTAAGTCACCAAACAATTACAGAAAAGCTAAGTATCAAATAGTCATTCCTTTCTAAAGTAAAACATGCAATAGATGGTCCAGGAAGAAAATAGTTTTTTATTAGCAGTAAAATCATTTATACTTCATGAAAAGAAATTTGGTGGATGTAAGAGACAACATAACTGGTAATGATTTTCTCAGCGCTTAGGTCAATAGGTTATCCTGATTCCCTGTGCTGGCCCCTTGACTTTCTGGGGTGTTCTGGGCAGGCCTGAGCCACATGGAAGAGATATGCAATATGGCACTGTGGAAAAGACAATGGGCACATGAAACTAAGGAACCGGATAAAGGGGGTAAAAGAGTGTCATTACCATCTTTACCTCCATTAAGTATTTGTCTAGCATCCACAGACCACAGTCTTTCCCCCATTTTATTGATACGTATAGATGCAATATACAATGTTTACATTGATCTTGAGTATTTTGTGCATATACATATCATGGAAAAATTACAAAACCTTCCCCTCTCCCTTTTCAACCCTCTCGTCCCCCCCCCCCCCCCCATTCTCATTATTCCCCGCAATTACTTCTATGAAATTTATAATGGAACAACAGCCAATGTCAAAAAATACATTTCCCCTCCAAATATGCTCTAATTTCCAGAAAACAGAATTAAAACTCCCACAAAAGCACTTTAGGAAAAAGGATGGAATTTGGAATCTGTTTAAATACAGGTCCACAATTTGCTGACTGTATGATTTTGAGTAAGCTTTGGTTTTCCTTTTAATGATGAAGATAAATACTGCCAATTTCGCCACTGCTGATCCAAGTAAAATAATAAGTAGAAGCATTTGTTGTCTAAAATAAAAAATTTGTTCAGGCTTAGTGGCACAGGTCTGTAATCCTAGAACTCTGGGAAGCTGAAGGAGGAGGATCCCAAGTTCGAGCCCAGCCTAGGCCATGTAGGGACTTAGTGAGAAGCTGTCTCAAATAAACAATGAAAGGGACCTGGAGATGTAGCTCAGGGCAAAGGCCCTGAGATCATTATCTAGTACCACAAAAACAAAAAAGATCCAGCCCTAAGGAGAGAAGATAAAGGTTGCAGCAGGAGGAAAGAATATAGTTGGGGTGGTGGGAACCAAGCCCTTTGGAGATCACATCTCCCCACCATTTATCCTTGGTGCTGGATTCAGAACTACAGGATTTAATCCTGGCCTGGCCCTGCTTGGTTTAGAAACTGCTTTGGTCTGACTGTATTCTAGCCGATTTTTCCTTTTTGGAGTGGAAATGTTTACCCTGTGCCATTGTATGTTGGGAGTACTTAACTCCTCTTTGGTTTTCACAGAAGCTCACGGTTGAGAGTTGTGTCTCAAAAGAGACTTTGGACTTGGACTTTTTTTCATCAGCTCTGGAACTGTTAAAACTTTGGCAACTCTTAGAAAAGGATGAAATATATTTTGTATAAGGAGGTAGTGGTGAGTCTTTTGGGGGTCAGGAGTGGAATGTTATGGTTTGAATCTGGAGTGTCCCCCAAAGCCTCATGTGTTTGGGTGTAAGGTGTGCAGCTGTATCCTGCTGGGAAGTGGGGCTGGCTGGAAGGAGCAAATGCCTGTTACTTGACCTGGAAGGGGCAGGTCAGTGGGCCAGGTCCCGGAAGAGTACATGCTAGTTCCACCCTTTCTCATTCACTGCACATCCTGCTCATGATGTAGTGAAGAGATCCTCTGCCTTTATCTCGCCATGTGCTTCCATGACTGCTGCTTGACCATGAATGAACTGTGACCTTGCGAAACTGTGAGCTAAAATAAATCTTACCTTCCTTAAACTGTGGATGTCGGGTACTGAGTCACAGTAATGAGAAAGTAACTATGACACTCTAAATGAGGACTCGGTTTTCATGTAGAAGAATTAGCACTTGACAAACGTAATTGTGGTATAGTAACACTCTGTCAGTCAGGAATCTACAATTCTCCGCTCAACTCTCATTTTGACAATAAAGCCTTTCTTCATAAAGAAAAAACTAACAAAAACAACAAAAAGCTCTGCCTCCTACCTCTGCAAAAAAAATCAATAACAACAACAAAAAACAAACAAACAAACAAACAAACAAACAAACAAACAAAAAAACCCAGCCTCCAAATAGAAGATTTGTGGAGCTAATTTTCCTCACACAGCAGGAACAGGTGCAGCTTGCACGAGTGAATGCAGGTAGAAACGGAAGACAGCAGCTGACTCAACAATACTCCAAACTGAGCAGAGCTCCCAAGGAGAATGGTAAAGCAACCCGAGAGCTCCTAGTCATTTTTACGCTCCCAGAGCTGAGCACATACTTAGCATATTTATGACCTCTTTTATAACTGAGTTAGTGAAAAACCATATCCAATACCTTCGCTCCCGAATTCCGGTGGTACATCTGGGTTTTCAATTATCTAGTGAAGGAGACAGAGAATTAGGAGATGTAGGCAAGAATAATGCTGACTCAACAATGGGAAGGTCTAGGAAAGAAATGACACCCTCAGTGGCTCAGCAACCCAAGCACCCAGCATCTCTCTCTCTCTCTCTCTCTCTCTCTCTAACAGGGTCTTGCTCTGCAGCCCAAGCTGGTCCTGAACTCACTATGGAGCCCAGGCTGGCCTAGGACTCATGGCAATCCTCCTGCCTCAGCCTCTGGAGTTCTGGGATTACAGACATGCACCAAGCCCATCTGATGTGGTGCTGGGGAACTGAACTCAGGTACTTAGCACTTTCTAGGCAAGTGCCTTAACCGCTGAGCTATTTCTCTAGTCCCAGCAGCCCATCTCTTAATTGCATTTCATGTTCTTGCATTTATGAGAAAGACCATCATGTTTAGAACTCACAGCTTACTGGTTCCAAACTGATACACTCAAGAGCCCACTTACTTCCCCCAAGCGTAAGCCCCATAGCTTTCTATGGTTCCAGGTTGCTAGGCTACAACTGGGGCAACACCTACCAAAGCAGTGGAGTGAGTCTTTGCACAGACATTATTTATCCCAAGTTCAGATTATGTTGCACTTGGCCTTAACAAACATAGACTCTTAGCATAAGAAGGTTTAGGCTACAGGTCCAAAGATGGTCACAGCTCAGAAATACTATTGCCTACTTAATGGGGGAGCATATTAATTTATGACTGACCACTAGATCATCCACTCTTGGATGCTGCTAAATCAACCCAGAATTATTAGGGCAGAGACAGCACCTAGATAAAGTTGGAAGAGAAAACCACTTGCATATTAAGACTTACTTCCTATCACAGGAATAAGTCAGAAATCACAGAGCTGGAGAACGAAAGAGGCTCTTCCCCACCTCTTGAACCATGAGATAATACGAAGGCGTTTTCATGTCCATTAACTATTGGACATATGAATCATTCTATGGTGTCTTCTTTTAAAAATTGTGTTACAGACTCACAATTCTACTTCTCCCTGTTCATTAATGTGCAATATCAGCTGCTTCCACAGCAATTTTCTTTTCTTTTTGTAAAATGTCATTGTCTACAGCTGCGCACATGGCTAAGGGCAAGGTTAGGACAGCATTTTCTGAGAAAAGACATCTGAATCATATGTAAGGGTGAAGAATCCCTATCCTCAGAAACAAATACTTGCATGTGGCAATCCTGTCTTTGAAATTAGCAACTTATAATTTACGGTGGTTTGAGTCATCTATAATAAATAATTCAATAATAAAGTTGGATAATAACTCAAATTGCAGATACAAAATTAAAATTGTAACTCATTCTCTGAGTGGGGGTTGGGTGGAAGTACCGGTATTAGATTGAAGATATACTTCGTGTAAACCCTTTTGCATTTAGTACTTTTTATTTTCTTTCCACTATATTTAGGTCTTCATAATTTTGAGGTAGCTCATGACCCTCAGTCATGGTTCATGCTACAAAATATAGACAGTATTCCCAGGTAATGCTACCTCCTTCCGAGGGGAATTCAGTATCTGTAGAGCAAATCTCACCATCCCTCTTTGGTAATTTTGAAAAAATGCCTTTATTCTTATGCAGAAAATTTGTATCTCCTACTAGACAAATATCCTTGAATTATTAGTAACCTGATAATTATGTTTTACTGCCACAGAAACATGTCTCCAAGTGATTACATGAGCAACAGAAAGAAAATATCAGGAAACACCAATTTTTCCACCTAATTTGAGATCTTGCCTCCAACTGAGGTGACTCTAGACAGTCAATGACGATCAGGATCAGTTGGCTGGACAGAGGTGCATGACCATCACAGCACTGTCCAGACCTCCACGACTCCACCTGCCACCATGCTTAGAGAAAAACAACAAGAACTGAAAGACTGAGGCATCTGACTTGAAAAGTAACGCAGTCATGTGCTACTCAACGATGGGGATTCATTCTGATAAACTTACTACTAAGCTAGTTTATTACTGCGTGAGAATTACAGAGTATACTTGCACAAACCTAAGTGGTGTATAGCCTGCATCCCCATATTCCGCGTACAAACAGTCCGCCATTGACCAAACCTTCTGTGACATGTGACTGTCCTTTCCAATTTAAAATGTTAAAAGATTAAAAGAACTAATTCAAATAATTTTGAAATTGTAAAGTTTCATTGAAATGTTTCATTTTAAAACATTAAGATGTTAATATTAGACTACAAGATCCTACTGCAATTTAGCAAGGATGGATCACGACTACATATTAACAATTTTCAACATTTTAGATATTTACTAAAACACATTTTTCTAGTATGTTTTTTGAAATCACATTATCATACTCAAAATTTAGTATAAATGAAATTTTAATAAGAGGTAAGCTAAAATAATATTGCTAAACATCTCTTAATAGAAACATAGGCTTTGAATATAGAAAATACAAAAGAAAAGAATTAGTATCTGTTTTCTCACTTGGTGGTATTTTCAACACCAGCTGTCAGCGCACGTATGAACGTGGGCTGGGAGCCGTCAGTAGCCCAGGGCTTGAGTTCTGACTTTCTCACAGATAAGCTCATTAATTTTCAATTTCAGTTCCATCTCTCTGGGCTTCATCTCTTTATCTAAAAGATGAGGATTCAAATAATCTGACTCTGCAATCTGTAAATTTCTTCTCACCCCATGATTTTCTAAAAATCAGAAAATGATTGAAACCAAAACGAGAAGTAATGAAGTTAAACATGAAATCTTAATTTCTATAATTTCTGAGATACTTCTGAATGCAACAGAAATGTCCTAGTCAAAAAAAAAAAAAAAAAAAAAACCAGCCATAATGCTATTTCAGAACACTCCTTGCAGATTTCATGAGAATTTTAAACTATTCTTAGAGGCTGATTTAAAAAATAAAACAAAATACCCATCACTGAAGAGGAATCCTCATCAGCATTCCCAGAAAATAATATATGCAAGAAGCCAAATACACTTATATTTTTCCCTAGAAACTCACTTTAGAAAATCTGTTCAAGTTTACAGCAAAAGGCCTTATGGGCTTCGATGACACAGAGAGACAAGCCGGGTATTACAGCTCCAACAGGAAAGGGGAGCCTCCTGCTACACACAAAACTCAGAGCATGTGCTAACCTGCTACTCAGTTTTCTTAACTTCCTATTTGCTATCATAATATTTTCAATGAAAATGCTCAAATTAAGAAATTTAAAACAGAAAAGTAAATTTTAAAACACTGAGTAAAAATCTTACAAAACCGTAAGAATTATCAAACAATACTCAAACCTTTGAGGGTAAAGTAGGCTATAAATAAATGGCCTCCCATTACAAGCCAGTCCTTAGCACTTCCCGTGGGAAGAGGCAGGAAGGGCCCCAGGGGTGGGACACCTAGCGTGAAGCTGCGGACTGACACCGCTGAGGCCCTGGTGGGTACAGGGGTACTGTGGGCTCACCGTGTTCTCCTGCCTTTGTCGTAACTGCAAGGTCAGGTCACTCAGCATCTGACTGAGGGTCGCCCGCACAGCCGTGTTTATGCTGCGTTGGTGACAGCTGCACGTGTACGTCTCGATGCACACCTGGGGAGGAAGTAAGACAGCGACACATACACTCTGGATATCCATTCCTTAGCAACACGCTCTGTCCCCAACCAGAAAAGGTATCAACACCTTAAAAGAAACATTAATACTAGTGATTAATGACAATAACTAGACATCTAAAATCTCTGGAACTCATTTTTAAGCATACAAGAAAAGTAGCATTTTCCTAAGGGTCATTACTCTTATATAATCTTATTCTGCTGAGCTTCTTATGGGAAGGAAATTAATAAGATTTTTTATGAGCTGAATAATGCTATCTAGAATAAACTCAGGTGGCTGGGAATTAATCAGAAAATGCTCCCTTTGTGGCAAAATGAGGCAGGGTTTATTAACTTGTGGATTAGCCAAACCCTTTCTTCGGTACTGTGATTGAATCTGACCTTGGACTGACTAGCCACTGTGCTTTACCAGGTATATGGTAAAGGCAGAATGGCTTCTGGTAAAATGTTTCCTGATTTCAAAGCTGCATCTGCACTGGGACAGCCGAGAATCAACTCCAAGTCTGTGCTCTCAGGGGGCAGTGACTTGTAACTGACCGCGCCCTTGGAGGGAACAGTACAAGATCTGCTCCTGGAGTTGTTTCGGAAACCTTGGTTTGTGTTCGGGCGTGGAACTCCGAAACCAATGCAGCTCTGCCCTCGCCAAGGGGGCTCTCATTCTCACTTGTTGTCACCTGAGAGCCAGACATTAGATCCGCCACTGGACAGCTGGGAGGACCCCTTTGGAAGGTGGATGTCTGACAGTGCTCTGCTTCTGTCCATTGTCCCATGTCCTACTGAAAGAACACAGTGCCAGTGGCGGCCCCTTTGAGTTGTGGGTGCTTGCCTCTCTAGATAAACCAAAGATAACTCCCTGGTGGCATCTGATGAAGATCTGCCAACTCAAAAGACCCCTATTTGATAACAATGTCATGGACTATGATGGCTTTTCAAGTCACACTGCCTCTAATTCCCCTTGAAGCTATAGGGAGGCATGACTGACAATCACTGCACACTTTAAATGTGCATGTTTTTTTTCCTCCACAGCACATTCTGTCTTTTCAATTTCACAAAGTATAATGAGGCACACACATACACACGAAAAGATGAATGTAAATCTGCCTAAATTACTTTTCTAGGAATAGCTCCATGATTACCTATAATGAAAACAGGGGTTCTCACCTAAGTGGAAAAATTTAATTTGATGATTGATAACTGAGATGGGAGAAAGACTAAATGTTAATTTGTTGCTTCTACTGCTTAATATATTAGAGTTTTCTAGCAAGACTTACTATAACAACCTTTTTGTAAAGTTACCTAAGTAAAAGTAAATATTTTCCTTCCTTTCTGTGATGCTGAGGATCAAATGCAAGCCTTGCACATTCCAGGCAAGCACTGCGTTACTGGGCTACACTTTCAGCCCCCCAAAATAAGTATTTTTTAAAGTTTAATTTATCTACTATTAATTGCTACTATCTTGAAACTTAACACTGTATTAGGAAGACAACCTAGATTGATTAATTTCATGGTTCAAAGTAAGTGACAAAAATATTTTTCATAAAACTATTTAGAACATATGTATTTTAATTTCATGTTCTCAAATGATTATGGTTTACAATAGGCTTGACGGTACAATGATTCAATACACTTAGACAAAAGGTGTTTTAATCCTCAAAGGCTTTTGCCTTGGCACGTGACAAAATGATATAAAAATCTTGAAAATATTTTCTGAATGAGTGCAGAATTTCTTTATAATGAAACTAAATTCTCCACAGCCTAATTAGGCATGCTTACAGCTCAGGTACCCTATCACCTGATCAGGTACCTTCATACCTAAGGCACCTAAAACCTGAGGCACCGTATCACCTAACCAGCCACTCCAGTACCTAAGGCACCGTATCACCTAACCAGCCACTCCAGTACCTATGGCACTCTACCACCTAATCATGTACCCTCATCCCTGAGGCCCGCCACCACTTAACCAGGCACCCTAGCATGTTTACTCAGTGAAGAGAAGGGTATTTCTCTAAAAAGTTCATTCTGCCACAGTTAGGAATCTCTCACACTAAATATGACCAGCAAGTATCTTGTTAAACATAAAATGGGCCATGTTTTTGATAATATAGCTATCATTAGGTACTCAGGAAGAACTGCTTATTGGGAACCCTACATTTTCTAAAGAGCTTCTTAAACTTTTTGTAGTAGTAATAAATTGGTAAGCTACTAAGTTTCATAGAACTAGGGTTTCTATTTTAAATTTGAACTCTGTATTTAAAGCCAGACAGTTTTCACTACATGAATGTTTTCTCTTGAATCTCAGGGAGGTACTGAGATGATCACACTGGACAGGAAAAGCCAGGAGACCATCAGGCCCACAGGCAGACTGAGTTTCCTAAAAAGGAGCTCATGGCTCCTGGTTCCTTTCTGTCTCCCCAATATCACTCTACCTCCCAGTGCCTTTCGGTTTTGTAATTCAGGCTTAAAAAGCCTCAGGCCTGCCCCTGCCACAGGTGCAAAGAGCCAAGTAAAATACCTTGTGAAAAGCCACAGGCCCCTGGCCGCCAGGGGACGCACGGAGACACAGGGCAGTGAGAAGGATCATAATGGACATTTTGATCATCTCATGCATTTGTGGACATCCAGCTTTATGACATGCTAAACACAACTGAGAGCAAAAACATACATGGTTAATGAAGCAAAACAAACCTCAAAAGCAGGAGAGAGAATAGAAAACAACCATCAGCAGGCATATATCAGCAATGGAGGCTTTATGTCACTGGGCAAGGGGCCTGAGAGAAAGCAGGGCCAGGTCACACCCAGGCTGGAATGGCGGCATCACTGAGTGTGAAGTGTCACGGTGGAACACAGCTGACAGTCATTCTATGCGAGGTAAAGTGAGCACAAATTTTAAAGAAGCTGCCAGAAAAGTGTTCAGTTTCTCAAAACACCCACGACCTTCACTGTGTTGAAGTACCCATGGACCTTTTCTTTCCTCTCTGAATGACGTAAGTGGCACAACTGTGTAAAAGATCATGTGTCGAGGAGTCATAAATTCCACAAACAGAAATATTAGTATATTTCTAATTGGAAAAATTATAGAGTTAAAAATAATTTATGGCACTAAAAATAGAACCAAAGGTTAAACTATTAGAGAGCAAAGAAATATCCTCCACATGGAGAAGACTATAAACATTTGTTTACAAAAAAATTCTAACTGAAAACTAGAAAAAACTCTGGTTATCACTCTTAAGTCTAAACTCTACAATGAACCATGGTGATAACTCTGTTGCCAGGTCCCTATTTCCTCCAAACAAGGTCTCCTTCTGACAGGTGAACACCTGTTATAGGCTGGTATAGGACCAGACAAGAGGCACCACACCAAGTATGTACAAATGCACACTTGAGGGAATTAAAATTAATGCATGGTTCTTGGAAAATATGTGTCTAAGTGAGTGTGGTGACCCTTTGGGTATGACCTTTTCTGGTTTTCCTTTTGGGTTTCAACGTGAAAAGGAAATCCCAAAGGACGAGGCAAACACAGAAAACCCTAATGACAACTCCCTTCTACCCCACATTCTCCTTGGCTTAAGGTGACTTACTAACGTGGCCTAAGACATGCTACCTTATCAATCCTTGTACCCTCACAGGTACAACCCTGCTTGGCCTGAGGTCTAGTGAGACTCGACCTCTGCTCTTTGCGCCAAACCAAAACAAACTAGAGAAGAACGCTTGTTGCTCTTCTGTGTGTCTTCTAAATCCACACAAGGCCTACAAAACCCACGCAAATTGAGATTAAAGAGATATTTGGAAAATCCTTGCAATGGAAGACTGGCTTTTTCAAAGCCCATGGAGCATTAAATAGTTGATTAACAGACACCGGAGAGGAGGCAAACTGGAACCAATACAAAGACAGGGCAGAAGAGGGGGCTTCAGGAAGGAAAAGGGAAGCTCCCTAGGGATTTCCTACCTCCTGTGGTCTCAAGTGATTAAGGGAGTGGGCAGCCACCTCGGCTAGTCTCCTTGCTAGGAGGCAGGGATCTTTCTTCCAGACACACAGAAAACATAACATCCAAGATGTTTCCATGTTAAGTGGGCCAGGTCAGGTGTAAACTTTTCCTTTGAATTATACATGACTCTCTGTTTCTTAGTTGAAAACTATGCCTTGGAATAATGCTACCACATCTGAGGACAAAAATATTTATAGCCCTGAGTATTTCAAGGGTTATAAATCATCCCAATTAGAAAAATGCTGTAGTGATGACT
This sequence comes from Ctenodactylus gundi, assembly GCA_004027205.1. NCBI lineage: Eukaryota > Metazoa > Chordata > Mammalia > Rodentia > Ctenodactylidae > Ctenodactylus > Ctenodactylus gundi. The sequence continues at coordinate 170,237 of PVKB01000317.1, forward strand.
ACAAAGATCAAATAAGACTCTTTGGAGGCAGGCCTTGAACCTCAACGTTTTTAATCTCCCCAGCGAAATATGCAGAACTATTATTCACCTCTAGATCCTCGGATGGAGAAGTATGGCACAGAAAAGCGAAGCCAGTCACAGGAAGGTGAATCTAAGGCCAGAAAAGTCTAAAGGATCTACACTTCAGCTTCACGTGTAAAAACACCACATGGCAATTATCTAATTAAATCCCTCAGGAAAGGCTCACGGGGAAATGACTCGTAAGAATTTCAGTTGGTTGCCAACATTACTATAGCAAAATTCCACTGATATTTTCTAGGACTGAGGGTAGCCAGGAAGCATATGGTATGGCATAGTGGTGAACAGTGAATACTTGTGAAATACCAAGTAGGCACTCGAATATCTAGCTACAAAAACCCGGACAAGCAGATTAACCTTATTTTGCTTGAGGATCTTTGTTGATATTGATTTGTGGAGATTAAAGAAGGCTATCTTCCTGTAATCTCACTACTTGAGAGTGTAAGACCAGACTACAAGTTTGAGGTCAGCCTGAGCTGAGGATGTAGCATAGCTCAGCAGTAGACAGCATGTCTCCAGGTCTGCTCTGATCCACTGGTACCAAAAACAAACAATAAACAAGCAAACAAAAGAGCATGATATACATAAAGTGCCACTTATGTCCATATACTACAGACTCAATGCACAGCTACTACTAATCTGCAAGTTGAAATGGAGAGAGAAGTGGATAGAAGGAGTGAAAAAAGGGAGGTCCCTAAAAATCTAAATCTCAGAGAAAAAGCAATGCTTAAAACAAGCTTTTGCCTGAACCTGACAGCACACTGCAGTAACAACGTCTGGAGGTTTCCAGGAGTCAGTAAGCTCAAACCACAAAATACACATTTACAGTTTGGGCTATCCACCTTTGACAAATCCCGCCGATGAGTCTTCAACAGAATGAAGACATGTCTCAAATCTTTTCAATGGAATGACATCATTAACCATCTTCCAAATACTTTCAGAAGCTCTGGGCTATGAGTTGTTCTTTTCCTTTACTTGAAGGACCTGGTAATTTCTATTCCTACAGTATTTCCCTATATAAAGGTATCTGCCCTTACAAAATTTGAATTGGGCTGGGATATGGCATAGAGGTTAAAGTGCTTGCTCCTGAGTATATAAAGCTCTGGGTTCAATTCCCCAGCACCACATAATCTGGGAACACGACCATAATCCTAGCATTTGGGAGGCTGAGGTAGGAGGATTGCCATAAGTTCTAGGCCAGCCTGGTCTACATAATGAGTCAGGACTAGCCTAGACTACAGAGCAAAACTTGGCAGCAGCAGCAGCAGCAGCAGAAACAGAAGATGAAGAAGAAAAAAATTCTAATCTACAAATCTGGGCATGATACTAAGAGAGATCTTGGGCTCAGTTTTCACTGAAGAGGAGGACTATGGACCCACAGGAGTTCTGGTAAATACTTCTCATTCCCTCTGTAACAAAGAAGATGCCCTCTTAAAACAAAACCTTTCATAACTACAGTTTAATTGAGGAAATTATAGTTAGACACGCCAAGGAAAGCTGCTTTCTTACTTACCTTGTGAGGGCTTAATGATCCTTTCATAGTTTCAGTAGCACCGTGGGGAAAAGAGCCTCATTTTTCATACGTAAGTACACATCCCATTTCCTGATCAACAGGTCTCAGTGTAAACACGACCCCTGAGTAATCACTGGCATATACCAGAGTGGGAGAAAAGCAAACAGCTGGATTCCCTCCTGCCATTCCAGATCAGTTGAAACTGCCTCATTTCCTAGTGTTTCTTTAAAAAGTAATTTGTTTCGCTACTTCAAAAAGAATTATGACAAACATTTATCATTTACCATGTGGCTGGATCTGCACTAATAGCTTTTCACATGAAGTGAATATCTAATTGGCACAACTATATTAGGAGATACTTTTCATTTCTTTCATAAAAACAAAGTGGGCCTGAGAGAAGTAACCAAGGCAGAAGGCTGGAGAACCTTGGATTCACACGGGACTATGGACTCCAGGCCCATTCTTGTTACCACCTACTTTAAGTACCTTTATGTGTATATTGATATTAGGCTAAAACTGGTTTTTTTTTAATTTTATTTTTAATTTTATTTATTTATTTATTTATTTTGGTGGCCGTGTTTTCCCTTTTCTGGTTGTGGTAATGGTTTGTCCTCTCCGGACAGGTTGCTGAGTGTTAGTCTAGCTCCTGGGTTCTCTCAGTGACTTTACACTTGTGTAGACTATGGCTACGGGTGTGACTGAGCAGGAGTCACATTTGTGAGTCACTCAAATGCCCATTCAAAACCTGCCCTTGGTGATGATGACAGAGACAGCCTCTGCCACCTCCTCTGCAGGAGAAGCATGGAACTCTGGCAGCCCTCCTCTCCTTGGAAGGCTTGGAAGGCTTCAAGCTCCTTGTTGTCCCCCACCCTGGGCTCCGTGTGCACACCAGTGGTTGGCAGGAACACACAGCATTTCTCATCTCCGCTCTTACAAAGACCTAACAAGCCTCTTACATGATAACTCTGCCTCTTTCTATTTTTAGAAACTACACAGTCCTGTGATGAGTGAATCTGTGAACAATTACTGGTAACTATTCTGTTCCAAAGAGTAAAACACACAGAATTTTTACAGTGGTTTACTGATTTACAGTGTGAACAGGGCCAAATGACTGGCTGCTGTTTCTCTTTTAATGGACAAATTTTCTAAATTCACAAGAGGAATTTTCACTCTTTTCTACCATCCAACACCATAAAAAGTCCATGTATCTGCTAATATAAATACTACCTGTGAGTGTTGACAATGAGGCTTCATTTTTCTCCATAATTTCAGAATTCAAAAACAAACTGCCTCTTTGTGCTCTGCATGTTGTACTCTTGCCAGAGCAAAGACATCCTGAATATATTCTCTTCAAGAAATGGAAGGAAAATTATCTCAAGTGTACTGGAGTTCAGCTTTACAAAGATGATGCCTCCAAAAACCAAAGGCCAAGACATTCAACAAGCCACATCTGCTGTTGGACATGTTCTTGGAATGCTAGAATACACAGGTTACACTAGGCCAGAGCACAGACTCAAGAGAGAAGCTACAAAATACAAGCAGTAGAGTTTGGGATTGACTCAGCAACAGCATTCAATCAATAACATCTCTCTAAATTTTGAACCTGGTTTTTAATTTTTTTTAAACATCAGATGGTTTACAATTGATCTCAGGGAAAAAATAGACTAAAAAACCAGTATATGTGGGTATAGCAGGGCAGGTGGACCTGGTACTATTATTCTCATGGTTAAAGTCTCAACTGATGCCAACTCACGCATGCAAAGCCCTAAGCCATGCAGCATCAGGCATAAGAGTGAAGGGCCACATAGCACGCTTGCCATATGCAACTCCCTAGCATAAATTCCCCACAGTCACCAGAGAAGAGTTCACGCCACTGCTAGGACTCAGTTCCACCCCTGTATTTATCCCATCCAGAGAGAAAGCAGCTGTGAGCAGGCAGCACAAAAGCGACACTCACCTCCGCGATCTTCAGCACAGCGCTTCCATTCAGGTCAAACGTCGGCGTGTAGGTGACGCACAGCAAAACCTGCAACCAGCGGATGGTAGGGCAGAAGGGGGAGGGGGGATTAAACATAGAAATGACGGGTTGCTTCACAGGCTATTGGTGTACTCCAAGCTTTATTGGTATTTGGCTTAATCTAATATTTCTATCCCACCCACTGCTCTCTAATTACTGGCCACAGATTGTCTAATAAAAGAGCTAGACTGGAAATGCAAAGGCTTGTGAAGCTCTCCCCAAGAACCACGGCAAGATGGACCAGAAACAGGACTCCTTAACAACCCTAGGAGTATTCCCAGTAACAATCGCTATGGTTTAGATCTGGAGTATCTCCCAAAAGCTTCGTGTATTTGGATGTGTGATCACGTATGGACATTGTGTACTGTGGGGAGGCGGGGCTGGCCGGAAGGGGCAGGTGCTTGGGACTTGACCTGGAGAGGTGTGAGCTAACTTTGGCCCTCTTCCCTCACTTGGCTTCCATCAGAGATGCTGTGAAGAGGGATCCTTTGGCTCCAGCATACGTCTCCATATGCTATCACCAGCCACCCATAAATGTACCGAGACCTGAAACTGTACCCTAAAATAAATCTTTCCTCCCTTCAGTTGTGGGTGCCAGGCATTCTGTCCCAGCAATGAAAAAATAACTAAGACAACAATGAAAGTCAAAAAATGAGAGATATGATCAGAAAAGAATGACCAGGCCTAGGACTAGACAGGTCACACGAACTACATAAATTGATATTTTAAATAAATGTTATTATGATAGTCCTATTTTCTGATAAGGGAAGTTAATGTCAGAATATTTAAATAGGTTATAAGGTCCCACAGGTTACAGCTGAGATTTGAACTCAAATGATCCGACTCCATGAACTAAACCACCAGGCTATACTGTCTACACCACCACCTAGACTCAGACATCACTGTAATTTTCTGTTTCCTCTTCCCTAAACCATGTATAATAAGTTCTTTTATCCCACTTTTCTCTTCTTTGCAAGAATTTCCCTCAGAATACTGCTCTGGTTTCTTCACTGTCTGGTCCCAGGTCCCCCTTATCTCCCAAGATATGTAGAAAATGGGTTAATGACATTTGCAAGATCTTTAGGAACCATTAAAAATTTAGCCTTCTACTTACATGGCTATTAAGGAACAGATCAACAAAAGCCCATGGCATTTAAGGATTGCTTCTAATTTTGTAGGTAAGATGCTCCCAGCTCAGTGTGGCTCCTGGCTTCTCTTGCTGGGGAAAGCAGCCACGGGAGTGCTTGTGTCTGCCCCTTGATCCCACCCTACAGCCGTGCCCGGCGTGCAGATCAGCCTCCTGTGGCAGCCTCTGAAGGAGGCTTCTCATCTAGGTCACTATACTAAAGAACATTGAAGCCTAGCAAATCTACCTAATACAGGATACAGACTTCATCAGTATGCCAACAAATTCAAAGCCTAAGGTAGAAAAGAAATCTCTCCCAGTGCCTCAGTCTTAGCTGTGAGTTAGACCAGGCCTAAAAACAGTCTTTGTTTGGGAAAAATAGATTGTGAGGTTAACAGACCTTTGGCCTTATGTGAAACAGATCTCTCTTGTTCAACGTCAACCTTTGGGAAATGGAATTTGGTAGGCACGGAGAGACAATAGCTAAAGACAAGGGACTCGCTGAGCTGCACTGTGGGCTCCGAAAGAAGCCCAGTCCTCTGTGTCTCTACGGCTTGTGGTGGGGAGACGTGTCTTTGCCTCAGACTGGCTCTTGGTACTTCCTATGTTGGCTCCTCTGACGCTCATGGGCCTCTTTGAGGTTTAGTATTTCAGGCTCCTGTGCAACTGTCACCCCTCAGAGAGGCCTTCACAAAACGGCCTCTGTCCCATCTCCTTGTCCCATGTACATCAGAGTATGCTGCAGTCTCTTAAGTCCCACGCTGGTCTCCTTCATTCTGATCTCTCCCTGGACACGAACATTCGAGGGGCTTCTGGAAGGCCTGGGGCACTCTTCTCTGGTGCTTTCCTATCTTTGACACTGTAGAGCTTCCCTTTCTTACTATTTTATGCCATGTTACCTGGCAGTGGGTGTGGGAGGGCCTAAGAGAACAGAAGTATGCGGAGGTCACCTGGTTGGCCTGAACTCTTGGCTTTGAAAGTATCAGTGAGAAAAACTGGCGACAGGTAATACTTCATGATAAGATGGTGGTGGTGGTGGCAAGTATCTGTCCGCAGGTTTAGTTACTGACATTACTTACAGGACTGTTGATCAACTTTCTGCCTCCAACTCCCTGCACATTCACATGAGGTGCACAAAAGTAGATTCTGAAAGATGTTTTCAACATCAGTCCTAGTTTTCTGTAAGCCGGAGCTGCATTTTGGCAGCATGGGCTGGAGGAGCAGGTGTGGTGCCCGCGGGGAGCGCCTTCAGGAAGGAGCTAAGTTAGCAGCTTTCCGTAATCAAGGGTCACAGGGACCACAGGAAGCTGACTGCCTGTGTGCAGGGAAACCCAGCAGATGCGGATGGAGGCCTCCTGCCTCAGAGGATTCCTCACTCCGCCTCTGGCCAATGCCCACCAAGTCCGAAAGCACTCCGAGGAAAGGCCTTCTGTACCTAGTGCATCTACCCACACCCGAAGACCCTTGGATCTACATGAACAAACCTGAAAACAGACAACAATAAAAGGAAGTGAGGCACGTTAATGCAGCCATGCCTTAAGCTCTCAGTTTGCTGTGCAGAATGCTCAGCGGGTTTTAATTACAGGGCTGATGGTATCCACTGCCCCCCATGATTCACAAGATACATAAAGTGCATGGTGTCTAGCCAGCAAGATGCAGCAGATAGCCGTGACTTATCAAAAATGATAAATGGAGAAACTGTTAATGCTCCCAATGCCTAGCCAGCATTAATTCACTGGATTAAAGCACAGGCAGAGTGTAGGAAACACAGGGCAACAGGAAATTAATTTAGTGTCTGGCTTCCTTTGTCTAATGAGCGGCTAAAGTTGAGATTAACATTCTGAGCACGTTGGCGCCAAAGAAAACAGGAGCACCTAAATACCGAGGGCGATTCCATTAGAAATATATTCTTCCTTGGGTCATTAAAGTGTACTGACTAAATTACCACTGATCAGCAGGAGCTTGAGTGGCAGGCAGCCTCTTGGAGACTGGCTGGCTCGCACTGCCTCTGTGAGGGAGTGAAGAAGAAAACGGGGACTGTCAGTAAAGCCTTCCATGGAAAGAGGAAAGCATTACGATGGCTAATAAAAGTCACACATAATTTTTTAATAAAATCCAATAACTGAGTAGCTACTAGGAATTCATCAAATGAAAATGTGCCTAGAAATCCCAAGACAAACAAACACGAAAATAAAACAGGAAAAAAAAAACTGTACTAGAAATGAGGAAGTAAAGCTGTTTATAGCAAGAGTTGAGCACAAGTGGTCAGAATCTAGGAAATATGAGGGGAATGGATATGGACAGATAGTGATGAGGCAGAAGAGATTACAGGCATATCCTTGGGGTGGAACACCCCGGATAACCGGCCCCTACCCCCCACCCTCCAGTGCACCTCACAGTCACAACCAGCTTTTCTAGAGGGACTATTCTGCCTATGACTCTGATGCCAGCAGGAGTTATGATGTCAAGGCAAAAGCTCTTCTAGTGACACAAGTGTGGCACGTGCATGTGATACAGCAGGAAATTGTTCTGTGACTTTGCCTATGTCCTCTACTCCCTTTGAAAGTTCTGTCTCACTCACAAGATTAAAGGAATAAATAAATCAAATGTTTTTAAAAGTCAGCGCAAGGCCTGGGGATGCAGCTCAGGGTTACAGCACATGCTCAGTATGGCTGAGGTCCTAAATTCAATTCTTAGCACCAAAGGAAAAAGGGCTAAGCACATGTCATTGGATACAGCTCATAGTGGCTATTCTGACATCAATGGTAAGACTCATTTTAAGTAAAAAGCAAACTAAAAAAATCGGATAATCCACACTGAAGAGCACAAACCTTCGCCGCGTGCACAGCACTGGGCTTCTGGCCCAGGGGCTGTACCATCGTGACTCAGCTCACCTTCTCCCTCCGTCCTGTCGCATCCCTAGTCAAGTCATGACTCACTACGGTTCTAATGGCTGAAGGATCACATGTACAAAGCAAGCACAATCCTGGACTATCCTATCCTTACTACTGGGGGGTCTTGTTGGAAGGAGGATTGTAGGTTCAAGTTTAAGGTCATCCTGGGCAACTCTGAAAGATCCTGTCTCAAAATAAAATTTTAAAAACTTCAAGGTATAGCTAAGCAGTAGACTATTTGTCTATCCTGTGTAAGGCCCTGTGCCAAATGTCAGTACCAAGAAACACAAGCGCCTTATTACCTACTGCAGAAGTGAAGGCCTGAACACTGTACCTGAGAGGGTGGGGGCTCATGAGCGCTACTGCAACTCTCAGGCGTACAGCAACTCTCAAGTCAAGAAGTCTAGTAACTCTGGAGAAGGCCAACTCTGCAGGTGACGGTGTGGACAACCACTGACCCCAGAGAGCAAGGCAGGGCGAGGGTGCCATGCAAACAAGATGACATTGTCGAGGTGTGATGTGGAAGGGCAAAGCCCGCGGAAACTGCTAGGAGAATGGGTGGATTTCATTTCACATCCATTTAAATGATGGACACTAAGTATTTTTCCTGTATTACCTTAGGGCTGGTCAGACCAATAAATCATGACACAAGTAGACATACTCAGGCAAGACGGAATTGGGACAGGTAAGACAGACACTTAATAATAACACACCCAGCATGATCGAAACACGTGGGAATGTTTCCATTTCTGAAGTTACAGTGACAGATTGCCCCAAACTTTCCTCAAAACATTCCTTACTTTGAATACACTTATTCTACTGTTTCTGCTACTTTTTGAACCAATTTCAGCTCTCTTTCGTGAATGTCTTTAGTCGTACTGTCAGGCTGCCTCGATAACCTACATCAATCCAAAACATGTATCTCCCACGGTCGTTTTGACCCTGGTGAAGAGCTGGATACCACAAGGTGCCAGATGTGGTGAATAAGGTGGATGAGGACACACAAGTGCTTTTGTAAGCCTACTTTTTTCTTGAATGGCTCTTAGCAACAGCATTCACCACGATTTTGATCATACCTCATGCTAACCCAAAATTCCCAGAACTGCTTCAGGGACTGACAAGAGCGATGGGACAAATGTGCTGAAAGTGAGAAGGAGCACTTTAAGGGCTACTAGTGGCAGTGTGTCTTACTGTAATACTTTATGTAGACACATTTTTTCAATTTGTCCCTTATTGATGAAGTTAACGACAGCTCCAAGTTGACTGCAGTGGCAATGGAGTGACTGAGGTGCATCTGGGGAATGCGTGCAGGGACGTCCCAAAAAGGGAGGCAATGGTCACCCATATTTGAAACTTGGGTATCATCCTGTCTGTTCTTCCTACCCAGTTCTTATGTTCCAGTCATTCTAGCTGAAATTATCTCACTTTTCATTTCTAGGTATGTTCCTGTGATTTATGTTAAATATTTAGTGTGTAACATGCTTTGGAGATGAAAGACAAGCTGCTTTGATAAGCTGCATCAAAAATTAATGGTACAGATCATAGTAATCACAGAAGGGACAGAAAAGTCAAAAGTTAATTCCTATAGCGTTTATTCAGAGCAGTTCAGATGTAATGCTGATGCGATATATTTGTGCACACAACACTTGAGCTCAATGCAGCCACTGTGCATCGCATACAGATAGATAGATAGAGAGACAGATAGATAAAAACAGGGAAAAATCCATGCATGCTACTTAAATTTGTGGGCTACTTCATAATCCCCATTAGGCACATACGCCACTTAGTAGCAAGGCCCACTTTTTTTTTTTTTCCAAGTAGGGATTGAACCAAGTCCTGTCGCACTGAGCTACCTTCCCAGCTCATTCGGTTTTTTATTTTTGAGACAGTCTCACTAAGTTCTCCAGGTGGGACTTGAAGCAGCAATCCTCCTGCTTCAGTCTCCCAGAGTGCTGGGATTACAGGTACCTACCCTGGTGCCCAGTTAGATTTACCTTTCTTGATGTTCACTGTATTTACAGCACCTTGCTAGAAGAGGGTATTAGTCCAGGCCCATGCTGGGTCTCTCATTCACATGGCCACCTGAGTGATCAGCCTTACAGAGTTACATTATGCCTGTGTATCTATGAGTTTAACCACGACTATCCAACGCACAGACAATGCAGCAGCAATCCTCATGGTACAGAAGCAAACTGTTTTGGAACTCTGAACGTCAGACGCAGGTGAAGTGACTGGCTACAAGCAGATGTTGTGATCAAGTTAGGTAATGCCAACTGAATAATCTGAAAATGGGAAATCCCCCAAATCTGAAGCTCTAAGTGCTTCACTCAAAAAGTTTTGAATCTTGGAGCATTTCAGATTTTGGATTTTTGAAGTGGAGATTCTCAACTAATAAATTTATTCAGGTGTCCCAAAATCTGAAAAATTGGAAATCCGAAACCATTCTGGCCCCCAGTACTTGGGATAAGGGATCCTCAGCCTGTTGTACTGGAGTTTCAGGTGACGCAGTTAGTGGCAATTCTAATGTGAAGCCCCATTCAAGATACCAAGCCAACTGGAATAACCTCACTCCAGACAGGAAGCATGTCATCTTTATGAACCCGAGGGCACCTCTCATGAGACTTAGGGAACCTCCCACCTATCTTTTCTGGTTAGGCTCTGCTGAGAACCTATCTTTACACTCATACTACGTAATAATCTGGGCAAGATTTATGATGATGAGCTCATTCCTTCCAAGGTTCCAAATACACCAGGTGTACTCATGGGATTCAGGAGTGAAATGTGATTCCTGAAGTCATAGGGTAGCAAATGCATATTCATTTGGCATCTGCCTGTGTGCCGCATTATTCAAGCTTCATGCATGCATGCCTTCATTCATTCATTCAACAAACATTTTACTGACATGTGATGGGGTCATAGCCAATGCTAGGTGCTAAGCATACAGTAGGGAACAAGATACAACCCCTGATCTTGCACAGCTAATGTCTGGCATGATGATGATCCTAAAATAAATGATTATGGTAAGCTGTGGCAAACATTCTACCTGGGAAAATGCACTGGATTCTGAAAGGTGTATCAGGACAGAACACAATGCACACAGTGTAACAGGGTATGCAGGACTCTAACACACATGGCTAATAAGCCCATGAGAGAGGCAAAGGTGCCAGCCAAAGGGGGCTGATTCAGGGGTCTCCGTCTCTCCCCGAGGCTCGTGGGGAACATGGGCACACACCAAATGAGCAAGGAATTCTTATTTTCCTTCTCAAACTATAAAAACTATCTTAATATAAGCCCAAGAACTTTTTAGAGCGATTGTAGTTTCACTTTTTCAGAATACCAGACGCTATTTGTAAGTCAAGCCAAGTAAAACAGACTGTTAGGGTTCAAGAAAGGAGTAAAAATGAGTGCCGTCCCAGAGGGCCACCTCAGCTCTCCTCACGCGGGAGGGGCTCCTACCACAGGGATGGTTCAGCTCCAGTTGCGGCTCAGGCGCTGAGCTTAGCTTCATAACTTCACGTTACCTTCTGTCCCCACAGACACATTGGCCTGAACCTCCGTTAAGTTTTACTAGATTACTGTAGAATTCCTTCTCCTTCAAAACCCTCCATTTCTTTTACTTCTAGGTAGGCAACAGTAAGGACAGAACGGAGTGACGCTCACAGGACACTGACGCACTGGATGCCTCTGTCCTGGGTGCAGGATGTGGCTGGTCTCAGCACTCCTGGCCTCCTGGAGTCTGAAGAACTAACAGGGCACCTCAATGGTGGAACAGACACACATCCTTTCCGACCCGGCCCATGCTCATCTGACAGAGCAGCGCGTCTCCCAAGGATGGACGAATGGTGGGATGACTCTCTTCAGAGTGGAGGAAGAAAGGAGTCACAAAATGAGCAGAGACTTTCAGAGGGTATTTCCTTATTCAAGTTTAAAACACAGGTATCAAGACAGTATTTTAAAAAATGTTATCATGGCTGCTTAATCCTAGTACTGCTGGTATTTCAGGCCCAGTGGTTCTTTCTGAGGGAGGCTGTCCTGTGCACTGCAGAGTAATAGCAGCGTCTTTGGTTTCAGCCCAGCAGATGACAGTGGCGTCCCTCCTCCCATCAGTGGGACAACAAAATGTTTCCAGACATTTCCAAATGTCCCCTGGGGAACCCAATCACCCCGGTGGAGAATCACTTATTCTGGATGACTGGTCCCCTCACCCCAGGCTTGGGGATAGAGTCAAAAGCCTCTACAGTAAATAAGAGTTTTTAAAGGGCTAGAGACAACTTGCTTCTTTATATGTGAGACATTTAATAATTATTAGGATCTTATAAAATAACTTAAGTCATATAAACTCCATCTAGTAGGGCAGCAAAGAAAGTTGCTGATTCAGTTAAATCATAGGATATTTCCCATAGATAGCAATATCAGAGCTAATGGGTAGAATTTAATATTTCTAGGTGAGTAACTAATATATAGTAATCCACACAGTTTTTCTTTTAAAGGACAGAGCAATAAATTCACAGTTGTAAATTTGAGGCTTGTCTTTAGAAGTCAAAATATACATGAATACACACACTTTCCATTGCTACAGAAGAAAATTATCTTGGCATAGGATGAGCAGAAGAGAAAAGCTACAGATTAAAAAAGAGACGGAGAAGAAACTCATAAAGCTATGAGATTTCTAGATTAACATTTTGAGTGAAATTAGAGGTGTTCATTTTCTCATTACACTACTCATATTCTTTTCTAATAACCAGGACAAAAATGAAAGCTAGCAACGACCCATGCAATGTACTGTTCCGCACATTTCTTTTATTTTAACTCTTTCAAGATTTATGACAACCTTACAAGGTGTGCATCAACATGATTCACACTTCGAAGACCTGAAAATCAAGCCACAGGTAGAAAGAGTAACTTCCCGAGGTCACGAGGCATCCCCACGCTAGAGGCTCTACTCTTAGCCTTCTACTACCAAATATTTTGAAAAAGAGAAACACTAACAAGAAATCTAAAGACAGTCGGGCCCAGTGATTATTTCTGAGGACTGTCACACTGTCGCAACACAACAGTCACTCAGCTGCGGAAGAGTTTCACCCTCGCGTTGTGTTTCCTCAAGCCCTGTTACTTACGTTGGCCTCACAGTCTGTTCAATCTACCCCCAACTAGACACCTAAAGAGCAAGTCCCAGCCTTGCTCAAAACTTTTCCAGGAAAACCTGAATGACTAAAAAATCAATTCTGTTCCAAAGATTGCTAAGTCCAGCCAAAAACTAAACCACTTGAACTTCAATAAATTTATACAAAGGATTTGATGATGAAGGAGGTGGCCTCAAATCTCTGTTGATCTAACTTTTGAACCCACTGACTGGTCTCTGTAATCATAGTTTACTGTTCGTTGTTTATCCTGGTGGGCCACTGAGAACGACCACACTTCCTTCTCCTTCATTAGTCAATAACTAAATTAGCAGGCAATTAGTAAGCCATGTACCAGCTGCTCTGCTAGACACCAAGGGAGAAAACCAATATTGATGGTTTATCATTAGTTTTCATTTGCTAGCTAGAGAAAACGTCCAGCACGCCTGACTCAAGAGTCTAGGAATACCTTGTTGGAGAGATTGGAATAAGTAGTTTCCCTGAGTAGGCCACTGCAGACAGCCCATGGGCCTCAGGTAAGTTCATATTGTCACTTCTCCCTCAGAGAAAAATGTGATGCAAAAGGAACAGGAGGTGGCAGAGGGAATAACATGCCAGCTGCCTGCGACTGGGAGAAAATAAGCCAAACTGCTTTCTCCTGTGATAAGCACCGTGGCAGACTGCCAATTATCGCTCAGTGCCATGGCTTCCTTCTTCAAGAACAGAACCCTGGGGACCCGGCTGCCCAACATGAAGACCACACCCCTAGCCTTCCTTACACACATCTGCCAAATGACCAGGTTCCTGCTAATTGGATATAAGCAGAAACACGGCCCTTTCTCTTCCTCCTGCTGGCTGGATGCAGACGTGTTGGCTGAGGTGGGGAGCGCCGCAGGACTATACAGAGGGAGGAACATTATGTAAGAAATAAGGGTCTCTCTAGTAATAAGGTTCAGCCGACACTGGCTTGAGTTTATGTGAAACAAAATTCTGCCTTGATTTAGCTGAAATAAATCCTAAAGCTGAAACACCCTCTTCAATTTCTCCAACTGTAGCCCTTCTTGCCTATCTGGTTCTGACTGTCTACTTCTTTAGTCTTTTTCCTTTTGTTTGCTTGGCTTTGAAACAGGGTCTTGCTTTGTAGCTCAGGCTGATCCTGAACTCACTACATAGCCCAGGCTGGCTGCAGACTCAGGGCAAACCTCGTGCCTCAGCCTGCCAAGTGCAGGAATTATAGTCCTGTACCACCTCACCCAGCTAATCTTATGTGGTACGGGGGAGTCGAAGCCAGGGCCTTGCCCATGTTCTAACCATTGAGCTACGTCCCCAGCCCCTTTTCAACTTCAAGATTACTTCTGCAGAAGGCCTTCTCTGCTACTACTTTCCACGTGCCCACTATCAGGCCCTACTCTGCATACTCTCCTGGTCCTTAGATTATTCTGTCATTGCATTTACCACAGTTTACGTGCATTTATATGTTTCGTCAACCTCTTCTCCATCACTAAGCTCCAAATACAGATTGTGTCTTTGTTTGGTTTTGGTTTCATTTTCCCACCACAGGATCATTTTGTGTCTAGCACAGTGCGTAGGGCACAGGAAGTCATCAAATATTTGCTAAACCAATGACTGAAGAAGTTGGAAGATATTTCTACTCTACTAGGAATTCTAGAACATTCACAGCAAACACGGAGGAGGGTCTCTGGCTTATACGAGCTTAACTTAAGAGGGAGGGAGAGGGGTTTAAACATTTGGTAGATTGTTACTGTGTCTGAATAGCACGGCATCCAGAAATGGAGGTCCTTAAAAATAGAAATAATAAGAAACTCTCATCGCAAAAATAATATATAAATTATAAAAAGTCAATCACATTTCTGAATTGTCAATGTTTTCTCCTTGCTTTTTCATATATTTTTGTCATCTCTCTAAGGCAGTCAAAAAATGTGTGTGCAAAGTAGAAAAAGACCGTCACTCAATGTTAGCATCAGGAAGAAGGAAAACACATTATTTTAGATGCATCCCTGCATTTACCACACACACAACATGCTTGTAAGCTTGTTAAGCTGACTCCAACAGGGGTACGCTAAGGAGGGCTGCAGCTTTCCCCAAACGCTGAATTTTCCCTAATACTAGAGACTGCTGAAAATCTTCTAAGTGTCTCAACAGCTTTAGGCTAAGGAGTTTTCTCCTGACATGAGAAGGCAAGACCAATTAGCCATTTCACCCTCAAGCTTCACAGCTGGCCATTCTCCCCATTAGGCTCTCTAGACCAAGTGCCCCAGAGTTGAAAGAATCAAAATTAGCCATTTGGATAGATGTCCCAGTAGAGAGACTGTGCCACATTGCCATGAGGGGACTTGCAAATGGTCCCTCCAGGTGGGGAGAAGGTCTATTTCAGTGCTATCATGTTTGTTCAGTATGGTGTGCAAAGTGTCAGGTTTGATCCCTAGTACTGCAAACTAATAAAAAATAAAAACAGTCCTTCCATAAGGCCTGCATCTTATTCACCGATCAAAGGCTGACCACAGAGTTGGTACATGACAGAGAAGCACGACTTTCTACACTCTGTAATAGCAGAGACCCCAGAGGACACCCAGAGGCTTAAGACTACCAGCTGTGCAGTCAGCAATAGCCCCTGTGCTGGCTGTGGATGCTTGCTAGGCTCCTGTCTCACACTCTGAACATACATATCCTGAACCATGGACTAATTTTATAGGAAAGAGATTCTGATTCTTCCTTCACATTTGAATCTATTGAGGAATTAATGACAGAATATCACTATCTTGGGTGGACAAAGAAAACACTGAAGACTGTGACTTACTCTTAGCTGTGTTCTCCCCCAGTTCGCCTGTGACTTAAATTTGCTACTCAAGCATCTATACAGTGGAAACAGTAACAACTCCTAGCAACAGTTCTTACCAGGCAGGCCCAGAAGGCAAGCGAATACACTATGTAAAAACACAGACTTTTCTTCAGGCGGAATTACAGTTCAAATACTGGCCTGTCATTCCACTAGATGTATGACCTTTGAATGAATGTAAAGTACTTGCCAGGATCTCTGATGCATACTAAAAGTTAAATAATCAGCCCCTGTCATGTCTCCTCTGAATACTGTAAAGCACTCCGCCAATATTTTCTTCTATTATCTAAAGATGTACATAAAATAACACATCTAAACGCTTTCTCAGGGTCGGTATCACACCCTTCCTTATCACCAAAGCCAGCCTGCCCTCCCCAGACTGGAGGCTTACACCTCTCACGCACACACAGAGACAGAAGGCTCACCATAATTCTTTTCGATCGTTGAAGACTCAGCCAGCTGTATCAGTTAATAACCTCACTAAAGGTTATCCATTAGGAAGAAGAAAAGAAAGACCTCATTACTCCAGTCAGAGATGTCATCAGTTATGTCCACGGATCCTATAAAGTCTGCATGGCATTTATGGAAATGGCATACACCAGGGGAAAATGTTACCAAACCAGGCAAGTATTTAACCTAAATATTAAATAACTCCCTACCAACAATGAATCTACTTCAGAGGCAATCTATCTTCAGAGAAACCTTTCTGAATCTCTACAGTCCTGACACTTTATTTGCTCAAGTTATAAAAGCTTTAGATTCCACAGCCATTTCAATAAATCAAAGTTGCCTTTTCTTCCCCTCCTTTTTAATAGTAAAACCAGAGAGAAGAGCTCATCGACTAAACGATTTAAGCTCATTTCTATCTAACTGGTCAGAAGCAAACATCACTGAGTTTTTAATTCTCTTCGAACTAAGAACATTACCACTAAAATCTTAGATGTTATTATTAGCTACAATCTGTTTAATTTTGGGAAAATTTCTTTTTTTGGAAGTAGAAAGTAGATTTATTGGGAGAAGCATTAATGGGAAAGTGAGGTAAAAAGTATGTACTCCCATGCAAGCAGGAGGAGGGCCAAGGGCACCCATTATTTGGCAGTTACGGTCATCTTTTATAACATTTCTATTGCTTCTTCTGCAGTAGTTTAATATAGCTGCTATACACTCTAAAGAGTGTGACCTGTTTCAGTTTTTGTTTATAAACATTAGCAGATAATAATGTGTACATAAAATGCATTATACAACTTGAAAAAGTAACACCCAGAATTTGTTAAAAAAATGTCCTATGCCCTAGTTGGCCAGACATAATTAAAGCTGTGCATGTGGCTTTATCCCTCTGGAACAGTACACTCAGACCAGTTTTTGAAGATGGCTACTATACCTCATTTTAAAAGATACGCCTTACCTGCAAAATATTTATGTAAAATGACCAAAGAATTTTTATAGGAAATATTTATTTTAAATAATTTATTACCAGAATGAGTCATGTGGGAAAATCATGACTAAATCAGTATACTCTTCCTGTGTCATGGAAATTCAATCTTTCCTCTGAGGACTAACTCTATTTTCTTTTAAATATAATTTTGAGGTGAACAGGTGGTAAAAGCAACTTACATAATAGTGATATTAGCAAAACAAGTGCTTACTTAAGAGTTTTTACTTGGGTCATTATCAGTATTATATAATTACAAGATAAAGGGGTATAAGTTTCTAGAGAGTGCTACCAAGTTAGTATGGAATTCCCTGTGCATTGATGAAGGAGATACAATCTATAATTCTAAGCCAGAAAGTATACAGTTTACATCATCAGTAGTTATATTCAATGAGTGCCTTAAATCTCAGAGAACGAAAGTGATGACGGAGTCTTCATCTACAACCCATCACAGCCAGGTGAGCATCTCCAAAGTCTTATTTCATACTGCTACTACTAAAACCTACAGGTATCTCATCAGTAATTTTCTAGCAAATTGTCTAAAAAGGGCTGATTCACAATAAAAGTATACTATGAAACATTACCTTAATGCTTGTCTTGTTGTGAATTAAAATGTTGTTTCTAATTTAAACAGTTAAAAACCATAGCATGTAGTAACAACTCCTATCTGTATAAGGACCTTTTTTTATTAATTAGATCTGGGACATCTAATTTTAAAGAATAGCCATTCAGATTATTCTTTTTGGGGGACAATTTTTTTTCCTTTCAGACATCAGTTAAAACTACTACTATTATGGTGTTACTAAGAAGACCATTAAGATAGATTTGCCTCTGCTCCTAGTACAGCTAACAAGTATCAATCATTTCCTCAGCAAGGCAAGCAGAAGGCACCACTGGGCTGGCATTAGAAAGCAAATACAAGTCCTCACAACAGATGGTGCTGTTGATATAACCATTAAAATTCTGCACCTCCATAGCTCCTAATGAAGTTGTACTTTCTCATTTTCATTTTTAATACAAAGGCCAATATCTCACACACACACACACACACCTACTCTCAGAAGCATTTCATATCATGCACAGACATACACACACACACCCTACTTTCAAGAGAATTTCCAGAGCGAAAGGTGAACTGCAAGGTGGGCATCTTAATATGACACCAAAACTCACCAACCAATATGGGCCAGACTAATAGAGGAAGAACGACTCCCAAGGTCAGATTTGGAAGTCACACAGCAACTGGTGAGGTGGCTGGCCTGATCACTCCTGAAGGAGCAGGACGAAGGCTGTAGAGAGGAAAGCAGACCTGATCTAGAGGTAGACGTGGTTCTGCCTGGCTCTAGTGAGTGTGCAGTGCACAGCTGTCAAGGGGTACGGCAAAGCTGCACATTGCAGAATCAAGGAAAGTTAAAGATCAAAGGGATCTCAGAAGTCAGTGAGCTCAGCGTTTTCAGTGCTTACCATGTTTGAGGCTCACTATTCATCAGAGAAGACTGCATGTTCCTAGACCCACCCCTGAGGTACTGGTTCAGAAGCAGCAGGTGCCAGTGATGGAATACAGAAAACTTTCAAACACACTTGCTTTGTGAGGGGGTGCCATGCCAAGTTCTGCACACACGTCACTTCCTTCATGCTGAAAACGACTCTACTGAGTAGATGCCAGTAACTCTCCCATATTACAGATAAAGAACTCAAGATATAGAGTGATTTTTTTAAAAATCTGTTAAAGGACATCTTACTAGAGGCAAAGGGAAGAGGTTTCAAACCAGGTATGCTGACTTCACAGTCTGACCTCTTGATCACTACCCTAAACTATACCCCAACTTCTCCCCAACAGTCAGTCTTAGGTCTAAGACCTTACGGAAATGCCACAGTTTAGGTCAATCTTTTCTCTTGTCCATGGAGAAACTGAAACCCAAAGAAATGAAGTCTTCTGCCCAAGATAAAATCCGTAAGTGCACTTTCACAGGAGGAAATCAACCATTATGGTGACAGCAATCATTCCTGAATATTCTTTTACCCATATTTCCCTACAGAGAAAAAGGACAGATTGCTCTGATAAAAGTCATCTCCTTGGTTCCTGATGTGTTACCATGACCACAGTCTTGTTCTGGAGCAGAGATTCTATTCTTTTCTGCCCAATTCACCATTTACTTGCAGAATATGACACACACTGGTCAGGAAAAAGGATTCCCAGTCATGGGGATTTTCAAGGAAAAGAAGGAGAAAGAGAATGAAGATATGCTACCTCTCCCAAAGTACCCAGGAGGAAATATGGAGAGAGAAAAGGTTCTCATAACTTGGAAAAGAAAAGATACAGTTCTCATATATCTTTGAAAAATTGTCTTCCTCCTCTTAAACTTACCATACTAAAAATCTCAGTATAGAACAACATGTGATTAAGGACTTTCCTTTTCTTTTTCTTTCGCCTGCCCTCCCTTCTTCCCTCCCTCCTTCCCTTCCCTTTTGTTGTCTGGGGATCAAGCCCAGGGCCTTCACACTGAGCTACATTCCCCAGCTCATTTTTTAGTTTTGATCTTCAGCTAGAAGTCTCGCTAAGACACTAACTGGCCCAGGCTGAGCTTAAACCTGTAATCCTCCTGCCTCTGCCACCCAGAGGATAGGGACAAAGGCCCATACTCACGGGAGCCTGGCTAGATCTTTGCTCTGCTGTAACACATACAGGCAGGCAGAATACCTAGAATGACCAGACTGACTCCAAGCTGGAACTATTCCAATACATACAATCTCATAAAGGATGATAAATACGCTTCCTAACTACATTTGACATGTAGGATAAAGCCAAGTACCTTACAGACCTATTGAAATTGTACCTTTTAGCTGTTAAACTATCAGATAAGATAATTCTGGAAGAACATAAGCAAGGATAATAACCATCTATTCCAAATAATAAGTGATCACAATGCAGAGGCAGTTTGAAGATATCAAGTGGTAGGTGCAGAATTTATTTCTGTCCCGATGACGCACATTGGTGACCACGTCAAACTAACCTTCATCACTTCCACCTGCAGGTCTTCATGGAGTGAAGGCGTCACCTTCACAGCATTCAGGATCTGATTGAGCAGCTGCTTCTCATCGGAATCCGTTTCCATGGATACAAATCTCTCTTCTGAAAGAAGCTTCTGTAAAGAGACACAAGGCAGTGATCACAGACAGGCTCACCCCTGCTGCCTGAGTCTATGCTACCTTATCATGTATTGATGATCTTTTATTTTCTTACTCAGGAGGCATGTAGCTGATGACCATTGGAAAAAATCTCATGCTGCATGCCATTAAAAAGAAAAATGCATCCAACCTTGGATAATTGGTTTGAGGCAAAGAAGTTTTCATGCTACTAGACAATGCATCCTACATTTCAGCCAGTGAATTCTGATATGACGGCCATCTCAGTCACTCAGGTGCTGGGGATGGAAGCTAGACACACCAGATAAAAGCTAGCCCCACCCAGTGGTTACCCCGTGTGTATCCTTCCTGAATGTAGCTTTGCCTCACAAAAGGAAAAGGCCTACAAACCCCAAGTTTATTTTTCAGGTATGTATTTTATACTTTCATTTGCTAATATGAGCTGTCATTTATCCAGGAATTATTCATAAATCCACAAATCTTGATATATATCCAATAGATAATGAATATCATAAAAACCTAAGCAAGAAAGCATCACCTTGCATGAGGACTCCCAAGAGTCCTGCTCACATGACAGCCCTCTGCTATTTCAGGAAAACTCTTAGTTTTCATAAAATTCTTCCTCATGTCATACTTAGCCTACCAACTACGACTATTCCCTTATCCTTTCCTGGAGCTACACAGATTAGGCAACTTAGAATGTGTGAAGTCAGCTACCAAGTTCACCTAAGTCTTCTCTATACTGGGCCTCCTCAGGCTTCTGCATAGGTTCTCCCACTGCGCTTTCCTGCTCAGAATGAGGCCCCGAAAGTGGATGTGGTACTTCCTGGGTGGCCTAGTCTGCTAGGGCAATGTACTGTTTGAGCTGCCTTCTCAGAGCAGGGGAGCTTAGCTCCCAGCCGCAGTACATTACATGCTGACTCACCCTGGAACCCCGAATGCTCACTCACAAGGATGCAATGAAGCTGCTCTCCCTCATTCTGAATTGATACAATGGAGACCTTCGAGATCCTAGTTTAGGGTTTTATATTTATCCCTGTATAATCTGTTCTTTACAACACAGCTTAGAGGTGCAGCTTATGAGGAAGTTTGGGCACTGAGATTCATTCACTGAGATGATTCGCTTTTTCACGTCCATGCCCGTTGGGAGCTGGCAAAGAGTACTTCTGATCTTCTACCAGACACTGTGCTTAATTCTTTCAAGAGACTTTTTTCCAGAACTGAGTAGTATGCCCTGAGTTGTCCAGAATGAAAGCTTCTATATAAAGCTGTTTTTATGTAAAGGGATAAAGTCTGAGAGGGTCTAGGCAGAAGGCAACAGGAACTAGATAGCAAAAGGAAGATGCACAACCCACTGAGTCACTGAGGTAGGCCTTGAAAACGTGGTACTGCAACTTAGAATGTCCCAGGATTTTTTTAAAGCAAAAAAAGAAGGCAAATTCCTACAAAACTAGATAAAGGGGTACAAAATTGGTGGACTAAAAGTCAACTTTTAATCATTTTTATGAGTGATACAAGTACCCTGGAGAAAAGCAAAAGGTTTCTAATAATGTGTTAAATAATTTCAATGTTGTTCCCTGTTAAATACACATTATTTAACTCCAATTCACAGACAGTTGTTTGCTCACCCTTCCGTAGGTATTAACAGCTCATAAGCAGTTCATTGAACTTAAAAAGCTAGATATGAAATTGTCCTTACCGACAGGAAAGACATCAACAAATGCCAACAGCTAAAGACACCTGAAGGCTTGGATTTCACAGTACTCGCCTCTAGAAACCAAACCACTCTTAAGAGTCAATGTATTTATAGAGTCATTGCCTTTTTGTTATTGGAGTTAGACCCATAATATTTGGTATAAAACACAAAAGTTCGAAGAAGGAAATGTGTTTAAGCAATCTGACTTTTCATATTAAACCAAGTTTCTTTTTTTTCCCCCAAATCTTGTTCTAGAAACAAAATTCACTAATCCATTCACCAGTTTACCTGGATAATGAAAAACAAAAATTTTCTAGTTAACTATCATAACATACAACTACAGATGCTGAACGGACGCAAGATTTAATTCGGTACGAATGTGGGGTCTTTCTCAGGAGCCTTCACTCTCCCAAAAGCTGGACTTCATAAAAGTATTTCATACCTCTGTGGGCTTAGCATGGCCTCCCAGGATCAGTGTTTGACCACAAAAGTTCAACCTAATTATGCTGGGCAAGTAAATTCTGGTGAAGAAAATCCTACTGATGTTATCACCAGTGTTTACATCATTAGCCCCATAATGTTTCAATTCAATCAATTTTTGTCTAGATATTTAAATATCCAGTATTTAAAATGTTAACCATTTGCTCTTTCAATGCCAAAGAGGCCTGTTGCCTTCTGCCACCCCACTGCATGCAGTCAGAGCCATACCTGCATCCCTGCCAAAGCATGCTGGGCCAGCTTCACATTCTTGGATTCCAAAGCCAACTGGAGAGGCAGCAGGCATTTCTCTCTGGCAAATACAAAAATAAGGACAACATGCGAGCTCAATAAATTTGGCAGTCAAGCAACATAATAAGCCTTATGCACACCCACCCCACAACTCTGCCACTCACATATACAAAAACTATAAATGGTGAAAATACAAATGGGCTCAAAAAATACAGCAAAAAAAAAAGCTGTGCAAAAATTAAAGCATCTCTGAAGCTAATCTTGTTAGGTGCATAGAGGAGGAGCAGGCATAGTTACTTTTGCTCATTAGTATATGATAACCTAATTAATACATGCTGAGTCCCAGGAACGCTTTGCTTTTTCTTGGGTTAGTATACACTACCACTGGTACCTGGGACACCTGGAGGAAGCAGCTTTAGGGAGCATCGCTTATACAGATCTCTGTGCATTGCTCCTAATTCCTTCCCTATGTAGAAAGTAACAATATCACCACCAGCACTTTCCTCACCAATATAAACTAAAATTTTATTAATTTGCCAATTTTTTCCTAACTGAAAGTACTCAAAACCACTTCTAATTTTAAATTTTTCTCTGCAGTCTTCATCAAGAGGTAGGTTTGAATTTTGTGTAGGGTCATAACACACACACTTCCATGAGAGAGAAATACAATTAATTAATTAATTAATTAGCAACATTGACCCAGGAGAAACAAAAACCAAAACCCTCACCAAAAAACAAAAAGCCATGTAAATACTTTAAAGCTGAAAAGGAGGCGGGGTGGAGGGGAGGGGGGACTAGGAGTAAACTGAAAGAGCTACAAAGACAAAAATTTTCCTTTGGAAGCATTCACTCTAAATAATTAAACAACGGACTAGGAATGTTAATCAGCCCATTATTTCCCCATGGAGTTCCACTGGCACAACAAATGCAATCTTATTCCATTTTTACCAGCCCCCAACGATCCAGAGTAGTCTGTCTTTTCTGTTTATATTTTCAGCAGAATAGAAAAGATTCATTGATTTTCTGAGGGTTAAAGTCACAGGGTTAAGCTCTAGGATTTCACCTTTGGAGAAATAAGGGTCACTGCTGTAGAACACATGATAAAGTTAATTACAGCTCGGCTTCCTTCCTGTCCACCCTGCAGCTCTGCGGCTTCTCTACGTACTCTTCCAACAGCTGAAGGGAGAGTCACAGCCAGTCCCTGGTCCTGGTCACGAAGACCGAAGTGATAGCAAGCCAACACCAAGAATACTCTCTTCCTAATCCTTCTCTTTCCCTTCCCCAGCCTAATGTTCTAGTGTCTGTTTTGAAGTGGCAATTGATTAACACCATGGCTATTTTTCATTAGGCAGGTCCTCTGACAGACGAACAAATGACCCAAGTGTGTTACGTCCATCTGGGTGGCTAAACTTGGTCACCACTGTGACTGTCAGCTCGTCACAGTTACAAGGCAAATGCTGCTACGCAGTCAGAAGAAGAGCTGCTGTTTTCAATTCTGTTTTTGTTTCATCGTAACAAATTTATAAGCTTGGAAAAAATACTTGGAAGAGAGAAAAAAAGAGAAAAAGAAATACAGAGCTGATGGAAGCTGGGTGCGTTGATGCACACCTATAATCCCAACACTCAGAAGGCCGAGGCAGGGAACTTCTGTGAGTCAAAGGCCAGCCTGGGTTGCATAGTGAGTTCAAGAGCAGGGGTGTAGAATGAGAAAGGAAGGAAGGAAGGAAGGAAGGAAGGAAGGAAGGAAGGAAGGAAGGAAGGAAGGAAGGAAGGAAGACTGAAGAAAGAGAATATAAAAGAAAAGAAAAAGGGCAGGTGGAGTACTAGTCGCAGAAGCAGCCTACAACTTCACCTGAAAACCTTTGAAACAATCATGGGTTAATTCACTGTGAAAGAACACTCACCTCCAATCTACTAGTGCGGGCACGGCACCAGGGAGCAAGGCCCCAACTTTCACAGCCTACGTGTTGGGGCCAGGGAACTTTATCAGGTAGTTCTGGGCTGCAAGTGTGCAAGTATTACATATTCCTCAGCAAGGGCACCAGTAAGAGTGTACGCCGCATTCTGAAGCAACAAAGACCCTGTGGAAATGCTCGACCTGCTACTGGTGGGAAGAAACACTGTGTCTGCACCTCAGCAATGAACACCCACACTCCCCTGCCACCTGCAGAAGCAGCCCTTGCCGTCCTCATTCCCCTTGGTCATCATACTAGGGCCACTTCCGACCTGAACCAGGCTGCGGACAAATGCCAGGTCTACCCGGTGGTAACGCATGCCCAGGGACTTCACTGGACTACTCCACATGCCAGCCGTGGTCACTAGATGGGACTTGTGCTGGAATGGGTTCAGCTAGGTTCTGGCACAGCTGAAAGGCACCAGCATTTAGCGGAAAGGCCTTGCACCGTGGAACCATACAAACCTGGAATTAAAACCTAACCATTATAAATCGTGTGATCTCAATACAGATACTTAACACTTGTGGGACTTAGCACCTCCTTCCATAAAAAAGCCATCTTAAGACCAATTCTGAAGGCTTGCAGTAAGGACTTCAAAGACCACTGCATCAGGGGTTACCAAATCTTTTCTGTAAAAAGCCAGATAGCAAATACTTTAGGCTGTACAGTTCACATGATCGATGTCTTAACTACTCAACTTTGCTGAGACACAAATTAATCATAGACAAAAAGTAAATCATGGGTATGGCTACATTCCAATGAAGATTTATTTACAAAAACAGTAGTTTTCCAAGCCTTGATACAGATAAAGCTTCTGGTACAGGATAAGCAGATCTAGTCTTTTCACATACTCAGACATCTTGGGAAAGTTTTAACAAAATCAATTATAGCACCAAGAATCTTTTTAAAAATAAGTGTTTTGAGGATGCATCACTATTGACCGATTTCATCCAGACATTAAGCCAAAGGATTCCATCCACCCAGCCATCTATTCAAGCAACATCTGGGCATGTCCTGGGAGCCAGGCACCATGTTGGCACTGGGCAGATCCAGCGAGGAATAAGGCAGACAAGGCACGCGCTTTCATTTCTACTCACGGAAGGAGAGAAAGGAGAAAGCAAATACTATTTCTGCATCTAGCCTTCTCTGTCATTACAATCCTAAAGTAGGCATTCTACCCTTGTTTCCGATTTAAGAAAGTGTGAGTTCAGAGATGTTCCACAGCCTGCTCAAGAGTGCATGGTTAACATATATGGGAGATAATTCAAGTCTAAATTTCTTGGACAACCAAAACTAAGTTCTCCTCAACTTTTGGTCTCCAAGGTTTAGAGCAAAGCTGGAACAGATGTTTTATAACCTTTTTTTTTTTTTTTTTTTAGCCACTACTCCCTCCCCCAACCTCCCAAAAGGGTAAGGGATTTTATTCTTAGGAAAAAACATAGCATCATAGCATCTCCAGGGGACTCCTGGACCCTGAAACATTGATTTCAAATGCACCCCAAGTTAAGAATCCCTGTATTTTCGGAGTAGGGAACCCTATCCAACATAGCAGAAACTTCAGCATCTACACTAAGGAGAAGGCTGCATTCCCTGGCTTAGCTGGATTCACAGTTCTGCTAAGCTGGCTACTAAAGTAATATCACACTGACCCTGGGCAGAGAGATCATTTTGTGTGTGTGCACAAAGGTGGGAGAATGACCGACTTTCCCCAGCGTCCCAGGCCTCTCATCTCCACCCATACAGATCCCCCCGGAGGAGTGTCACCAGCCTCACGTCCCCATTTCATCTGGAATCAAACCCATACACAAATGAACAAAACTCGTGGAGCATAACTGATTTCCTTGTTTGCCCTGAGATATCATAAGAATCCTCATGTCTTCATTTCTTTAAGTGATTTGAATGAAAGAATAGCAAGCCTGCTAATTGGGTCTCGGGGTGGGATTTCTAATGAAGACACAACACGGCACATATCCCGACCTCCCCTGCACATGCTCTGTAGGAATAACTCATCCTTTGATCTTTCTAGATGCTGCTGCACTGGGAAAGGTGGTATACGAAAAACCAACAGTCAATTATACTTAGTGGCTGTATTTATGCATGAGCACGTGCAAATTCATTCCTGCCTAATTAAATAACGGCAGTGGCCTCAGGTTTCATGTCTTGACATGCCATCACTTCTTAAAGAAGAGTAATTAGCAGTACTGCATATACACAAGGAAGACATCATTCTATGACAGTGAGTCTGGTCATGTCAAGGAGACTGAACCCGTTGCCTTAACTGCATCATCACGGTTCACAGATCAGCTTTATTAGGCTGGAAGATAGCAAAGGGCATGGGAAAATTAAAACTGGTGCATAAGGGAAGAGGATTTACCAATAATTACCTACTAACATGATCACGAATACAAACTTCAAGTAGGACCAGAGATATTTCTAAATGTTTGGCTGAGCCTGGGCTACAGACAGAGACTCTGTCTCAAAAAAAGAAAAAAGTTTGGCTGATTATTGCTTCATACACTCGATGCAGATCAACACAATACTACATATTTGTACGGTCACTTACAATCTACAACTCTAGGATTCCAGGATCTAAGCCATTTATTAAATCACTGCCTGATAATAACATAACGACCATGACTGTGCTTGAAATAGTGGCTTGCATGTGCAATTTATGCTGAGTAAAAGAACTTAATGTAAGAGAGAAGGTAGGAAGCAGGGAAATAGACTGTTCAGAATTGGGAAGGGATGCTGGGAGTGGGAGAAGGGGGATATGCGGTGAGGGAGTGAAAGGGGGAAAAAAGTAAAAACTAGAGGAAGGCAGGAAGGAGGGAAGGAGGGCGGGAGGGAGGGAGAGAGAAAGGAGGGAAGGATTGAGTGTGGGTCATGGGGAAAAGCCCTCCTAAATGGAATGATGCCATCTCCCAGGAGTGAGCTCTTACTCTCTTGGGAATGGGTTAGTTACAACAAGAGCAGGTTCCAATAAAGCTAGTGGCAACACTTGTTCTCTCCTCAATGGGTGCCTACTTATCTTTGTATTTTTTCATCCTCACCAGGAGCCAAAAAGATGCCAGGACCACAATCTTGGACTTCCCCAAACCATGAGCCAAAATAAACCTTTTTACCTTATAAATGATCCAGTCCCAGTTACTCCTTCCACCAAGAGAAAATGGACTAAGACAAGACTAAACTGTCAACAAAACTGAAACTAAGAGAAATGGGCTTAAGGTCTCGTATTTATAAGTGGCTAGAGTTGGGCATAGTGGCATATGCTATGCTGATAATCCTAACACTCAGCAGGCAGGAGGGTGGTCATGAGTTCAAGGCCAGGCTGAACTACATAGTGATTTTAGGGATAGCCTGGCCTACAGAGCAAAACTCGGTTTCAAAACAAAACAAGGGCCCTCAAGCCTACTCCACACACTTATAACAGTAGACAAATCCATCAACAGTGACAGATGGCATGTCACTTTGCTACCAGGTGAGACAAGGAAACAGACACTTTAATCAAATTATTTTTTGCCACTGTCAATCCTTTTCTATTTCAAAACAAAGACTAGGGGCTGGAGGAATGGCTCAGCAGGTGAAGCACTTGTCTAGCAAGTGCTGTCAAGCACTAAGTACCTGAATTCAATTCCCTAGCACCACATAAGCTAGGCAGCGTGGTGCATACCTGTAATCCCAGCACTCGGGAGGCTGAGACAGGAGGATTGCTGTGAGTCCAAGGCCAGCCTGGGCTCCATCCTGAGTTCAGGACCAGTTTGGGCTACACAGCAAGACGCTGTCTCCAAAAACAAACAAACAACAAAAAACAAAGATTAGATTCACTAGCAGGAACAGTTTTAGGCTGTTGGAATATAGGCAGGAATAATAGTAAATCTACTTTATCCTGGAGACTTTCAAGATTTCTTAACAATTCTATTATAATTTTTAGGTTGAAATATGAAACTGTCATTTTTGTAAGCCAGATTAGTTAAATATTGGTAATTTCATATAATTAGATGAAATTACCAGTAAAGCCAAGCCTAAACAATGTAATATAATTCTGGTCATCTTTTACCTCATCATAAACTTTTATTATTTATCACTTTCTTAAAAATCCAAAGAGTATAACAGGTTACATAGCAAAAGAAATCAGCTAGGGTACTACTAAGAGCTTAGATGAATGTTGGTAATTGGTTATTTTGCAGTTCTTTTAAAAAAATATATGTTCTATTTTGATCAATTTTTACATAGTAACTCTAGAATATACTTGGAAAATCGGGACAAAAACATTTTTGTCACTGAGCCTTGGCTCCTCACAAAGCCATCACAACACCTGCTTTTCCTGCTCCACTCAAACAGGTAAGTGGATATGCCTACCTAGACATAAAATGTTAAATAGTAACTGATTTTCTTCCATCTTTCTGAAGTTAACATAAACAGCACAAGTATGTTTTGAGCAAATATAACCACACTTCTGCCCACCTCTGTTCATGTCATGAGCCTCACTAATCGATTTGTTTTATAATAAAAAAACAGGCATAAGTAATAAAGTAAGCTTACCAAGCATGTGAAAAAAACTTTCAATGCTAGATTATCACTGCTACATGATACGTTTAATTTTCAAAATAGCAATAAAAATAGTTACATAAACAAAAGTTTTTGCTACATTATCATGAAAGCACAATGGGTTTGTCTCATTTATTTTCTTTTTCTCTTCCTTTTCTTGAGACAGGGTCTCGCTCTGTAATACACGCTGGTCCTGAACTCACTGGTGGAGCCCAGGCTGGCCTTGGACTCAGGATAATCCACCTGCCTCAGCCTCCCAAGTGCTGGGATTACAGGCATGCGCTACCACACCCGGCTTCTGTGGTGCTGGGGCATCAAACTCAGGGCCTTGTGCTTGCAAGGCAAGTGCTTTAATTGCTGTGCCATTCTTCCAGCCCGTCTCTTTCATTTTAAAGCTTTCATCTAACATTCTTGCAATACTTTAAAAATATGATACCTGTAAGTCAATACGGTAATATGTAAAAGTTTTTAATTCTTTTTTGAATAACAGTGGACTATGGCTTGTTATCTTCACAAGCAATCTAAGACTATCAATTATTAATACTCCCACCATATGGTATAAGTTATATAAAATCAAGAAGAACAAAACTGAAGTTTCCCCCTAGAGGGAAGAGGTAGCATGACATTTGTATTAATTTAAGGGAGGATGCTCTACAGTTCTTTCTTCTACAAATATTGAGCATCCACTAAGTACCATGCACTGAATTTAGCACTAAGTATATACCAAAAAACCAACATCATTTCTGTCAGGAGCGGGCAGCATAAGTATACTGTCAACCAGAAGAGATAAAACACCCCATAAGTGTGAACAGTAAGGCTGATTAAATGTCGGCTGAGTCCATAAACATGAGCACATGCATTGAAAAGGCCAAAGCAAGTGGCCCTCTCACAACACTCTGCACTGGGCAAGCAACTTTTCACATTCAACCAAAATACTTCTAATGTGAGGGAGCACAGTCACAGGTGGGTCATTCTAAAGCCTTCAATGTGCCGGGCAACGTGCTCAGTAAGGGACTAGGCACACAGCGTGCAACAAGCCGACGAGGAGAGACAAGTTTACCAACATTAACTGTCAATGACTACTCAGAGGGGAAGAAAGAAAATTTACCCTGGAATACGAGGTAAAGCAGGCCTGCACTCCAACAGCCATGCTCCAGGGCAGCAGGCAGCCCTGATGCCAACCCTCTGCCAACCCCAGCTGCGTTCCAGGGACTGGGTAAGTCATTTCACACACAGTAAGCGGGAGAGGATATTCTTCTCCCATCTAACATCAATCCACCCCTCCACTTACTCACACTGGCTTCCCAGCCAGTCATTTACTCACTGACTTGTAAGTTTCCTACTGTGAAATACTGCCAACCAGTCCCGCCTCCATCAAGGCCCTGAACAATTCCTCAGAGAACCACTTCCTGCATACCACAGAGAGTTTTGCCCTCTCAGGATTTTCATAAGAATAAATTTGTCAAAGCACACCACAAGCTTAAAAATATTATTACGCCCTGACCTATGATTTCTCCTGCTGGGAATCTTTTCTAAGGAAATAATTAGAGAGATGATAAAGTTCTGTCTGCAAAGATTTTTACTATAGTTTTATTATAATATTAATATAAGTAAGGTTAAATTGTGCTATGGCCATGAATGGAGTAGGATGAAACATCAAAGCTCTAAGAAGCTCTTAGAACTTCTTAATCAACATAGTAAAATATTTTGACAATACTGCATCAAAAAATGAGAATCTAATGTAAAATATATACCACACCATGGTCCCACCCTTGAATAAAATATTACATACATACATAAAGAGAGAGGGAAGGCGAGAGATAATCCCAAACACCTCCAGAATGTATTTCTGTCTTTTAGGGACAGGGATGATTTTGGTTTTATTTTTTGTATCTTTCTATAAATATTTCAAGGAAAAAAAACCCCACATTACAGTCACCCCTCTGTACCTGTGAGGGACTGATCATAGGAAATTCTTGGACACCAAAACTCTTGCAAGCTCAAGTCCCTCATATAAAATGATGCAGTGTTTCCTCATGTATACTTTAAGTCATCCCCATATCACTTATAATATCTTACACATTGCATTTACTTATGTTAATAATTACTAAAGTGTATTATTTAAGAAATAATGTGAGGAGAAAAAAGTATGGATATGTTCAGTACACAGTAACTTTTAAAAATACATTTGTAATACAAGACTGAATGGCTCCATGGATGCAGAACTCTGGGGGACAGAGAGGGAGGGCTGTTTCTTTAGCAATATGAAAATGCGACATTAGTTCTCTCCTGTACTTATACAAACACTGGAATCTTGAACCCTGTTTCTTGCACTGATTCTAAATACTTCAATCTCCCATCGTCATGAACTCTTCCCACTTTTTTTTTTAAAACTGGGCCCCATTCCTTAAATGCCTTCTCCTTCTGTTCCCTCTAAAGAAATCTCTTTACCATCTTTCAAATGTTCACTGAATTCGTTCTTTCCTCTACAGGCTTCCTGACTGAAACTAGGCTTGCATACGACCTAAAATGCAATTACCTTCATCCTATCTACAATGGGAAAACAGTATAATTAATTTAATCTTGTTTTCTTCCATGATGTTTTCCTGCAATCAAGATTGAAGGCTGAGAGTGTGAAAATGCTAACAGCATGCAGCATGCTACAGAAATCAGTCTGCCCTGCATGGATCATGGAACCACATGCATTTTGTTACTTAATGATTTTTTCGTGATAAAAACACTCCAGCTGGCAACTGAGAAGCAAGGCTGTGCCCAGACCCCCTGCAGGAGGGCACCATCCCTCCATCATGGGTGGCAAGCAGAAACAAACCACACACACAAACATGACTCCTAACTCCAATGCCTACGTGTGAGGCAAGAGAAAATCAGCTGAATAACATCATCTTTGTCATCATCTTTGTTATTCATCTGAATAACATCATCATCTTTGTCATATGTTGATAACCTTATGCAAATAGTTAGCTACGTTAAAAAATGGCAGCCATACAGCATAAATGCCTTGAAGAAAAGTCTATACAACCAAAGGCTATTAATTTCAAAACAAAACTAATGGCTTTGAGAAAAAAAAAATGTGATTTCATGCCTAGTTCAGGACTCACTAGACTACAAAAGCTCATACATTTTAAGGGGTAGCTCATGAACAAAGCTCATGAATGATGCCCTAAGTTTGCCACCAAAAAAGGGAAGAAATTTTAGCTATGATGCCAAAGTACTTTGTAACAGTAGTCCATTACGAGATCAACATAACTCTCAGAACTAAAATTGGTATACCTAAATGACTAACAATCTACTTGTGAAAAGTAATGTTTTCAGTAATAAATAGATCATCTCTTAACTAGCCCACAATATCTCCAGGCAGTAGGTAAAATGCTAGGCATGATCTGGGGGTATAGCTCAGTGATTAGAGCACATGCTTAGAAAGCACAGGGCCCGTGTTCAATCCCCACCATCACATAATGGCTGCACATGTCTGCAATCCCAGCACTAAGGAAGCTGAGGCAGGAGGACTACCTTGTGTTTGAGGCTAGCCTGGTCTACATAGTGAGTTCAGGACCAGACTGAACTACAGAGCAAGGCCCTATCGAGAGAGAGAGAGAGAGAGACAGAGAGAGAGAGAGAGAGAGAGAGAGAGAGAGAGAGAGAGAGAGAGAGATGTTTGGCCCATAATGAAGAATGTGACAGAGTTTCTGTCCACATGGAACCACAGAACGGAGAGGTAACAAATGGCAGTGTATGCAATCACAAGTAAAGGCAGCAAGCATCTGTGTTTCATGATTGGGACACACAGTCAACTATAAAGTACAATGAAGGTGGGACACATCCTGGAAAAATGCAAGTGCTTTCACAGACAATGTGATATTCATTTGACTTTGAAATAGAGGGGACAGAGAGAGATTTGGTCAGCCGAGCGAGAAGAAGGAAAAATATCCCCAGATGGGGCTCTAAGTACAAAGGTACAGAGTAGGTGCATGGACCTGCTGAAATCTCATTATGACCAGATGGGGAAGTCCTGGTGGGAAGATGAGTGAGAACAGAGTTTGACAACGTAGACGTGAGTCAGAATTTGAAGCATCTCGCATGCCAAGCCAGGAAGACTGGCCTTGAGCCAGTTGAAAATGAGAAGCTAATGGATGATTTTTCAATCAAGGGAATAATGTGATTCAGACATTTTCTACTAAATGGAACTCTGGCTACAATGCACAGGATGGACAGAAAGTAGAATACTGTGGGAAAAATTAGAATGAAACTAATCTGGGTCAAATTTAGAACCTGCCATTTATAACTTGTGTATTAAGTATTTCATCTCTTCAATCCTTATTGTCTTTGTTTAAAGATACAGAACGAACATCATCTATCGACGAACTGTTACAAAATCAGGTAAGCAGCTAACATTAGTCAAATCCCTTGCCAATCTCCCAGGGTCATCTCAACATTTATAAGCTCTTGAAAGGTCAATCCTCTTTTCCACCCATCCAAGACTCTGTCATGCCTCACCAAGGGTCTCATAGGAAATGATAGGGATGCCTCAGATTCCACTCTCAGTCCACAACCCCTGTACCCAGCTGCCCATGCCCAGCCATTAGGCCTGGGGAAGCACATACCTGTGGTACCATCTGCCACAGCTAAGAGCTGGGTAAGAGGCCCACATGTGCTTTCTGTGAGACGGCTCAGCATAGTCTGAGCAGGGAATACTGAGGTCTTGAGCACTTGGTGCATGATCTGGAGAGTAGGGTAGGCTTTGGGTGGAAACATTTTCTGAAAAATAAAAAAACGAGGTTGGGGCTTCTTCAACATGGGCACAGGGCAGGCTCACCTTACTCATGTCTTAGGGTAGCACTTATAATACCAAGGTCAACAAATGATTATCATGACATCTCTTCTCATTGTCACAGCTATCTTGTTACCACAGGGTTGTTTTATTTTGAGCATTATTAA
Source organism: Ctenodactylus gundi (assembly GCA_004027205.1). NCBI lineage: Eukaryota > Metazoa > Chordata > Mammalia > Rodentia > Ctenodactylidae > Ctenodactylus > Ctenodactylus gundi. Next base: position 204,305 of record PVKB01000317.1, read on the forward strand.
TGAGGGGCAGCAAGGCCTGGGGAAGGACTCTACTATGTGGGGTACAGCACAGGAAGCATAATAACTTTTAATGCCTGTGATCAGAACTGAAAGAACAGAATCTGAAGGTGATGTGCACAGAGTAAAGATGACCTCTTAGAAGAGCAGTCTGGAGGATGAAGGTGTGTCTTAGTTATTTTCTCATTGCTGGGACAGAATTCCTAATATCCACCACTTAAGAGAGGAAAGATTTATTTTAGCTCAGTTTTAGAATGTCACAGTCCATTTATAAGCGGGTGGTTGGAAATTGTGGAACCACATAGCAGGTTCAGAGCCAGAGAAAGAGCTCCTTACAGCACGGAAAAACAGATCAAGGGTAGGAGGAAGGGTGGAACTGGCATACACTCCCCAGGTCAAGCCCCAAGCATTCACCTGTTCTAGCCATGCCCCACCTCCCAACAATACACAGTATCCATAGGTACAGGAGGCTTTTAGGGGACATTCCAGACCCCAAGCTCAACAAAGTGGAAAAGAACTATACTTTTGCATATTTCAAATTCAAGTTCTCTTGGACACATGAATGCTGCTGGATTAAAAACTGCATGCACTGATTGAGAGCTCAGACAAAGTTTCTAACCCTCACACTCTCATCCACATTCAGAGAAAGATCTTGGCTAGGCTATTAACGTGAAGTCTGGCAGAAAAAGAATCACAGGAAGACAAGGCAATAGGATACAGGTGAAAATGTCGGACACCCCAGAAACTAATATCATGCACCTTGAAATAGTGGAACTCATAGGAAAGAAAATCCTTTTTTAAAAAGTGGACCAAGCAGTTTATGAGTTCAAGTATAACACACGCAAACAAATGTAAGAAATGATTAGTGAGTTTAAAGAATTTACTAAGCAAATAATGGTTCTAGTGAATATAAAGTTTATTGAGTTTATAGAAGACACAAATAAAAAGCTCTCTGAAGCTAAAAAAAAAGGCAATGCAAGATATGAAGGAACATTTTGGTAGAGAACCAGAAAATCTAAAAAAAAAAATCTAGCTGAATTTTAGGATATGAAAAATTCATTGGAAAGCAGATGAAGCTGGCTTGAATACTGTGAGGTCAGAATTTCAGTTTGGGTAGTCAATGTTGATGAATTTAATGCTATAATCAGACACAACACCAAAACTAAAAGTGAGTAAGGGAGCTGGATACAACAGCTGTTGGATGACTCAAAGAGAACCAACCTCAGAATCACGATTGTGAGAGAAAGAACAGAATACTGGTATAAAGAATTCACTCACTAAAACAATGCAAGAAATTTGTCCAAATCTAGAAGAAATTAATATTCAGGTACAAAAAGCTTGTAGAAACACCAAATAGCCTCAACTAAAAAGAAACACTGCCATAACACATCATAATCAGAACTTCAAAATTTCAAAAAAATAGAGAACATTAAAAACATGCATTATTCTACCATGGCAAGCCCATCCACATAACTGCAACTTTCTCAATGCAAACCTTAAAGGCCAGGAAAGCCTTAAATGAAACCTTTCAGGCTGTGAAAGAAAGCTAGTGTCAACCCAGCTTGCTGCATCCAGCAAAATTATCCCTAAAAATTGAAAGAAAACTAAAAAATTTTCACAACAGACCCAAAGAAGTTCATGACCATTAGACCAGCACTGCAGAAAATACTTGCTAGAATCTTAGACAAAGAGAGAAGAGCAGCACCAAAGAACTCAGAAGAAAGGAATCATCAAAATGAAAATTATAACACAAACAACAAAAAGCAAAGAAACAACATCAGATAAACAAGACAAAGACCGGATTTAGTAAAAATCTTCCAATAATTACTCTCAATGCTAATGATCTTACCTCACCATTCAAAAGAGAGTTTGGCAGATTGGATTAAAAAACAAAACACAACCATTTCTATTAGCAAGAGACACACTTAACCTGCAAAGAAGCAGACTAAAGGTAAAAGGATGGAAACCAATACTCCATGCTACTGGAGCCTAGAAAAAAAAAAAAACATAAGGTAGCTGCACTATTCTCAGACATGGCAGATTTCAAACCAAAACAGATGAGAAGACACAAAGATGAACACTATATATTGGTAAAAGGAACAATGCAACAGTAAGAGTTCACACATACGTACATGCATCAATGACAGAAAACAAAAACTACTGGACATGAAGGGTCAAGCATCCTAATATCTAGGGGACTTCAATATCTCATTCTTACAAATAGACAGGTCAACTAGACCAAAAAAAAAAAAAGAGAAAAAGAAAAAGAAAAAAGAAACATCAGAGCTAAACCAAACCATGGTGCAAATGTATCTACAGTGTCTATTCAACATCAACAGAATAGACCTTTTTTCTCAGCCACACAGGGGACTTTTTCCAAAGTACACCGTATCCTTGGACATAAGATATGCTTAAATTAATGTGAAAGAATTGAAATAATTTCATGCATACTGTCATATCATAGTGGAATGAAACTAGAAATCAACAGCAAAAGAAACTACAGAAACTATACAAATACATGGAGATCAATTAATACTTTATTGAACAAGTGCTGGATCACAGAAGAAGCCAGGAAAGAAAAAACTTTCTAAAGTCAAATGATAATTCAAGCATATCATACCAGAATCTACAGGACACAATTAAAGCAATACTAAAAAGGAATGCATGTATGACAAAAACAGAGCAATCTCAAATAAGTAATCTAACAAAGCAACTCAAAGTCCTAGAGAAACAAGAACAAGCCAAATTTAAAAGTATTAGAAGCAATATTAAGAATCAGAGCAGAGAATATTAAAATTAAAACTGAAAAAAGTACAAACTATCAATGAATTAGTTCTTTGAAGGATAAATAAGATTGATAAACCTCTAGCCACATTCACCAAAAGAAGGAAGGAATAGTTGGAATCAAGAACTCAAACAAACCAACCAAAATGCTGGGAAGCTTGGAGGGATAAAGGAACCCCGCCACGCTGTTGGTAGGATTGTAAACTGGTATAATTGTTATGGAAAGCTGTATAAAGGTTCCTCAAAAAACTGAAATTACGTATCTCATTTGACCCAGATATACCTCTTCTCAGTTGCTTCCCAAATGAGTTAAAGTCATCATACAGAAGTGATACAGACATACCTATGTTTACAGTAGCATAACTTACAGCAGCTAATCTTGGAAGAAGCCAGTATGTCCAGCAATAGGCAAATGAATAAGAAGACGTGGCATATTTACATAACAAAATATTACTCTGCCATAAAGAAAGAGAAATTTGACTCATTTGTAGGAAAATGGAATCACCTTGAAGCCATACTTAGCAAAATAAATCAGACACGGTAGGTTAAATGTTGTATGAGTTCTCTAATATGAGAAAACCAAAGCATAAAAAAGTAAAAGAGAGATGGAAGAAAATAAGGAGATATACTTTGTGGAGAAAGAAAGGGGATGTGTGTGCAGGGGTGGCTTGAGGGCAAAGGGAAGTAAAGGGATCAAGATGCAATACATAAAGATATCAATTTCTAAAGCTGATAGTTATTATGTGCTGCAAATACACACTACCAAAAGAACAATAACAACAAAAGGCTACATATTCTTTGCAGCAACATCTTCTCTCCTCACCCCAAGGGAAAGAGAGCCAAGTTGAAAGGCAAAGGTACCTACAACATGGAAACACAATGAAGACCTATCCTTCCAGAGGTCCTGTGCCCTCCCTCCAAGCAGCCCAGCTCATGACAACCACAGCAATAATCTCCACGTCTCCCACGGCATGTACAATCAAGAACTACTTCTGCCTGCATGGCACACTCTGATAAAAAAAAAAAAAAGGCAGGCCTGCAGGTCCAGGAAAGAGAAAAATCTGTATTCTTCACACTTTCACTGACTCTTTATCCACATCAATAAAACTTTTAGCATTAAGACATTAAATTTAGCCTCAGATGTAAAAGCCAAGTACCAGGCTAGCTTGGATGCGCAGGAAGACCAAGGACATTAAGTACATCAAAGCCTCACCCCTGGTGCTGAAACCAAGTGCACCATTCAAGGCTAACAGTAGTCATTCATCAGACACAGACTCGGCGCTGTTGAGTTTCAGATCCTTTCAGTTTGGGCATCTAGCGTCCATCCTTACAAATGCCACTCTCAGTCACTCCGCTGCTTATCCTAACTTGCACTTCCAGAGCTCCTCCTGGCAGTGTACCAGCTTCTCAACTCCACGGCACAGGATATAGTAGTTTTGTAAGAGCGTGAAGTTACTCCGGGGGGACACATCCATCCTCTGTGGCTTAAAATCAACTGGCAATGGACGTCTTACAAGCCAATGGCCTTCCTCTTTAACACTGCTGGACCAAAAACTAAAACCAAGTCTTCAAAGAGGAAGAACTCTCTGGTTATTTCATGCCATCCTGTGACTAATTCTTAAAATTGTTGCTGTAATGAAGGAAATAATGAAGGGACTTCCCCCACCCTGTGGTACATTAACCTGATGGAATATTAATACCCCTTAGAAGTTTTTACAGAACTCTTATCAACACTAGAAAATATTTCCCATATGACATTAGGAGAACGTAGTTTTGCATCCAGCCGTTAAAAGGTTAGCACTTAGATTTCACCAGTTCTTCCTGGGCAACAGTGGGTGAGTCATCCTCTCAGAGCCTCCTTCTCCTCGTATGTAAAGCGGGTGTAATGAGACCCATTACCTAGTTCAATGACGTGACCCCCTGTGTCAGCAATGACTTTTTTAGGCCTCTGAATGTTTTACAGTAAGAACATCTCATTCTACATCCTGAAATTTTTTAAACAAGTGTGTCATTAGAATAAACAAGAGTTTATTCTCTTACTTTCTAAATAATAATTTGAACCCATGTGTTTCATATTACAGACCAAACAAGCCTCTTACATTTTGAAGTTATGGCTCTGTCACCTGATAAATACTCTACAGTTCTCTCTCTGTAGACATGGAAAAGCCTGCTCAGCTATCCACGTACAGAGATCACTTCCGTTAAGTAAGTTATCTTGGCAAAAGAAACATCAGAGAGCCATCGATGTAAAAATTTATTTTCCCACAAACAGCAAAAGCCATAAGTTCATGGTATTTCAACTACTGGGCATCCCAACAGATTATGTATTGCAAGCACTTCTTAAAAACAGGACTTGGGTGGGAGCCAAGTAGCTTGAGCCTTGGGTCCCCATCAGCTATCTGCTTTAAATATAGCACACACTTCGTATTTCTTTCCTTCAGCCTACAAAATCAGCTGAATAAGATCTGCAGACAACTGCCAAGTAGCCTCAGGCCTGGCACCATCTGATGTGAAGACAAGACTTTCTCAGGGTAAATTTAGTATTAAAGGTTAGAATGTAGCTGGCTACAGCAGGGTATGCCTGTAATTCCAGCATTAGGGGAAGCTGAGGCAGGAGGACTGCAAAGTTTCAAGTTCTGCCTGCACAACTTAGTGAGACCTGGAGTCAAAAAATAAAAAGGGCTGGGGATATACTTCCGAAAAGAGGAAGTCTGGACATGTGTGTTTGGGCACTATCTCTCTGCTACTGAAGGCTGTGTGCAGGGCAACGCACTGCAGTGGGTGGCTTCTCTCGCCGAGGTGAAAAACAACTGTGCCCAGTATTTATCTGTGTGTGTGTGTGCGTGCGTGTGTGTGTTTCACACTGGAGTTAAAAAAAACAGTACACTGTCTTCTTAGAGGAAAGATCAAATTTCACATGACAGCAAAATGGAGACCACTGCACAGCCTTGCATGTGTTTTGGGCAGGGCACAAAAATGGAAATGCAGGGGCTGGAGGAAGGGCACAGCGGTTAAAGCGCTCGCCTTGCAAGCACAAGGCCCCGAGTCCAATCTCCTAGCACCACATAAAGCTGGGCGTGGTGACGCATGCCTGTAATCTCAACACTCAGAGACTGTGGCACCAGGGCTTAGGCAGAAGGATTGTCGTGAGTTCAAGGCTATGGGGACCACAGAGTGAATGCAGGACCAGCCTGGGCTACAGAGCAAGATGTCCTACAGCTGGATAGAGACTCACTGAATTTACAAAAGCCCACAGAAGGGGGCCCCAAGTTCAGTGCAAACAAGGTCGCTCCTGAAGGCTGATGACGATGTTTACCCGGGGTACAGGGGAACTTGTCAGGGAATTCATCAGCTATACAAAAAATTGTAAATGCTATCACTATTATCCTGTTACAATTAACACATCAGTAAAACCCTGTGCAGACACTTCTAACTAAGGAGGTTTCTCCCCTTCTACAAGACAGAGAAAAACAGGACCACCCTGCTTTCCACCAAAGGAGAGCCCCGGCCCCCAGCAGAGAACTGAGCGAGTCTCTGCCCCTACCTAATCATCCTGCAGGCTGCAGGGATGCCTGGTTACCAGGGCAACCTGACACACGGATCTCGTCACGGGAGGCTGAGCCAGTCCTCGGTGTTTTTCCCACCATGTGAGAAGGCACCAGCACTCTGCGTTCCAGCCCGGGGAGGTAAGAAGATGGCCAGCAGGACCCAAGCGGGCAGCAGGCCTGCCGCGGGCACCGCTACAGAAACGTGGGGAGTTAAGCCACGCTCCCGCGATGGGGCATTCGTGCACTGCCACGCTTCACAGCCACAGCGGGTGGGTGGTGTCCCCTCCCCAGGGACACAGAGGGGACGGACGTGGGGCTGAAAGCCTCCCAGGAAAGCCAAAGACGGCCAAGACAGCGGCCCGCAACCCGGGCCTCTGCGCAGCGCCCCTCCCGCCCTGCGCTGGGTCAGGGCGAAAGCTAAGGTGAGGCCACAGAATGGCCGGCCGGCTCTGGGAGAGCCTGGGGTCCAGTTCCGGCCTGCAGGAGTCGATGGACCCAGGCAGTGAACGCGGCCCCACTGGGGGCGGGGGGTAGGCTCTTCAATGACGCGAAAGAACTGTGGCAGCACACACGTGCAAGGAACACGTGCAAGGAACACGGGCATGCACAGCGAGGCGAGCCAGGCAAACGGGTCCTCTTTTGTCCTGGCCCACACACGTGTTCCACGTAAGTCTCAGTTTTTTAACCTGCAGAATGAGGCTATTTCTACCACATTTTCAAATTCTAACCGCCTCTGTTGGCAGTGATGTGGCTGGTGGCTTCTTCCGTAGTGTCTAGGCTCCAACTTTTGCCTAACAGTGTGGTCAACTTCAACTGGTAGGTCACAATGGGTCTAAGCCCTTCCCAACCATCCAGTTGCCTATTTTGCCAGCCTTCCTTGCAGCTCTGGGAAAACTTCTGCTTTCCCGAAAGGACCAGACCTGGTTAGCTGGCAACGCCATTCTGTCTTTCACTTTGCCTTCCTTCTGTCTTAGGTGGGGATGTGATATCTGGAGCTGCCTTAGGCATGTGGCAGCATGAAGAAGCAAACACAACAGAAAGCCAAGACTCCCGGAGCTCTTGGTGCTAGCAGCCTACCCTAGACAGCTGTTATGTGAGGAAAATAAGTCCATTTCACTGAAGGCACGTTCAGTTAGTTTTCCACTACTCACAGCTGAATGCATCCTCATACCTCCCTACATGGGCTTATTTCTACAGGATAGTCAATACTCAAGAAATCACATATATCTTCTGTCCCAACACACTTATCAAGAACGAAGGATGAAGTAAAGAAACAGGAACAACGATAATTCCTCTTTTAACACACGTAAAGGACAGATATTCAACACACATGCTGAAAACACAGAATATGTGAGTTAAAGGAGCAATTCTGGCGTCACACTTGTCACTGAACCTCTGTCACATACTAACTGTGGGACCCCAAGCAAGCAACTGAAACGCCCAAGTCTCGGTGTTCTTATTAAAATGCAAATTATATTAGTGCTGGCTGTACTTAATATCAAATTTAGCAATGCGTGTGAAGCTGCCAGTACAATTCCTAGCAGGGAACAGTGCTTTATAACAGGCAGCCCTCAGCACAGGGCCAGCGGCACTGCACTGTGGCTGGAAAACCAGGGTGGCAGTGTTGGAGTCTCGCTAGGAAACAACACTGTAGGCCATGGTTTGCAGCGGAGAGGCAGAGCTGTCACATACATGTACCTGCGTGCCCTGGTGTGGGAGAGAAGCCAAGGACCTGTCGCTGCGGCCCACACCTGGCAAATGCCACAGATGCCTCAGCTTCCCTTACATTAACTAAAGACACCAAACCTTTCACTTAGAATTTTAATTCCTTATTCACAGAGGAAACACAGTAACAACAAAGTGGCCAATTCCACGCAGACCAGACACAAAGGATCCTACTGCTGGACTGTCAGGTGAATCGTGGCTGCCATGCAGGCTCGGGCCATCCTCCCCTCCCTGTATCCCAAGGGCTACACGGATTCCTACTGGGAGAGTGTATCAGTCAGCATGCTTTCAGCTGCAAGTAACAAATAAAACCACCCCCCCCCACCCCATTTGCCTGAAAAATTTGGTGTTTCTGTGACGCACCTGTGAACCTGGGATCCTCCGTTTATTTGATAGTCTACTCTCAATGTGTCAGCTTGATGTCTGTGTTGGCTCCTCTTGAGGCTTTTGAACAGCTGTGGCTGTTCCAAGAACTGTTATGGTTTTTTTCCCCCATTCTTGGGAGTTGAACCCAGGGCCTTTGCAGTGAGCTGCATCCCAAGCTTTATTATTATTATTTCTTTAATTTTAGACAGGGTCTTGCTAGGTCACTAAATTGCCCTAGGTGCATACTTGTGATCTTCCTGCCCCAGCCTCAGGGTGCTGGATGTTGGGACTGCAGGTGTGCAACATGCCCGACTCCAAGCACCATTTGGATACGATCCTTGGCAGAGGAAGAACAAACTCACCTCACAGACAAGAGGACATTCCTCTTGCCTCCTAAGCAGGGTGGGCCTGTGGCTGGACCAGACTGCACGCTGTCTCGGTGCCTCAGTGGGCAGCCCCTGAGAAGCACTGGGCTGATGTTATACCCAGTGCATCCAGACGCAGGTAGGGGTGGCTGGGTGTTGGGTGGGCAGGCAATGGTTTCTGTTCCAGAGAAAAGTGACAGAAGTTCTGGGAATTTACAGATTTTTACAACTACCCCACAAATTATGGAAACCTTTGCAAGTCTGTGTCTCGGCACTAGTGGAAGGGTGGTGTCCTCCCCACAAAGTGTCAATAGCATCCTCACAGAAGGGGCAGGGGGAAGAAGGCAGCTCCAAAGCCCTCTCACTGCTGGAGGTACAGGGAAATGGAGGAGGCGCATGGGCAGGGCAGCCTGGGATCCCTGCTCTCTCCTCCAGCCCACAGAGGGTGAGGAATGCCCAATCCTGCCTATTCAAGGCCTTTCTTTTAAGTTTCTACTATCCAATCAGAACATGATGCTCTTTGGAGGAAGAAATAGCGCTACTTAAATCTGAATTTGTCGTCTCCCCATTTACTTCTGGTATCCTGATTCTCCTATCTAAGAACCATACTTTGAATCTCAGACCAGGAGAAAACCTAAGTTTAATGAGGCGGCCAACTACCAGAATACTGCAGGCCTGTTTACCAGAGTGATATTTTACGTACCTGTGTTGGACATTCTGCAAAGTACTGTCTTACTCGATTTCTCATGTGACCTCTGCAAGGTGTACAACGCTGTGCAACATCCCAGGGCAACCGCCACGGTACTACACATGGCACAAGTCTAGCAGAATGGTTATGTTTATTCAAAAGGCATTTAACATGTAATAGGTTTACTATTGTTATTCTTAATGAGTCGGTTATTTTAAATGTCTTTTGATTTATATTATTTTAATATTAGATAAATATATTTATTTGGATGTAGGTATAAATAGATATAATCCAAATTTTTAAGAAAGCACTTTGACATCCTCAGGATTTGTGCACAAAAGGCTTGCAAATCCCTGACTGAACAGCATCAGGAACAAGGAGGCCCTGCGAGGAGCCCGGGGGGAGGTTGCGCCCCTGATCAGCTGTGGAGGACACACAAGTGACAGCGGGGGGACACACAAGTTGGACACACAGTGAGTGCTGGCAGAGGAGACTGACCTATCACGGTCGGGAAGCAGAGGCCTGCCGACCTTTCACTTTCTATCTCCATTTACAGAAGCTGACAGGCAAGATGACTCACTTGGGGTCACAATGGTCATAGTGAAGAAGCAGGACTCCTACCCACTACTCAGACTGGCATACTCTGTGGGGGTGCAGCCTGTGTTCTGTTTCTCACTGCGCCCCCAACACACTGTGTCTTATTTATTCAGCTCTCTGTCTCCAGCTCAAGACACCTGTCCCTACTTGGGACTGTCCCTCCCACTGGAACCGAGTCCACCTCCCCTGCTTGCCACCATGACCCCAGTCTCCAGCCCGACAGAGACATCCACATGATCATCTCGGACAAACATTGACACAGGCGCCCTCTGTGCTGGGTGTCGGGCATGCACAGCTTAGGCTAACAATCCTTTTCTTTCCTAATCAAACATCCTGTTGACTTTAAACTGCATCTACATTTTTCCTATCTCTGAAAGACACAAATGTCATCTTACTTGCCTTATGTTCCTGTCTAGCTCTATTTTAGGGCTGAAGTTGAAAACGCTGAGGATCCATTTGGAAACCCTCACAGCAGAGTTTCCTCTGTGCCCAGCCCCCTGTGGGGCCCCTCCCTCTAGGACTCTGCTTCTGCTATAAATGGGCACAGTTTCTTGGCTTCTTCCCCGTCCCTGTCTACCCCAGTAGCCCCAGACATCTGCATACAAAACCTCTTTTGTGTCTGAGCCATTTTCTCCAAGTTGGTAAATACAGGAAAACAATATGGGTTTATAACAGACAACAAGCAAAGGGGTAGCTACAATTTTGGAGGAGAGGGGAGTCTTTTAAATACAACAATTCCTTTCAAAATTCATCTGATTGAAAAACTAAATGTGCTTCAGCTCAAAATATGGTCCATTATGCATGTATTCATTTAGCTATGAACCTAAAAAATTATCCCTACCTTAAATCTCCCCAGGGCAAATCTACAGGCTCACTCACCTTAACTTCCAGAAGAAACTCTATTAAATGCTACCAAGGTTCTTCCCTCAGTCAGGTCCAGGGGCACTTGGAAAGGCAAGGGTTAGTTACTTAATTACATAATTACCCAGGGTTTCCCAGTGGGTATTCACATCAATTCCACACTACAGTCTCTTAAGGTTTCCTCTGCCTTACAAAGAGGAGAAGTCAATTTAGGTCATTTCCTAGCAAAGCCCTGTATGCATTCCAATCTCAATAGCTTTGATAATTCATGCCTCCTACCACCATCTGAACACGCTCCCTCTTTTAAAAGCTCTGACTCCTTGCAAACTGCATTTAAAGTTCTTCCAATACAAGACGCCTAATGCACATTCCTACTACAGTAAGCCACACTCATGAGTGGTAGTGAAAAAGAGGAGGTTTTAAAGAATTTTTTAATACTAGTGTTTTATCAAATACTTTATAAAATTCAATCTAAGATCTTCAACTCTTATATGCATAGGTCTAAGCTATTCCCACACATTGTAAATAAGAAAAAATAAACCTGTATTAAATGAGTGGGAGAGGCAGTACCTCGCTGTCAGCTAAAGAGATTTTTGTTGGCGTTCAGCGGCCCTCGCCCTGCCTCGGGCAGCCCAGGCAGGTGCACGTTCCCTCCCTCCTCGGTGTTCTCTTGGCCTCGCAGGAGCACTCTCAGGAGCCTGGGAGACCAGAATACGCAGCACCTAGGAGAGGCTCTGACACCATAACTTTATTATGTCTGAAAAATCTTCACTTGGGCTCTTACGTGTCCCCAGTGTGTGTGTACTACAAATGCAGCGTACGCTCACCCTAAAAAGGGCCCCGGGATCCCAGATCAGAAACGGGGCTCAACAGCCATCGCAGGCAGTGACGTCAGCAGGAGCCATTCTCTTTCCTGCACACCAGAGACAGTCAGAGGTAGCAGAACCATGGAGAAACATGGTAACAAATCTTATACAAAAAGATCTGACTCCCCAGAGGAGGGTGCAAGGGGTGCTAAAATTCCAGAGCCCAAGAAGAGATGGGCAAGAAGGATGGTGACTTCTGGGCCCAGATAGTCAGTGAATTAAAGCTGGAATTAAAGCAGGAATTAAACCAGGAAGCAAAGCAGGAAATAAAACAGACAGCACAAGAGCTACAAGAACACTTAGCTAAGCAAAAAGCAAGCCTTGAAAAGAAATTAGAGGAGAACAAAGAAGAAATGGGGAAGCGCAGTCACAAATCTCCTACAAAAAGACCTGAAACCCCAGGAGATGAAGTCAGGGTAAATAAAGATGAATATGGCAAAAATGATGGCAACTTCTAGGCCCAGAAATTCAGTGAATTAACGCAGGAATTAAAGCAGGAAATAAAACAGACAGCAGAAGAGTTACACCAATACATAGATAAGCAAAAAGCAAGCCTTGAAAAGCAGCTCGAGGAGACCAGAGAAGAAATATACCAGAAGATAATGAAAACAAAAGAAGAAATTAGAGAAGAACACAACAGAGATATAGAAAAATTGAATGCAGATATTCAGGAAATGAAAAACACGCAGGTAATAATAAGCAACCACTTTAAACAACTTCAGAATAGAATGTCAGACCTAGAAAATAAAGTGACTAAGCTGCAACATACAGGCCATGGACAACACAAAGTAAATAAAGAAAGTGAATCATTACAACGGCTGATAGATGATTCAAGGAGAAACAACCTCAGAATTGTGGGAATTGAGGAGAAGACTGGGGACAAAACAAAAGGCTTAAAGGACACGTTTAATGAAATAATGGAAGAAAATTTCCCAAATCTAAGAAGAGAAATGAACATGGAACTTTTGCAGGCATATAGAACACCAAACAACTTTGATCAGAAGAGACCCTCATCACGACACATCATAATTAAAATTCTAGAAACCCAACGCAATGAGAAAATACTAAAAGCAGTAAGACAAAAACAGAAGGTGACCTACAAAAATAAACCCATCAGGATAACGGCAGTTTTTCAATCCAAACTCTAAAAACAAGGAAATTGTGGAGCAATGTCATCCAAGCACTAAAAGATCATAAATGCCAAGCCAGGCTGCTATATCCAGCAAAATTATCTTTTAATTTAAAGGGAGAACTTAAAACTTTCCATGACAGAGACAGCTTAAAGGAATTTGCAGCCACTGAGCCAGTATTGCAGAAAATACTTAAAGGAAACTTGGACAGTGAAAGGGAGGCCAGCAACACCAATGACCCCAGAGAAAAAGTGACAACAGCTAGAGGAGAATGAGCTGAGAAAAAAAGTATGCTAGTAATCAGTGCAATATGAGTAAAAAAGATATGAAAGTTAGCAAATTCTGAAATAACTAGACTTTCCTTCATGTCTGTCGCTTTAAGTATATTTATATGGTATAGATTTAAGTTCATTTAATGTAGCAATGTGATATAGTTTTAACTTTGTTTTGTTGTAGCAATTCACTTATTAGGTCACTAATGAAAGTTTATACTAAGGAAACTGATTGATGTAAAGATAACCTTGTGAATGTAGAAATATGCACCTTCCAGTATTCAGCTAAGGCAATTGAATTTTTTTTTTCTTTCCCAAATTAAGTAGTCTTTTGGACTACATGCTTATAATTATTTTCTAGTGTGAACTGGTGGGTAAGGCCAGGTTTAACAATAACAACAAAGATGTAGGAAAATATGGAAAACAAACTTTTGGTGAATATCCCAATGAAGGGATTGGTTGGATTCAGAGAGGAGATATCAAGATTTGACTACTGCGAACCCATAGAGGAATAGGAAGCTGGGGTAGAGTGGTGACTTGAGTGAAATGACTTAGGCGCAGAAGATTAATATGTTAAACACCTTATGGTTTCTCGGACTTGGAAAACCCAGAACACAGACATTCTTTGGAACCATATGAAGTGATAGCCGGAGTTGGGGGAAGGGATAGGGAGGGGTTGGGAGGGTAGAAGATGGGCAGGAATTGTGAAGTCGATGTGATACATAGATGTATGAAACACCCAAATTCATTGTAAATACTATGTATTACATTTGTATATTAATAAAAATAGTGGGGGGAAAAGCATTGTATTAACAGAGTCCTAGACTCTGGGTAAAGAGACATCCATGTCAAACACAATGAACTCAACTTGAAAAAAAATGTGTCAAGGGATTGTGCAATTACATAATCCTACTGACGTACAGATAGGTCAGCTATACCTAAATATGCGCGAATTAGAATATAAGGAAATAAACATTAAACATTCAAGGATTCCCAGGAAGTGGATCATGACTCTAGTTTTTGCATTGCACATTCTGCACCTGGAAGAGGGATCCAAATATCCCCAAGCCCCTGACATTATTAAATTGGTAAGTGAAGGGCCCCACTGTTACTGGTAATCCAGTTCTGTAACTCATCAATACAAATAATTTCTCAAAGGTGTATTTTGAAATTAAAGCAAGAATTTGGGCCTAAAGTGCCCGGAAGGCACAGTTTCATTATGAAAATGATGCACAGCAAAAATGCCCTTATTCCATTCAAAAGGAATAAACATAAGGCAAGAAAGCAAAACTCACAACTGAGTTAAGATTTTTTTTCAAAACAGAAAAGATTTCCTTCTACTACTGCCTTTAATGCTTAGTGTTGGAAGGATGTCAAGCACTTGCCGTAAAAGAGGGATCGGTAGCCATGGCTGGTTTCTGAATTAACATGGTCACATCCTACAATACCCATTGCCTCTGCACTCTGCCTCAGTACGGACTTCCCTCAATGAGAACTGCATCAATTAAAGAGTGCTTTTAGGTTGGGCTATTCACAAAGAAAAGCTTTATAATTGAGAGCTAATTGCCAGTCTTCCTTATTAAAGGGAATCGAATGGGAAAATCATTAGGGCTGGTTTTCAGGCTGGCAGAGGAGACACAGGCGAGGCTGTCCGTAAGTTAGGTAATGGTCCAGTACCGTCACTTACACTATGCTAAAAGCGGACAGGAGCACCCTCTGTATTCCAAAGCAGCAGAGAAAGTAGGGAAGAAACCACATCTTTAGGGCACCCTGATTTTTCACTCACATTCATCATCACCCACTGCTCAAGGCCACTCCACAGGCCATTTATGCCTCTTTGTCCTCGTATGTGGGTTTTTTGTGGTCAACACTGAAATGCCATCTGACTCACCTGTTTAGGGCAGACTGATCTCAGGAAGTTGGAACAACTCACATCTGCTTCAGAACAAGCTTTCGCTCACTGAAAAGGCTCCCACCAAACCCCAGGAAGGCTGGCGGCATATTCCTCATGTTATCTTTCATATTTGTTGAGCTCAAGAATTCTCCAAAACTGAAAGTGAGCCAGCCTAAGACCACCTCCACCATGAAGAATCAGCAAAACTCAAGAGAGATTGGCACAGCTAAGCCAAAGACCATTTACATTTGTCTGACTTTACAGAGAAGTCAGCCGTAGTGGGGGGAAAGGAAGGAGGCAGTGAAGATGGGCCTGGAGATGAGTTCAGGCCCAGGAGGAGCGCAGCTGCTGGAATCCACCTGGAGCAACAGGAAGCCTCATTAGCTGCACCTGTCCTGCCCATATGCCAGCATCCTCCACTCTGGCAGCAGGAGCTGATGGTGGGCTGGAGTCCTACTCAGCTGCCTCTGCTTCCTCTCCACATTCAGAGGTGAAAGGAGCCCAGCACATCCCCCCATGACGTGAGAAAGGCAGAAACTATGCTGGTCAGACCAAAACTGCTCCCCCAAACAGCTATACTGTATTTTCTCTTCTTGACATTTCAGATCATGCATAGTCCTTCCCACTTCATGTAGATGTTTCTTCAAGCAAAACAAACAAACAAAAAGCCTGGCAATTCTGCAGGTCCAGGATTCAAAGCACAGAACTAGGGCTGGGGCGCGTATCTTGGTGCTTAGAGCACATGCCTAGGATGCAGAGGCCCTGGGTTCAATCCCCAACTACTACTTAATGGCTGGGCATGGTGGTGCAGACTTGCAATCCCAGAACTCAGGAAGCTGAGGCAAGAGGACGGCTGTGAGTTCTACACCAGCCTGGGCTTCATAGACAGTGCAGGGATCAGCCTGGACTACAGAGTAAGACTCTGTCTCAAAAACAGAGAACTAAAGCACAAAACAGATCAATGGAGCAGAGAAGCCATCAAAATAAAACTATATGAAGAAGGGAAGCTATTGTGGTTGTCTTTTCTGTTTACATTTATTAATATGTATATATGATACATGTTCATGCTGAACTTGACCATTTTGTGCCTTATAAACTCTCTTCCTTTTTGAACCCCCCCCCCCCAATTCCCACTATTCTCC
The DNA here is from genome assembly GCA_004027205.1 of Ctenodactylus gundi. Taxonomy (NCBI): domain Eukaryota; kingdom Metazoa; phylum Chordata; class Mammalia; order Rodentia; family Ctenodactylidae; genus Ctenodactylus; species Ctenodactylus gundi. The sequence goes on from PVKB01000317.1 coordinate 220,540, forward strand.
TCATTTAGTTCTATGAAATGACTGTATTCTGGGTTTCTCATATTAGAGAAACCATTTGATAAAATTTAACCTCTATGACTGACTCACTTCACAGACCATGATGATCTCAAGTCACATCCATTTACCTGCAAAAACCTCAAAATTATCTGTCATTATACACGAATGGTGCTCTACTGTATACGTATACAACAACTTTTGTATCCATTGGTCTATTGGGGGATATTTGGCATCTTCCACATTTTAGCTATCAATTTTGCTGCTCTGAATATAGGTATATATGTATCTCTTTTATACAATGCTTTTAACTCTTTTGGGAAGATTCCCAGAAGAGGTATCACTGGATCAAAAGGGATGTTTATTTTCAGCATTTTGAGGAATTTCCATACTGTCCCCAATAGTTGTTGTACCAGTTTACAATCCCACCAACAGTACTGGGGGGAGGGTGGGTTCCTTTTTCCCTGTAGCCTTTCCAGGATCGATTAATGTTCGAGTTCTTGATATACACCATTCTCTCTGGGGTTACATGGTATCTTAGTGATGTTCTGATTTGCATTTCCCTGATGGCTAAGGATGTTGAACATTTTCTCATGTATTTATTGGCCATTTGAATTTCTTCATCTACAATTGTCTATTCATTTCTGTTGCCCATTTTTTAATCCAGTCTTCAAATTTGAGGGGTCTATTTTTCTTCAGTTCCTTGTATATTCTATTTATTAGCCTATCTGAGATATAGGTGATGAAAATTATTTCCCACTCTGTTGGTTCTCTCTTTACTCTGTTGATAATTTCCTTTGCCATGCAGAAACTTTTTAATTGGACATAATCCCACTTATTGATTCTGACAGCTAATTCTTTGGCATTAGGAGTCTTATTAAGAAAGTCGTTCCTACACCTAGATTCTTTCGATTTTAAATGGTTGTTTTCTCTGAGCACAACTGCTAAAGAACTTGTGAAGAAAGACTAGCGGTTCCTAAGTCCAGACAAAGAAGAATGTGTGAGGATGTGGGATGAGAGAGGAGTACAGAGCAGGTATAAGAAAGCAACGGGCTGGGCCAAGCTGGCCAGGCAAGTGAAGAATGACAGGGAAGGGGAATGGGGAGGTGGGACAAGAACAAGACGGAAGAAAGATTTTAGAGTCTTTCTGAAAGTAAAAGTGGCAAGAGAAGGAATTGAGATTGGCTCCCAAAGAATCATGGAGAAGTTAAGCAAAATGGCAGCTGGGCTATCATCACAGTAATGGCTGGATTGTTCCCAACAAGTCCCTAAGCAATGCCAACGAGATGTTTAATGCCAATGGCAGCCTTTGAGCAAGGCATCATGAGGATTCTCGTGACAGTTTCATCTCATCTAGACCAGTTGTGTTGTAAGTGACTTGAACTAAGAAGAGAAAATTCTGGGTTTTGGCAAGATGCAGGCAGAGGCTCTATATTCTCTAGAATAGAAATGCTTCACGTCAAATTTGGAATGAGGGTGGGTGTAGGATAATCAGCAAGGCTCTTCTAGGGAGGCCAAGATGCTTCAAGCAATTCTAATGAGAACTGGAATCCTCAAATAGCCAGTTCCCTTTGGCAGAAAATACTGATCAGTCCTGAAAACTCCCACCTCCATCCCTGATCCCTGACTTAACACTAATATGTATTAGTTAGGCTTCGATCAAGTAGAAGGCAAGAGATTTAAGTCTACATTAGCTGAGGTCAATGATTTGGGTATAGGATTCTGGGTTTACTCATCTGACTTAACACTAATATGTATTAGTTAGGCTTCGATCAAGTAGAAGGCAAGAGATTTAAGTCTACATTAGCTGAGGTCAATGATTTGGGTATAGGATTCTGGGTTTACTCATTGGGAGGGTTGTCAGAGGACAGAAGACAGTAAACATTAACTACGGCTCTGAATGTTTGTATCCTTCCAAAATTCTTGAGTTGAAACTAACACCCAAGGTGATGGTCTGAAGAGGTGGGCCCCTGGAAGCTGATTAGAACCTGGAGTCAAAGGCTCATGAATGAATTACCCTCTGCTCAAGAAGACTGAGGGATGTGTTTGCCCTTCTACAATGTGAGAACATAGGGAGGACAGGCACCCTGAGATGGTTCTCACCAGAATATAACCAGGCTGGTAACCAGATTTTGGACTTCCAGCACTCAGAACCGAGAGAGATAAAATTCCTGCTGTTAAAATCTACTCAGTTCTATAGGTTTTTTGTTCTTGTTTTTTCAGCATCCTGACCAATCTAAGAAACTACTGCTAGCTCTTGATCAGCAGCTTTTGGGTCTTACTCATCACGTGGTCAGTGGCCAAGCACATAGGAATGGGTGACTACAAGTGGCTCAGACGTATCTTCTCATCTGTCACTTTTAGGAAACATCAAGAAGACACAGAAAATGATGGCTGATCTAGGACATGGCCTAAGCCAATGACGGCCTCTTGAACGTAGGGATCTCCAGTCGTCCCCTATTTTTCAACTCTGCAAAAATGTATGGAAGGCTCTGTAGAGTTGACAGTCGAGGGAAAAGAATAACAGAGAGGGAGGGCGCAGCTCAGTGTGAAAACTGAGGACTCCGAAAACTTACTCATAAGCAAGACAAACAGCAGGCAGGTGCAAAGGCTTTCACCGGACCATCTACTAGCACATTTAGAAAACATTTCATAAGACATGTGTCCCGGGACCTTCTTCCCCCAACCTTTTCCTTTGAACCTCACAAGGGCTCTGCATGAGTTCCTGTCTCTGATGCTGACACTGCTCACTGCAGCAACAGTGACAGCAGACATCTGCCCAACAAAAGCGTCTTGACCACAAATAAGCAATGTCTCCTGATCAACTAAGTCATCAAACATGTTTTATGAGATTCCCCCTAGATTGCCCTACGCATTCACCAATTATTTAAATCATTCATGTGACATTTGGACTTAGGTTTGCAGAAGTCCTTAAAGCAATCAATGGTGAAAGGAACAAAGGAAAGACAGTACAACACAGAGCTCTCGAGAGTTCAATACGCTCTGACTTCAGCTACCATTACTAATGGACACAACTGATCACAGCAATAAGGAATTATTTATTGGAATGCTCATACATTTAACAAAACAATCAGCCAATAGCAAAAGAGAATTTTTTAAAAAACAGCACAGCTGAATTATTCGAGTTTGAATAATTCTCTAGCCCTTCCAGAACGATTTTAAAAACCTGTGAATAATCACATCCAGGTGATTTACATAACAGAAATGAAAACTAAATCTCAATTTTAAAGAATCCAAAAAATTAAAGAGACAGCCTATACACTTGGTTTCTTTTAAAATATATTAAATATAAGTAAAATTGAAGAAAAATTATTAACATCTTCACATTTTCTCTGGTGTGAGGCCAATACTTGGAGGGCCTAGATGTTTATCAGCAATGCTCAAATTGAAGGTTGCCTCGTTAAGCACAATGACTTAATAGTAAGCACTCTTTCACATCTTGGCAGATGAATCAATGGATTAAACGAGGACTGACAACAAAGGGGAGCTCATGATTGTACATGCCTTCACCATGTCACTTTCCTAATAATGACATGAAATGGTCAAGTTACTATTGAGTCCACAGAACATTTTTTGCTCTAATGATGGCTTCTTTGTCTCACAAAAGGCTTTGAGACTCTCTCATTATTGTGAATTACTACCAAACTGAAATCTTGCACATATGAAAGTCTACAACAAATTTACATGTGCTACTATATTACAGTGTGGTCCAGTTTGTAAGTCTTCACTCTCCTCCCTTTGAATACAAAGCCTGTGACATGAGACATCTGCTATGTGTCTCATTCAGATGGCTCAATCCCCTATAGAGAAAGGCCTGGCAGACCTCACTGCACGTCTGTGATACAATAATGCATATTCTTCCATATATGAGGATGACATCACCAGCTCTTTACCATTAGAATAAACACTCTGAGATATATTTCTAATAATCGTGATGACAAATAAATGTGCACACAATCCACACAGAGTCCCCTGATATACCCTCCTAAAAATTTTATGACTTCTTATGGGTACACAGGATGGGTAGTTGGTTCTGGGGTAAAACTTAATATTAACGGATAAGGTAAAGGTAACTGGTGGACAAACATATGTCTTTTACCCCACAAAATATGTCTTTTCTCCAACTCAACCCCTCCCTCAAAAAATATACATCTAGAGCTGGAAACGACCTCTTGGCTCTTGATAAACATTCCCAGCCAATAAAGCAGGATCCTCTCTTGGTACCATCACCCTGCTGCCACATACTGCACACAGATCTTCTATCATGAACCCCAAACCCCAGGAGCCTCAGCATCAGCTGCCACAGTAGCTCAGAGTAGGAAGCAACCTTTCCAGCAGGAATCATTACTTTTTAAATCATATGCTCACTAAGGAAAATTTTTAAATTCTGACTTTTACATCTTTTAAGTTGACTCTTAATTTTTAATTTCAATTAACTGCAAAAGCTGAAATTCTGGCCTACTGGAGTTAACAAAGTTTTTAATTAAAGCACATCACTCTTTTTTAAATGTATCTCATGAAATCTAAACAAGATAGCAATCTGAAAGTTACATTTATCCATCAAAAATAAATTTATAAAATCTTTTACAGTACAAAATGCTGCCTTGTTCTCTTTTGTCCTTGAACTATTTCCATTCTCCTCCCCTACAGGACTTTCCCACAATATGTTTCACTACCTCAAAGGCTCTTATCAGCCTCCCCATTGTACTTCTAATAAAATGTGTTTGTTTTCTAAGAAATTTCCTGTACCCGTAAGTCTTAAAAGCATTCAATTTTCCTCTAGTTGGAGTAATCATTACTAGTGCACATAACTGATCCAAAGAATACTAACAACCATTTACCAGATGGTTAATATGGTTAACACAAAAATGTAGCTTTACTGTAAATGCACTTTTAAAGAAACGGATAGATATTTTCTCTCCAAGTAGTTCACATGTCTGTGGGAGAGTGTTACCTAATATCATAATAAGGCAGGGCTCAGTATCAATTCCATTTGTTTTCTTTTTCCCCTTTAGATGAAAGCAGATATAAGAAACCTAGTAAGCAATAAGAAACCTTGTTTACAAATGTGTACGTAAGATGCAGGAGGTTTAGCAAAACTTAGTCTCTCATCTTATAACTAGATTAAATCTTTCAATTTTGCTGAAAGCCAAGAAGTCAAAAATACCTGACTTGCAAAAACACGTGTTTCTTGATTCTTATCATTCTGTGTGTCAACACAAATTATATTTTTTCATGGTTCTTTGGGGGTTGGGGGTGCACCACAGGGCGACTCACCCAGCAGATCCAGGATAGTAAGAGCTGTGACTGCCTGTATCAAGCAGGAAAAGCGTGAAAGCAAGAGGACAGAGGAGATTCAGCAACATCAGTTTTGAGGCAAAGTGGTTGTAAGAAGGGTTACTCATAGGCATAAGGAACGAGGATTGATTCCCTAACACTACCCGTGCCTTTCCAGGTCTTAGAAGGTCTCCTTGGATGCCCCAATAGCAACAGTCTCTGCTGGTCAAATATGTTGTTGCTGAATATTTTGTCCTCTTGTAAGCTTTATGTTCAGTAAAGTACATTGAGTTCAGTTAAGATGTAAGGCTTTACAAATTATAAGACTGTAGCAGATATTACAGAAGTAGTAAATTTAAAAAAAACATTTTTAAAGAGAGAAAATGCCTCACAAGCCACAGTGTATTGACCACAGAGAAGCCATACTCACTACTACACTTGATCTTATCCAAAAGACTAAAAAATGATGACCACACTCAATAAAGGACTGTTAAGTTCAATGTTTTTATAATCTCAAGAAAAATCTTGGAAATACCACGTTTAATAATAGGAGAACTGCTAAATAAACTATCCTGGAATCCTATGATGGCTTTATGTGCAACAGTTTCACTTGAAGAACATAGTTCAATATTTTTAATATGGCAGTAAGAAAAAAAAACAAGAAACAAAGATATAAAGAAAAGGTGTATTAATTTGTAACAATACATATGGATAGAAAAAAGACTGAAAATCTATTAAACTGGTTTTGCTGGTTATTTTAAGATAGTGTCAACTATGGACAATTTCTGTTTGCAAATTTTCCACACAAGGTACTTCTTTGTCTCCCAGGGGAAAGGTACCACGGAGAAAAGGTACTGAGGAAGGTGACAAAGTGGGCAAACAGGCTCCCCTCTCAGGGTGCTGTACCGTGGCCTCCAGCAACGCGACGCCGGGCCAGGGCTGCCTTGAGAGCTCCAATCCATCCCACACAGTAAAGGGTGTCCTCCGCTGAGTGAAGGCTAGTCCCTGATCTGCAGGTGAAGACAGTCCACCACCCAGCCCTCACTTCTGTATGGTCACAACACTCTGAAACCAATTTGATCTTTTTATCATTGGCACCTGGCTGTGGCTGATTTCCTTGAATCACTGATTTTAGGCACAAACTTTGGACTTGCAATTTTCAGCAACACTGGCAATGTTAAGACTTTGGCAACTATTAGCCACGAATCACATGCATTTCACACATTGATATGGCTGAATCTAAATAAACACAGTTGGCTAAAAGATGCTGTAAAACAGGGATGGGGAACATCTAGCCTGCAAGCTGAATAGTCCAGCCTGAGCAAGGCAACCATCACACTAGGGTTGAGTTCATTAAATGTTTTACCATATACAGCAGGTTCATCTTTAAGTTGATAATTTTGTCTGGCCTTGGAATAATATCATAAATATCCAAATGACCCTTAGCAGAAAATATATTTCCTATTCCTGCATGTAAACTGATGAAATTATCTGATCTAGTTTCAGGAAAACAAGGCAGGCAAACTTTGCTTCTGCTAAATTCCTCTGCCTCTTACCTCAGCAAGTGGGGAGGGATCTTGACAATGGTGTCCAGGCCACCCAGCGTCTCTGCAAAAGGAAAATTACAAAGTTACAACCAAGTATTTAAAGACTTGGAATCTACATCTACATGAATTTCCTTGGAAATTCTTACACCTATAATCAATTCTCAATTATCTTTTTTAAAAAAGTCTTTCTTAATAGCCCCAGAAGTTTCTCCCCAGAATTTTGCCCAGACTTTGCCTCACTACAGAGAAAGGAAAGTTAAAAATTAGGTCATATTTGCCTGTAGAAGAACAGTTAAATTCCTAACGTAAAACAGAATGCCAATTTAATCTACTCATGAGTGACCAAGATATAATTTCGTGTGTGCGCACGCATGCACGTGTATGTGATACCATGGATCGAGCCCAGGGCCATCACTCTGAGCTACCTCCAAGGCCATTTTTTAATTTTTTATTTTTGAGACAAGATTATACTAAGTTGCCCAGACTGAGCTTAAACCTGAGTTCCTTCTGCCTCAGCCTCCTCAGGGTGCTGGGATTACAGGGCTACACCGCCGGCCTTGGCTCAGGATATAATATTCTTGAGAGACTCATTCCCATTATCTCATTAATCCAACCTGGATGTTCAACACTTTACCATCAGCTGTGCACTATTCTCATTACCGTTACCTCTTTGTGCAGGAACAATAAATGATTCACTGTTCACTTTCCAAAAACCCTAACCCATGTCAGTCACTCCAACCTACCTCTAGGTGATCAGCTCAAATTGTGTCTGTTCCTCTCTGAACTTTTAGAGGCAACAAGCTCTGTCGATTTGAACTATTTCCTTGGGGAAGGGGAGACATCTCTTCCTAAGAGATTAGAGGGACAGAGAGACACCAGATGGATCCTTGTGACTCAGGACTAACTGGCCACAGAAAGACAAGACAAAAACAATGGACTCAGGAAAAGCAGTTAATCAGCAAAAGAGAAAGATGAGCTCATCAGGGGTCATGTGATGCCATGGAGACCAGCTAAGGGAGGCAGCAGAAGGACAGAGGTCAGCACGGAGGAAGAGACAGGTGAAAAGAAAGCCCTGAGACTCTGGTGCAGAGGCCAGCGCAGGGGCCACCCAGGTCAGCCCAGCCCAACAGCCAGGGCAGCAGGGGCCAGCACCCTAGGCACATTGATGCAGCTTGCTTCAGAGAGGGAAGAGAGAGAGAGAGAGAGAGAGAAAGAGAGAGAGAGAGAGAAAGAGAGAGGGAGAGGGAGAGAGGGAGAGGGAGGAGGGGGAGGGCAGCCACATGACAGCTGTGAGCCCATGCAGTCTCAGAGGATGTCCTGCTGCAGGAATATGAGGAAATGGGTAAGCTCAAGGCAAGGAGTGAAAGGCCACAGCTCGGCTGGAATAACCCAGAACTAGGCAGCACTTGAGAAGAGCATCGCGGAGGGAGGTACCAACAGAGAAACAAGGGTAGCCGGGTTCCACCTCCAGCCGCTCGCACCAGCTTGTAGCCCTGTGGGGCAGGAAAAGTCACCTGCCCTCTCCAGCTGAATTCATTTTCAGATTTGTGCTTGGAATTGAACCCCAGGCCTCGCGCATTACCAGGCAAGTGCTCTGCCACTGAGCTACATCCTCAGCCTAGTTGACAGATTTTCAAAGGCTCAACACCACCTGCACTACAGGATTTCTGTAAAGAACTCATAGAACAAGGACCATAAAGAGTCTGATTCTGTTGCCAGTTCCTGTCTCTCTTCCTTAATATATTGACTAAATATCAGGCCAGGTACTAATCTCAGGGCCCAAAGGTGAGCACGAACATAATCCCGAGTTCCTCTTAGACTTGCATTCTAGTTTCACACTGTGCTAAGTAAACTCCATGAAGGAAGCTATAGGGACCTAAGCAAGAAGATGCCCCCGGGCACGGGGGAGCCAGGGCTTCCTGCAGCCAGGCATGAGACTGCAGGCGAAATGACCTGGGAAGCAGGTGAAGCGGGGCACTCTAAGCAGAGGGAGTAACAAGCTCAGCGTACATACTCCGCTAGGCATGAATCTGTAGCGCCAGCCCTTGGGAGGCTGAGGCAGGAGGATGGTTTGAGCCAAGTAACCCAAGGGAAGCCTGGGAAACAAAGACTCTGTCTCTATACACACACACAAACAAAAATAAATACAACGTATCAAGAATCCCGGCCCCCTTCTCCAGTTCCATGCTGCCCCTCGGGTCAAGCTGCCATCTTTTCTCTCAGTATGACCTTGGCAGCCTTGTTACCAGGATCCTGCTTCTGGCTCATCCCATGTTGCTGCAGCCTCTACTAACACAGTAGCAGCCTGAGAGAACCCGCCAGGGCCCATGTCAGGGATCTTCCTTCCTCCACTCCAAGTGACTCCCCAGCTCATTAAAAAAAAAAAAAAAAAAAAAAAAAAAAAAAAAAAAAAAAAAAAAAAAAAAAAAAAAAAAAAAAAAAAAAAAAAAAAAAAAAAAACACCTTAGAAAGCACAATACAGACCTTCGCGAGCCGGCTTCTCGTTTCCTATTTCTTTTTGGCCCTTGGATCAACAGGCTCAGGCCACCGGCCTCCTCTCTCCTTCCTAAAGCCACCAGAGGCCCTCCACCTGGCGGCTGTACTCACAGTACGGCTCCCCTGCACACCCTACCTGAATGGAAGCGCCTCTTTTCCCTCCAGGACCTTCCTACCTCCTTCGCTGTTTTCCTTTTGATTTGATCACCGTGTTGTCAGGCACCTTTCATTTACCTTGTTGTTGGCTGTCATCCTTCCTAGACCCTATGAATTCCAGGAAGACGCAACAAGATCTTTTTGCCAATTTTACTCACTATGGAATCAGCGGCTGCAACAGCACCTAGCTCATAGTAAGTATGCACTAAATATTTGCTGAATTAATAAAGAGGCGGCAGCATGGTACATGTGAGTTATGGAAAGAAAGCCAGCGTGGCTAGAATTCAGAGGCCAGGGGGAGGAGTAGCACAGGATATGGCTTTGAAACAGCCAGGAAGGATGCCACACAAGACTTGGGAAAACACATTAAGGACTTGGGTCTGCATCCTAATTGGTGCTGCTCTATGTCTTCACATGTCATGTCAGGATCAGATTAGGGGTTCCTAGATGGCACTGCCTGGAGAGCATCAGGGAAAGGTCTAGAGCAGACAGGGAAGCAGCTTTGACAGGAGAGCCGACAATACAGGTAGAAAGAAGTGGACCACCTAGAGATATAAGCAGAAGGCAAAAATGAGCAGAATTTGGGTGCTGGGCCAGCTAAGGTGGCAAATTACAAAACATTTGTCAAAGATGACTCTAGGATTTAGGTTTAAACAACTAGCAGTGGTATCACTGCCCATTTGGAAATGCTACAAGCAAGCAGGATCTGGGCTGAGGAAGAGTACACGGTGACTCTGGAACTTGTTAGCCTCAAGCGCCTTGGATCCACTCATGCAGAGATGATGAGAAGGTCAGGTACTCAGGTGTGGTGTCAGAGCCTGGGATGGATCAGCAGTCTAAATGTAGGCCTCACAATCCCAAAACCTGAGCTGAAGCAGTGGGTTGGATATGCCCAATTCCTGTGGAGACAGCAGCTTGAGAGCCAGGGTGACCTTGATGGGGAATGGTCATGGACAAGATCAAGCGGGCAACTTGCTGCATTCAGTGTTACTCATGGCACTGAGGGGCAGCTCAGAGTGGACAAAGAGTGAGCACAACGCAAAGGGTACGGAGGAATCCCTAACGACACTGTAGGAAGTCCAGCTGGGAAGGTAACAGAACCTGTTGCTGGGGAAAAAAAAATAAAAAAAGCAGATGGGAATGCAGGACAGTGGTTGTAGACAGATGATCTTCCTTCTCCTACTGTGATTCCTGCCTCTACTCTTCTTCTCTTCTTTATTTTCCTAAATCCATTCTCTGTAAGTCTCCTGAGACACGTAAAATCCCAAAAGTATTTCTGAAGCGAAGGGCGGTCCCTTTAGGTAACATACTCTGCCTTTTTCCTTCATATGCCATATCCCAGTTCACAGGCCTCCAGGATCTTCAGTTCCAGAAGGATGGCGCTCTTCTTCCCAGCTGACCCTGGCCTGATCATTCTTTTCTCTCCCCTGGTCAGACCATGTCCCCACCGACAAAAGAATCCAGGCAGCACCAAATAAAAAGAAGATACATACATGATTTTGCTAGTTATTTTGTAACCATTTAAGAATATTGGTTTTCAGATATAACAAAGGAGAAGAAAATGTGTTAGAAATGCATGAAAGAAAAAAAAATAACAAAATGTAAAAGCAAAACACAAATGATAATATACCAGAAGTGGCATGACCCATTTGCAAAACAGAAAGATTTAAACCTTCAACAGTGTTATCTGTAGCAAGATTATAGATGATTTGACTTTCTTTACGTTGTTCTAATTATCTCTTCATATTCTAAAACGAAAATGTGTAAAACAAATAAAGAATGAAATCTGGAACAAGTTGTTAAAGAGTTTATGCACTTATTGAACCTCTCATCCTGGAGGCACAGAAGCACTAAAGCAGCATGAATATTGCTGCCTCTGCTCAGAGTCCTCTACTCTATGGGCATTTACTGTCTTGATCCTCCTGCCTTCCAAGCAGCACCCTCATTTTGCTTTAAGGAAACCATCTTCCTCTGACCCTCAGCATCAATGGATTCATCGTCTATACCATCATACTCATCGGCTAGAGGACTGACTAGGTGAGAAATACAGAATCCATGGGGACAAGTAGAGGACAGGTGAAGTTACAGACCAAACAGGAGTGACTGCAAGAGCTTCTCTCTCTCAATAGACAGGCTAGGCAGGATATGGCCCCGTCTCCCATGATGCTCTAAGTGGGAGACAATCTCCCACTACAATGATGGTTTAAGTGGGGAATGACCACCTCTGCTATGGTGGTGCAAGTGAAGAATGACCGCCTCTCTCATGATGGTCTAAGTGGAGGATGATTCTTCATCTATGAAGGTCTAAGTGGGAGACGATTACTCTTTCTTAAAATGGTGGAAGTGTGCTTATTGTCCCTTTCTCCTGATTCGGTCCAAGTGCAGTGACTCATGAGTCTAATACTCTGGAGACCCAGGCAGAGCATGTCAGTCAGTACAGGAAGGCAAGGTCTTTGGAAGTGTGCATAATTTTAGAGTCAAATCGAATCCATGTGTTATTCTTTTACAGAATATCTTAACAGGTGGAGCAAATAAATTGTGTTGTGCCTACATCAGCTTCAACTGGTTTGAGTTCTTATACCCACATATTTTCCAATGACCCTTCTGTAACAGAGTAGCTGTGCACACATCTACTCTATAATGCAAAGTAGTCAGAGTTCTCAAAGTCATGATGGCTGTTCTCTGACCCAAGAAACAACTACTGTGGAGTGCAGAGAGTGCTTCCTGTTCCTTGGGAAGTCCAGAAAGGGAATTCCTGGCAGAAGGACTAGCACAGCAAATAGGGAAGCCTGCTGTACCCAGCATGTTCGAGAAAGTGCTAGCCAGGCTTTCTGATCTGTAATCCCAGCACTTTGGGAAGCTGAGGTAGTAGAACTACAAGTTGAAGCCCAGCCTGGGCAACTCAGAAATTCAGCAAGACCTTGTCTCAAACGAAAAAAGGGGACCAAGGCTAGGGTTGGAGCTCCAAGCAAAGGACCTATACTCAATCCCCAGTACCAGAAAAAAACAAAAAAAGGTGCTGCACCTGACTGGATCCTTGAGGTCTCTGTCAGGAATCATAAGGGGACTAGGGCTGGACCTGAAGTTCATGCTAAAGAACTTATAAAGAAATTAGGTGACTGAATTGTGACAAGGGTTATATAGTAACAACGCCGATGGGGCCCTGGGAAGTTGACTGGAGTGGGAAAGCCAACAAGAAACCGTGTCCCACACCTTCGTGTACGGCACTTTCTCCATCCAGCATGCCCTTCCAACCACTCCTTCCGGTAAGCGCTGCTGTCACCCCATGGCTCTGTTCAGGAGGGGTGTCAGTAAGGCTTTACAAAATAAATCAGTGAAGGGAAAAGGAACCACCGGCTTCCATCAATTCCCCCTCAAATCCTTGTCTTCACAGTCATCCTTTCTTTGACCTGGCTCTCCTGTTTGATCATTAGAATACCTTTCACTATCCCTTAATCATTTCTTGCGCTAACTCCTTCTCTGGCTAATCATGGAGTAATCACTGGGAAAGGAGCCACACACTTGTCCAGTCAGACTGGATCCCAGGCCTGGCCCAGAAAATCTACCTGACCCCAGATCCGGGCTTCTCGGTGACCCAAGAGCAACAATATTGTCAAATTAATACTATATTCGCCTCTCTGTGTAAACCTGCTTAATCTGCAGCAAAATAAGAATGACTGCTAGGGACGGTGTGGTTAGTACCGCCGGACCCTGCTTTATTACGCTACCCAGCCATCTGTAACCCTTCCTTAGAGGCATTTCGGAAACCAGCTTCAAATCACTCCCGGATGACAATGGTAAGGCCAAACCAGTGCTGCGGCTTTAAGAACCTTGCTGCTCTCTGATAGCTGATCTGTTTTTATTCAACAGTAAACAAAAATGGTCAAGTGCTAGTTCTACCTGCAAGACAGACACCCAAGACAACACTGGAGATCATTCTGTGAGGATATGCCCAGGTTAAACGACAACAGCAGAAAAGGACGTTGCTCTGATTGTACGCACTCCCCAGACCTACGTGAATTAAGACCGACATGAAACAGAATGACCTCAACACTATCTGAATCCTCCATTTAGCAGAAAGCCAGTGGATGGCACTGCCCTACCTCTTTTCAGGCCAGCTCACCCAGCACAGTGTCACGACAAGCACAGACTGTCTTTTGATCTCGAGGGAATGGGATTCTGTTTTTTAATTGTTTACTGGGGAATCACACGCAGGCTGGGGCCAGCAAGGCGTCCGCAGGGGCGCCCGGGGTCTCTTCTTGGCCTTTCCTTTGGCAAAAGCATCGTCCCACCCCCCGGCCGCCGCGATCTCCTCGCATCCCCACCCTGGCGATTCTGGTTGCTCACAGGCTTGCCTAATTGACACGTCATGCCATTTTCTGTGCCGTTGAATTCTGCAACCTGACTCTAACGGGAAACACCAATTTGCCACCTGGAACTTACTCCAACGCTAGCGCAGCTCACAAATCGAAAACCCACCTGTCTGACGGGCAGCCCACAACATAACTGTGGCGGTAACACAATCCCGCCTTGTGTGATTTTCCACGCACAATAATAATCAGCAAAGCCAACGCTTGGCAAGCTGGCTTCTACCGGGAACACCAAATGAAGCCCTTCCTTCGCGGTTCCGCTCGCCAAGGTCTGCGACCTGCGTTGCGGGTTGAACTCCCTCTTCCCTAGGCGCCAGGGAGTCGGGGCCCCGCGTCGCTCGGGCTGGGGTCCCGACGCGGGGCCGGGGACCGGTGCTCCATGGCACTGAGGACCCGGAATGGGGCCAGCCCAGCGGGAAGGGCAGCCGCTCCAGGTCAGGGTTTGGGAGAAGATAAAAAGACCTGAAGGGAGGCAGCCGGTGCCCACGCCCGAGCCCGGATTCCCCCACCCCACCCCCACTGGCCGGGAACTCCCGCCGCGCCACGGCGCCGCCCCGCGCCCGGCCACCCGGGCGGCGAGCAGGTGCCCGCCCGCCGCCGCCGCGCTCACCCAGCGCCCAGGTGCAGCTCTCCCTGACGGCTTTGTACTTGCTCCCGGTCGCCTCCCTCTGCAGCTGCCTCAGGACCTCTTCCATCTTGACCTTCCCGGGCGGGCCGGCACGCCGCCACCGCTGGCGTGGGCCCCAGGCGGCCGCCGCGCGCGCCCCCAGCCCGCTCCGGCGCGGATGAATCACGCCCGCTCCACGCCGCGGGCCACGTCACCGGCCCCGCCCCGCCGGCCCCGCCCCCGGGTCAGGTGCGCTCCGCCGCGGCGGCGGCGGGGGGAGCCACGCCGTGGTCCCCGCCACCTGCCCGACGGGCGCGTGGGGCGGCCCCTAGCACCTGGGAAACCCGCGCGGCAGTTGGCAGCCCCGTGCCCCGTGCCCGGCCCGAGGGAGCTGATGTGCGCGCGCTACAGCCCACCGGAACCCGGGCCCGGAGAGGCCGGTTCCCAAGACGTCCGCCTGCGCCCTCTCTGAAATGGGGCACACCTGGCAGCACGCCGGGCGGAGGGCTTGCAGCGTGGGGGGCGGGCGCGAAGAGCGCTCGGGCCGGGGCCGAACCTGGCGCCAGCCTGGGCCGGCCCTGCAACTGCGCGCGCTCTCTGTGTCGCAGGAACTTCCAGGGGTTTCCGAGCTCTTCTGAAGGCTCTCGCTCGGGTCTGGAGCGCGCTAGGCGGCCCAAGGCGGTCTGGAATGGAGGATCCTCCTGCCGCAGCCTCCCGAGTCCCCTGGGAATACAGGCCGCAGCACCCCACCGGGCTGTTCCCGTTTCCTTTAGAAAAGCATCTATAATGATAGGAAAATGAACTGCAGAGGGGAGGCGGACTGGCAGCTGGAAGGAAGGAGGTTCCAGCGTGAGCTCAGAAACAAAACCAGGGTTTCGACAGGTGGAAGACAGCAGAAGGAAATGTACTGATGGAGTAGAAGTAATAGGACTTAACAGCTGATTGAGGGCAGGTGGTACTAATGCAGTGGCTCTGCGATTTTTTTGTCTAGGAAATTGGGAGGACGGTGGCCTCATCTTCAGAGAAGGGTTTGCAATAGGGGGAATGTAAGAATTCAGCTTTGAAAGTGGCCAGGCTGAAATATTAAAGTATACCCCGCATGTTTTATTTTGAGGCAGGAACTCATGATAAGGGTCTGTGATGGAAATGAGGACTTGAAAGCCTAATTATAGAGTTGTTTTTGCCATTAAGTCTGTATAGAGAAGGTTTGGTTTCTGCAAGATGCCAGAGAAGGTGTGTGCGGGGGTCCCGTATCACTCCAGTGACGGGCACAAGTGTCCACGGAGGAGGCTGAGAAGGAGCAGTCAGAAATTTGAGGTGCAGAAGGCCCCTGGGAGAGGGATCATCCTACGAGGGTCTCCAACAGGTGGCAGAGGTGGGACTGCTCCTTAAGCCATCTTGGTACTGTGAAGGCAAAACTTGCAAAGTCCCAGTCCCCAAGGACACACACTCAGGTGAAATCGTCACTTGAAGAAATATTTCCTGTTATAAGAAAAGGTTAAAAGCATCAGAGCACGTTTACATATTTCAGTGCTGGGGATCAAACCCAGGAGCTCTTGTGTGCTAGGCAAGCACTAACACACTGACCTTCCCCTTTAGCCCGACGATACGTTTATCTTAGACCCTACTATTAACTATTTGGAAAGAGATATCCATCACAGCTATACTATATATCGAAGAAAATTACAAATAGACTTAAAAGAATTATATTTAAGAATTAAACAAACTTTTTGGCAAAATATTCAGTGATATCTTAGGACATTAGATTTTCTTCTAAACCATTAGGTGGAAAATAAAAAAATAGATTTTATTTGACTTTTTAAACCTTTGAGCCAAAAGTTTCCTACAAAATTAAAAAGCCATTTTTCAGGGGTGGACTAAAGGAAGAAGGAGGAAAACACTAACATTTAAGAACTCCAACTACAAGCTGGGGAAATGTTTAAAATAATATCAGAGACAAAAAGGTTGAGTGGCCTTTTAAAAATTACAAATAGACTTTTCTAAAGTTAAGGAAAAATACATGCTCTAGCAAGACAAGCAGGCAATAAACATGAAGTCAGTTTTCAGAAGAAATACTAATCACTTCTGCATCTACAAAAATATTGCCAACTAAGAGTACATACCATTAGGATACTATTTTATTAATCAAAGTGATTAGGAGATTGTAAGGGAGTAGTCAGTGTCAGTGCCCAACACCACACTTTAAGGAGGTTTCTTTTAGCACACAGTGTCAGAGGTCTCTGCCCCTGGCAGTGGATACAAGGCAGAAAGTGCACAGTGGAGCCACCTAGTGGAGGATGGCAGCTCGCTCCATTTCAGACAGGCAGCAGAGAGAGGAGATAGCCAGGGAAAGAAAATACTCTCCCACAACATGACCCAGGGACACGCCCCTTTCCACCAGGCACCACCCCTACATTAAAGACTTCTGGGGGACTTGGTAAATCTAAACCACAACTCCTAGTGTTAGGGAGTTGGCAATTAGGGCCTGTCTTGTCTTGGTTGCTGGTGGTAGTGTAGCTTGGTACTACACTGCTGTAGGAAATCAGACATGGCCCTGGCCCCCCAACACTCCCTCTGAGAATTTATCCTAAAGTAAGGATTATGGAAACGAACATAAACTTTTCTATAAAAATCTTTCAGAGTGGCTTAGTTACTTTTTCATCACCCTGACTAAATACCCAACATGCCACAAATTAGGAGAAGAAAGGTTTATTTTAGCTCACAGTGTCCAAAGGTCCCAGTCCATTAATGGGTGGCAGTGTAAGCAGAGGCAGCCGCACCCAGCATTGCCAACAGCAAGCCAAGTCCCAGAAGGAAAGGAGGAAATAGCATGTACCCTTCCAGGTCCTGTCCCAGTGGTCTGTCTTCCCCTTTTGGGTCCAGTCTCAGTGTTCCTCCCCACCCACGTTTAAGCCTCTAATTCCACCACATCCCTGTAAACCATAACCAACCACACGCCTGTCTTCCCCCACCCCCTATGATCCCTCACATGCCCATAACGCACTCCTCTAGGCCAGGCCCCATCTCTTAACAGCACATGGTTCCATAGATAGTCCATAACTTCCAAATACATGAGGTTTTGGGAGACATCCAGAGCCAAACCACAGTACAGTGTATATAGGGGGAAAAAACATGAAAAAAGAGCTACATGTCCAACAACAACAGAGGGATGCATATTCATGATCTGTATTATATTATATATTATATTATATTATATATTGTAATATATATTATATTATATTATTATATTATATATTATATATACCCTTTAAGATACTGTGGGAGAGGAAGAGTAAGGAAGTGAAAGTGGTTTCTACTGTATACTTAAATAACCAATTATTAAATGTTCTGGACCTCCTTACACTAAACAATTGCCTATTTAATGCTCATGTATTTGATGTACATATATATTTAAGATACAAATACATGTGTGAATGCATATGATTATCTATGCATGTATGAAATCCACATAGAATATTAACAGTGATGGTCTCTATAGCCCCTATAGTGGTGGAGCTATAGGGCTTTTTCCATTAAGGATTTTTTACTTTTAAAATCATATGAGTATTGCTTTTTCAAGGTAGTGCAAAAATGAATAAAATAAGCCGCAGCCAACAGCTTTAGAGAGGACAAAAACAGACACTCTACTGGCTATGAGAGAGGAGCCAAGCTCCCCAGAGGCACACTGCTCCTGGTGACAGAGGAGGGACTGGCACGACCTGTGCCTAAAAGTGATCATCGTGCTGGCTGTGAAAGAAAGAAAACATCTTTCTACATGTTTTCCACAACTTTTAATAGCAAATATGCCTTGCATTGCCATCCAGTAGGTATATAAAGAAATAACTGTATGGATAGGCTTTAAAAAACAAAGTTTTATGTATAAAATAATACTGTTATACATAGTAATTTCCATTAAATATGGTCTTTTTCATTGCTGCAGACATATTGAGCTGTTCCTCAATTCATTCCGCAAGCTACATGCAGAAAGTAGGTGACATTTTAATACCTAATTGTTCCTATGTTTTTAGTGCTGTTAACTAAAAAATCTGGTCCACACAACTATGCTCCTGGGAATGCTATTAATAACAATTAACTCTATTTAGCAATGGGCATTCTTCTTTAAAAATCTTAATCCAAAATGGTGATAAAATCATAATCATCTTTTGATGTATTCTAATTGTTAGTTCTGAGCCTTCTTCTTTGGGCATTAACTTTAATGCAAATATGGATTCTGGATTTTGGAAACAAATATTTATAAAAATATTTTCCTTATTATTTCAAATTTCTGGAAATGATTAAAATTTAAAAGAGATTTATAATACAGTTTGATATGTTCAATTTTATTTAATTCAAAAATACTGTCATTGATAATATTCACTTCCAGTGTTGCGAACCATTGCAGATACTTAGTTACTTTTGTTAGTACTTACAATGATTATCTCCTAGCTATTGCATTATCCAATGTCTTGAAATATGTTACTTTCTTCTTGTAAATCCAAATGTAGTTAGTTAACAATGTCAAAATATATTAAGTTCTCAATTTAAGTCTGCTTAGTCAAAACTGGGACTGAAAGTGTAGACTTCACTAATGTTCAAAGTTGAAGCAAAGTTGTCAAACAGTTTCTCTAATATTTATACAAAGTGCTATAAAAATAAACTTAGGGAACTTTTAAAAATATTAAGTTCTCAATGCCATTTTGCTGAAATATCAGCTTTCAGACATGAGCCAGATAAAATTGCTTTTCAAACAGAAAAACACAAATTTAATTCTGAAGTTATATAACTAGTGCTTTCTGACTGTTATCAGTATCTTCAGTACCATACAATGTAAAGCACACATTAGTTATATTAAAATTCTACCTTGCTTTAACAAAGACCCAATGGGAAAGTAGTTTACATGTGTTTCTGGTTTAATTTAAGTCCTGAATCAGCCATATAGGTTGGCTCAGGTGGAGATCCTCCACTGGTTATCACATTCACTACCTGTTACTGCTCCACCATTCCATAGGGAGCTGTTCTCATTTTTGTGATCCAAAAATAGGTGGTAGACATGTTGTGTTCTAGCTCATAAGAAGGAAGGAGAGTACAAGAGGCTTCAGAGGTTAAGTCACACCAATCACCTCTCCCAAGGTCCACTGGTGAACAGAGTTACAGAAACACACAAATGCACCTATGCAGGACACAGTCTATTCAGGCCTCCTAGGACCCATCCCCAACTCTGTGGCATTAAGGAGAAGGATTTGGCCAGTGACCACAGGTTACAGACAAAGCTCAGATTCAATACATAATACATCAAAAAATGAAGGTCTTCTTAATGAAATTAAACATGTCACCTCTGCTTGTTTTCCAGTTCTGGATATTCAGTGGGATACATAGGCCAAAATCTTTACAATACAGGAAACACAGATTCCAAACAGTACTATCTAGACTGGTTTTCGACAGTATTTTTAATTTCTGTACCATGCTTTGTGGTCATGTTTACTTCTGAACAATTTGCTATTATATTACAATTGAATAGCTGTATTTGCATTTTTTAAAATGTAAATTATTCTAGTTTTTTATCTGGTTTCTATTAAACTACTTGACCAACTATATGTTAGATTAAATTTAAGTGACAGAATAAACACTTTATCAAAATCACCGTGTCCCATATATTGCTATGAACTGAACTTGTTAGTCACTCAAAGCATTGCCACTCTTGTTAAGTGGCCTCACACCATCCACAGGTGCCTGTGTCTGCCTAATAAATATTAATTTGATTCTGTATGTCCTGCAGAGCTACAGATTTGTTGGCAGAATATGGTATAACTAGAATAAGGATTCAAGTTTCACAGTTGATTTGTCAAGAATCAGATTCACCACATTTATGTATGCTGAGAATAATGTTTTCAGCAACTGGTATAGCAATTGTCCTTCACCACACATATACAATTAGATACAATAGCGAAGATTTCATCAACCAACATAAAATCTGTGGTGAGAAACTTGTCTTGTTCTCTCTCTTTCTAAATATTTAAAGACCCTATCAACAAATTTTGCTTGCTTTATTAATAAGTTTGTTTGCTTTGGAGGGGGTAGGGAAAGGGCACTGTAAGCTTTCACTTGCAAGAATATCTCTACAAGTAATGTATTTTTGTGAGTTGTCAGCATTTGAGAAGCTCTACTTACTCTTTATTTAAAATGCTTGTACTTTTTTCTTTTTGGATTATTTCTCTGGTAAAATAATTCATTTAATTAGACAAAAACATTCTCCTAACCTTGTTAGCATCATGCCCAAGTCTGATGGCTTCACCAGAACCTGCCCTGTTTTCACATCACCATTCTTATTCCTTCCAATTACGAAATGAACTACTTTAAGGATAATTTGTGTACATTCGATTGTTAAAGTGTACCCTTACCCACAGAGTTATTTTGACTGTGCACGTTTTTATGTATAACATTTGTATTTAATCCAAACAACCACAACCACAAACCACAACCAAGCCACAGTGAAAACTGTTAACTCACAGCCAACTCTTAGTGGAAAATCTTACTGCCTTTGCCAATAGTGGATAAAGTTCTTCTGAACTTCATTTCTTAATTAACTGTAAATTCTATTGACATAAAATTGAGCCATAAAACATGAACTCTCCTGCTACAATTATGCTCAAATCCAGAAAACCAGATGAGCTGACGGTGAGCAAAGAGTGAACGGCTGGCAGTTTCCCAGCCAAAGTGCAGATTCACCACTGGCTGTCACTCAACCCAGTTGTCTGAAGTATTTGAAAAGTTCTTGCTTCGAATGTATGTGTTGCATATATTTGCAGGTTCTACACTAATATATATATATATATATATATATATATATATATATATGAAACAAATATCCTTTGGAGATGGGAAAAAAGCATCTAGAGGATGGGTCCATGACATCCTCTCCCCTGCCAAGCCACAGACTTGCTACAAGTCCATGCTTGAAAGGATCAAGCCAGCCTCTGGAATAGAAGAGTTCCAGGGTCCCCTTTTACTGCTGCTCAGTGGCATTTCAAAGCTATCCTGCAACAATCCACAGCCTAACAAGTACAGTCCCCCACCTCTGTGTCCCTGGGAGAATGGTCTTCAGCACACCCAAGTCCCTGGTGTCAAAAAGGGTTGGGGACCATGATCTGGAGGACAGACAGAGTCACAGCGCAGATGGGGGTAAAAGCCATTCTACACACAGCGAGGAGGAGCAGGATGGTGTGTCCGATAGTGCTGAGCTTGTCGATGTGGGCACAGGATCTAATTTACAGGACTTATTAGTGACGGCTGTCTCACATCATGAAACAGAAGGGCATGTTGAGTTTAAGAGGAGGAAAGTGAATGTACGGAGAACCCAAAGTTTGGAAGTGGAAAGACAGCTATCCAAAGATACATGGAAAGTTTCTCTGAAGTGTTGAGGACCCAAAATACTTTCCTACTAGTGAAAAATCTAGGAAGCAGTCTCAATTCAACAAAATTTCCAAATCCGATAATGTTTAGTGAATTTTCTATTGCTTCAGATCCTGGACACCTCCATTTATGATGCTAAACCCATATTTCTGGCTCAGGTCTCTTTTAAATTTTTTCATCTGATATTCAAATCAATGCTCTTTTCACTCACTTTGATGCCTAATTAAAGGTCTAGTGAAGAAATTTGTTAGCAATCCAGTTTTACACAAGTTATATACCAGTATCATTTGAAAGTAAACTAAACATATTATTTGGATTACATTCAAATTTGAATGAAATTCAGACTAGGAAAAAGTATTTGATTTCAAGATGCACATAAAGTCATTTTTACTATTGAGAAAAGCTAAATATTGAATACATTTTAAGTAATCTGTGCAAAATATAATATACTGGGGGAGAATGTTTACCTACAAAACAGATAACATTAAGAATCATTCACATTGAAAAGAGATTCCTTGATTTGTAAAAACAATTTTCTATGTTGGTACACATTGATATACACTTATGTACAGCAAACTTGTATGTTTATTTCTGCATATGATATGACAGTTTGTCTCAGAACAATCCTATCGTTGAAAGCAATTACAGAACTGGACTTAAAATGAATTTTAAAAGCAATTATTTGAAGACATTAAAAAACAGTGAAGCGGGCAAGGCTTGAAGAATTAACAGAGAGGCGACTATGCTGAAGATTGACTCAGTGGTCGCTACTAATTTTTTTCCTTTGGCACATTTGGTAGTTCACCTCACAGAGCTTAGAAGTCAGGTTCAAAGTGGTGACCTAAGGACGTAAGAGAACTCACTGAAAAGATAAAAATTGAAGTTCCATGTTTGTAAGGCAATTAGAATTGAGGAACCAAGGTGATAAGGAAAGGGAATTACAAGTGAGTTAAGACCAAATAAAATCATGTACAATAATGTAAACAATACAATGTAAAAAACCCAGAAAGCCTTGTCACTCACTTGCTGATCAACAAAAATTTAACTAACCCCCAGCACTGCATAATAACTAGTTGTGGTGGTGCATGTCTGAGGTCCCAGCCCTCAGAAGGCTGAGGCAGGAGGATTGACATGAGCTCTAGGCCAACCTGGGCTGCATAGTGAGTTTAGGAACAGCCTGGACTACAGAGTGAGATTCTGTCTCAGAAATAAATAAAATAAAAATAAAATAATAGATGGCTACATTCTCAGGAAAAAAAAATGGAGCATCTTATTTAATCCATCACATGGTTGCAGTATTCCTGAGGCTATTCTTAGTATTCCCAGGAAGAGAGATTTGACCACCTCAACTATGTGTTTTGAGGTCTAAGCCCTGAAACTCTTGAGTCCTGTTATCCCTGGGTCCATGACACTTTTAGCAATAGGGAAAAAATGGATTGGGGGGAATATTGGCTACAGAGGTCCCAAAACAAGGCTGGAAAAGTAGGTGGCGAGGCCTCTTGGTGGTATCCACAGAAACAGAGAAGTTTCTGTGAATCACAGTGTCCATGACACTGGAGAACAGGGACCAAGACAGCACATGACTTTGTGAGCAAGTGGTATTGGTCATCCACAATTGTAAACCAGGAATATGTAAGCCAGGAACTCTTCTCACATTTCTAAATATTTAGAACAGTTTCTAAATACTTTTTTCTAAGTATTTTAATTGGAAATATTAATTATTTGAACACATAATGTGTTATGTGTTAAATGAAAAGGCCTGGGTGACCTTCAGAATCACTTGTAGAATATAAGCCACTTTTCTTAAATATCAGTGGTTGACAGAGGTTGTAGAAAATATCATTTGATTCTGAAGACTTTGGCAAGTGCCTGATTTATTATAGAAGAATGAAAGCATTCTAAATTGTTTATTGAGAAGTGATCCATATCTACTAAATACCACATGAGGAAATAGCAAAGTTGACATTTGCGATGAAAATTCTATTTCTGACCTTATAAAATGTTATCCATCTACTGCCGAGGCTGGAACCCAGGGCCTCGTGCACGCTACACAAGCACTCTACCTCTGAACTATTAATCTCAGACCTTTGTAAAAGATTTTTAAAGTATCCATTCTAGGATAAAAATTCTGATTGGTAACTACAACCAAGTCCTCTGTGATTTCTATAGCTTAATTTCAAAAGCCCAAAACCATAAGAAACTTTCTAATGCTTAAACTTCATAAAATATCAGGTCTTCAATAATATGAGTGACAAAAAAAGAACGACAAGTTGAAACATGTATAATACAGATAACAAAGTTTTCATGCCCCTAATCATGGACTATCTAGTGGAAAAGGAAGAGGGCAACACAGAGAAAACTGTGCAGCAGGAGAAGGCACTTACAAAGAAAAATGCAAAGGGCCAAAAAACCAATGGAAAATGCTGAAGCTACATGTTCAAAGACTGAACACAACAGTTCTCCTAAATGTGTTCTTTTTCTGGAGTTCTCCGGAAAGTCACCCCCTGAAGCCAGGCATCTTGTATCTTCCTTACCTCCAGTGGTCAGCTTTCCACCAAGTCTTATATCCACAAGAGCGCCCAAATCTGCTCTCTTCTGTTTGACTCCATCAGTACCACGTTGTTCCAGGGCAACTTGCTTCTAGACCACTGTCCCAACGTCTGGACGAAGCTGCCCGTGGCTAGCCTGGCTACACTTCTCTTCCTACCTGGAGCCAGAGAGATTGTTTTTAAAACATAAATATGGCATAACCCATTTGCTTATACTATCTCAACGGCTTCCCGCTGCTCTCTAGACAAAGAGCACATCCTTTAATAGGTATTACCAATGAAATGTACCAATACACAACACACTTCGTAAATATGAACTTACCGTGAACTAAAAGGACATGTGCCAACTGCCTCCTCCTCTCTTTGTAGCTCCATTTAGTCATTGTCTGTCCCTGGCTTGCTGCCTGCCATCCATGCTGGTGTCCTTCCTGTCCTTATAACATACACATGCTGTTTCTGTTTCCCGAATTCTCTTCACTTTGACTCTGATTTTCATCTCTGCTCCTTTAATTAGGTAATTTCCGCATCCCTCAACTGTCCTTCTGTCGGGGAGGCTTACCCTGACTTGTTTAGATCCCAGTAAACGATCATGTCATTTTTTGCACTTTCTGCACTGATTCACCATCACAGCAATTATCACAGAAGTAAATTTACATTTACTTGTGATCTTTTGATTAATGTCTCTTCCCCGGAGCATAAACTCCATGGGGCCAGGACTAAAGTTGTTTTTAATTGCCATTATGCAGGAAATATTTTGGAATAAATAAATGATAAATAAATACCACTAGAATCAAAGAACTCCAGATTGTAAGTTTCTTTTTCAGACTGTTAAAGATTAAAAAATTCATAACGACCTTCCTTTCTGAAAGACAGTTTGTAATGTCTAGAACTGTAGTAAACTGGGCTTCATAGCAGCCGGTCGGTGAGTGGTAGGCCAGCATGCAATGCTTCAGCTGTAGTTACAACCACTACTTATCTCTCTAGCCCCAACTCTTGTCAGATCCACAGAAGTATCAGATTCTCATAGGAATGAGAAGAGTGAACTAGCATGCAAGGGATCTAAGCTGCACGCTTCTTATGAGTTGTTCTATGACCTTTCCTCATTCTTCCATTTTCAGACAGTACATCATGGGACTTCCTAGCCATGACAATCATATGAAATAATTTCCATTGTGTGTGTATATATACTGTTTCTGTTTTGTTGGAGAACTTTTGACTAAAACAGTCTACTTTCAGTTTTTTACTATGTCTTTCTCCACTTCTATTAGTATGTATTTGCAGTACACAATGGCTACATTGACCTTGGAAGTTTTGTGCATGTGTGTATCTCATCAGCTTCACATTCATTTCCCCTCCCTCTTTGTCACTCTCTCACCACCTCTCTCATTCTCCCTGACTCCCAACATCCCACTTATTTGAATTAATTATTTGTTTGTACTCTGGGTTTCTCATTAGAAAGATCACGTAATATTTAACCTTCTGAGTCTGTTTTACTTCATTAAGCAAAATGGTCTCAAGTTGTATCCATTGACCTACAAATGACTCAAACCTCTCTGTCTGTCTTTATGGTAGAGTAGTACTCTATTTTGCATGTATGTTGCATTTTTTTATCCATTGGTCTGTTGATGGACATTTTGGCATCTTCCACAATTTAGGTATTATTAATTGTGCTGCTATAAATAAGGGTAAACATGTAACTCTGCTGTACAGTGCTTTCAACTGTTTGGAAAGATACTTAGAAGAGGTGTAGCTGAGTCAAATGTAGAATCTATTTTCAGTTTTTTGAGGACTCTCCATACTGCTTTCATAATGGTTGTGCCAGGTTACAGTCCCATCAGCAATGTAAAGGGGTTCTTTTTGCCCCTGCACCCTTGCCAGCATCAACTGCTTTTTGAGTTCTTGATAGAAGCCATTTTCACTGGGGTAATAAGATATCTCAATATTGTTTTGAGTTGCACCTCTCTGATGGCCAGGTATGTTGAACATTTCTTTTTAATATGTTTTATTGATCTCTGTGGTTAAACTTATGCCAGGACTGCATCAGGTTGATTACTGTAGTTTTATAGTACTTCTTGAACTCAAGTAGGTACTATAAATCAAAGAATTTATACCTTTTGTTCTTTAATCAGTCATTTCAGCTATTCGAAGCCACCTACATTCCCATATTTTAGGATTAATTTGTCAATTCCAATTTAACATTTTTTTCTTAGAATTTTGTTTGAGGGGCTGGAGGACCAGCTCAGTGGTTAAAGCACTCGCCTAGCAAGCTCAAAGCCCTCTGATTCCCTAGCACCACATAAGCTGGGTGTAATGGTTTATGCCTATAATCTCAGCACTTAAGAGGCTAAGGTAGGAGAATTGCTATGTGTTTGAGGCCAGCCTGGGCTACACAGTGACCTCAGGACCAGTCTAACAATAATACTGAGGCTTCTGATCCATGAACATGGTATGTTTCCTCATTTATTTTTATTCTCATTTAATTTTCCTCAGCAATATTTTGTGATTTTCAGTGATTTTCCCTAAGTATTTCATATTTTTATACTACAGTGAATTGTAATTTTCACTATTATTTCCAAATGCATGCTGCTAGGATATAAATATACAATTGGTTTTTATACATTGATCTTGTGTCCCACAAAGCTCTACCATTTGTTTATTAACTCTAATAGACCTTTTCCATGGTAATTTTTTACAGTTTTAAAAATAAATATTTGTGGCATCCAAAATTTAAAATTTCAGTTTACTTCTTCTTTTCCCACTACATGCCGTGTGTGTGTGTGCATGTGTGTGTGTGTGCGTGTGTGTGTGTGTGTGTGTGTGTGTGTGTGTGTACTGCACTTCTCTTCCTAAAGCCAGAGAGATTGTTTTAAAAACATAAATATCACCTGTACAACAGATTTGTATCTGAAAATAGAAGGCTGAATTTATGCAAAAATGATCTCAGGGGATCATTACAGAAATACAAAAAAGTAATTTTCTGCCAAAATTACACAGAACACTCGAGATGTTTTTCAAATATGACCACTAAACATATAAAATACACAAGTGAAACAGAATTAATACAAGCCAAGAGTTCTACGGTGATCTTAAATTAAAGAGTCTGGGGATGTCAGACAAAACATCAGAATAAAATTCTTGAGAGTTTAAAAATTACAGAAATGTCAAAACCTATATATTTCATATTAAAAAGAACATCTTTTGCACTTTCAAAAAACATAAATATCACATAACCCTCTCAAACTATCTCAACAACTTTCCATTGCTCTCTAGATGACAACACACACACACACACACACACACACACACACACACACACACACACATAAAGTCAGAGTTTATATAGCTGAATGTGAATTGACATCCTTGCCTTCTTTCTGTTCATCTTACTTAAGAGAAATATAATAAATTTTTTTGACATTAAGCCACCAGTTTGAGGTTCTTTTTCTAATAACATGAATATATATGTGTTATGTATGTATGTATCTCACATACTTTTATTCCTTTGTCTTTGGAAATAATATTCCACCATGTGAGAGCTTCTAGTTCTCTGACTTTTCATTTCATCAATTTCTCTTTCCTAAGTCTCTAGAGAAGCCTCTTTTACTGATTCCCTTCACAGAGTGATGAGATTTCCTCCATTTTAGCACTGAAAGCCTCATGTCTTGGGAATTCTTATATTTCCAGATAGGGGGGACATTTGGTGACTGTATCTAAAAGGCCCTTTCCTGTTATATACCAGATGGCTCCTTCTAAATAGAAATCTTTTTGAAAGTTCTATAGATTAGCGCCCTCAGAAGGATTCTCATTCTCTCACTAGAAGAGTCACTTGGAGTTTTTGGTAAATATACTGCCAGGTCTACTGATGATAACTTCATGGCCTGATTTGCCCAGAATATTTCCTAGTGACCGAGCATACTATTTGGAAGATAAACTTTGTTCTTCCCACTTAATGCTACAGAAACACACTCTGTAGTTATGAAGCTTAAAGAGTTATAATTTTAATAAGAGTTCAAGTTATTCTTGTTGTTAGCAAAGTATAGGATTAACACAGAATCTACTCTACTAGCATTTGACTTTCCAGGGCAGGATGATGATTTGTCCAGAAGTAGAGGATCACTTGTGTAAATAGGAACAGCATCAATTTGCTGAGACTATGGGATTTAGTTAAAGCTCAAGTTCATTGTTGTCAGTAGGGTTCATTCCACAGCCTGATTTATTATTATTATTGTGATTATGCAAATATTCAGATCATATATATCTCCTTACACTCTCTTTCTAATAATCCGTTTATTATTATTGTGATTATGCAAATATTCAGATCATATATATCTCCTTACACTCTCTTTCTAATAATCCGTTTATTATTATTGTGATTATGCAAATATTCAGATCATATATATCTCCTTACACTCTCTTTCTAATAATCCGTTTCATCTCAAACCACAGCTTAGCACAAAGTGAGTGCAGTTGAATCTATTTACCACCACGTTATCAACTGTGCCATAGACATCATTCCAGAAGTAATTCACTTTCCATTCTGTTGATGCTGAAGATGCAACTGACTTGTCAATGGAATCGTAACTCAGCATCACATTAGCTTTTGGACATCTTTGGCCTAGAAAACAAGTTTTTCTGTTCTGTGTGACCAGTTTACTTTATAATTTTTTCCATGAATCATGAATAATAATGTCTTTCAGGAGCATTTTTAAAATCAAAGAAGCACATACAGGGAATTTAAATCATTTTTATTTGTTACATATTTGTGAGCTGCTTGCCCTGTCACTTATAATTAGTGGCCAGAACAGATGGCACAAGCTAAGCATTAGGTAATATGATCATAAAGCACCCCCCCAGAAAGCAAAATTGTTCTACATTAGAGACTTATTCCATTTATCAAAAGATTTATTTTTAATCACTGGAATACACTGCAAGAAATTATGACATCAGTTAAAAGATATTTCCATATCACAAAGTTCAAAAGATTAAGATGCTACTGAAATGTAAGTTAAAGGAATTCATAAATGTTTCAGGGAACATTATTTCTGGATTATTACTATAATTTGAGAAAGGCAGGATGTGCAATAAAGTGAGATTCAGTACAATGCCAAAACTTATTTTTCACACTTTTGACATATTTAGATAGAATTTTCACGCCAAGTCAAATAACTATGAAGTTTAAAAATTGCTTGAAGGAATGCTTGGAATTTTATGCTAATAAGGATTTAACTTTAGGGAACTACTTTATATCTTTCTTCTAAGCTCTCAAGATGTGTATACTTGATTGAAAAAAAAAACCCTACAAGGATCTGAAGCAAGATTAACTTAAAGTAAATTCTTATTCAAAATTCCATTTGCTGATATGTTGATTCACTTAACAGATATCTGTTAGGATCCATCTGTGCCAAGCACTGGGGAAGTTTCTAGGCACACAGCACTGGTG
Organism: Ctenodactylus gundi; assembly: GCA_004027205.1. Lineage (NCBI taxonomy): Eukaryota > Metazoa > Chordata > Mammalia > Rodentia > Ctenodactylidae > Ctenodactylus > Ctenodactylus gundi. Next base: position 250,407 of record PVKB01000317.1, read on the forward strand.
CACACAGACAAGGTCTTCTGTCTTCGTGGAACTATATTCCAAGAATGGAGACAGTCAACAAACCATAAGCAAAGTGATTCCAGAGTCCACCAAAAAGGGTTAACTGTACGAGCTCAGGTTGTTGACACCCTGGACATTCCAAAGAGAATCTGGTCTTCAAGGAGACTGGCCACTGACCAGCACTGGGAAACAGCCTGCGAGCTCTTGCCATGTTCTCCCTGTCTGAGTATTTTAAATGCCTGAGGCTTCGGGCCATGCTGAATCAGTTTGACCCCTGGGGACAGTGCATACGGTGTAGTAAAAGTCAGTCTTGTGCGCACTGCAAATTTATGCGATTGACCTTCAACAATAATCCTGTCTTAGTTACTTTTCATTGCTGTGACTCAATACCTGACATCCACAAATTTAGGAAAGGAAAGGTTTATTTTAGGTCACAGTTTCAGAAGGTCCACTCAGGGGCGGCCGGCAGCAATCAGAGTACACGGCAGAGACAGAGGTGGAGGCAGCTTTTCACAACATCACAAACAGGCAGGCAAGTTGAGACTAGTAGAGACCAGTCCAAGTCCCAGTCCCAGTCCTCCAGGAAGGCAGGAAACAGCTTATATATCCTTACAGGTCTCCGCCCAGTGATTAGCCCCTCCTGGATCCAGGTGTGGAAGGTGTGGCCACTACACACCATTAATCCTAACTCACATGCCTTTAGTCTTAACTGTAATCCACCCCTCCAGACTAGACCCCAATCCACCAACAGCACATGGCTCCATAGACAATCCATAACATTAAGGTACATGAGACTTTTGGGGGGACATTCCAGATCCTAATCACAACAAATCCCCACATATCACAGCTAGGGGGAGCTTTGCTGGTGTGCAACAGTTCACATGTGTTGTCATGCACTGCAACTGGGAGGATGAGTGGGGCTTCTGGAAGTCTGTGCATTTCCCCAGACCTCACCTGTGCATGGACTCCTTTTGCTGATGTGGATCTCTAACCTTTCACTGTAAGGATGAACGTAATAGCTTTTTTGAACCTTGTGACTCTGCCTAGTGTATGTGACTCTGTGTAGCTTTGGGAACGCCTGACACATGAACTGTGTAGATGGAGTAAACAGGGTGACGTGTTTAGTGCCTGTGTGTAAGACAGTAGAGTAAGGTTCAAAGGTGGGGACTGAACCGAAGCCCAAGAGCATAGGGCAGGACATGACTGGTGACCAAGGTCTACAATAATCACCAATCAAAGAACAGAGAATGAGCTTCTTCCTCATGATCAGTACTAGAAATTGTGTTCCTGGCCATGCCTTCCCACATCGGCCTTCGTGGCTCTTGTCATGTAGGCCTCCTGGCGAGTGTTGGGCTACAACTAGCCAAGCCTGATTCTGGCACAAGGCAGGGACTGCAATGGCCTCCAATGAGAAGAGGTACCATATTTTTAACCTATCAGACAAAACTGAAGCATTTACAGACGTGACTATGTTAGTCAGCTTTATTTTTCACTGCCACAAAATGCCTGAGAAAAACAACTTAAAGGACAAAAGGCATTTTGACTTATGGTTTCAAAGATTTCAGTTCGTGGCCACCTGGTTGTGTTGGCTCTGGGCTGTCACCAGGACAATCGAGGAAACATCATGGCAGAAGAGTATGTAGGGAAAAAGCTGCTTGCTTCACAACAGCCAGGCATCAGAGAGTGAAAAGCTGGTGAAAAACGGTTGTGGACAAAACAGATCCTTCAAAGGTGCACGCCCACTGATCTGCTTCCTCCAATCAGTTTTACCTCCTACTAAACCCTCCCAGAGAACAGACTCGAGAATGGATTAATGATAAAGCCAGAGTCCTCATAATCCAATCACTTCTCCAAAGCCCATTGGCTGACAACCAAACCTCCAAAACAATGAGCCTTTGGAGGGTATTTTTGGATCTCTACCATAACAATAATGTTGGCAAATATTTGCCAGAATGCCCACATATATTTACTTATTTATTCATTCATTCATTTCTTCGGCAGGGTCTTAGTCCATAGTCCAGGCTGATTTTGAACTTGCTGTGTAGCCCAGGCTGGCCTCAGTCTTGTGACAATCCTCCTGCCTCATAGGTGTGCAAAACCCTGCCCAGCTATTTTTTCTGTGGTGCCAGGAATTGAACCCAGGGCTCTGCACATGCTAAGCAAGTGCTCCAACCACAGAACAACACCCCAGTGTTTCCCATGTACTTTTAGTGAAAATAAAAGCAGATGCCACTCTTTGGAGATCACATTGTCACCGCTAGTGAGTTTTAAACATGTCATCTTTGATCTCAAATTTCACTGTTAAATATTTGTGCCAAGGAAACACTTGCAGAGGTAGATAGAGAATGCTTATGTGGAATTTGCTGATACTAGTAAAAAACTGGGAACAACTCCACCATCCATCAGGGAGGGGCACATAACTATAGTTATCTTTCACACACCTCCGATTTGTATCACAAATGAAAGAGGTAGAGCAATGGTTATCAGTATTAAAAAATTATTAAATAACCAAAGCAGAGCATTAGTGCTCATATGTGCTTACCTGAAAAGGAATCTTTGGAAGGAAACATAATACTTATTGTTTTTAAATCAAGACATTCATTATATAATATCTACAAACAATAACTGAATTAAAAAGTGAAAATATTCCTCATATTTACCATCTCAAAATGATATTTTTAAATGTATGTCCTATATCCTTTAGTCTTTCCCAGACATATAAAATATTACTTAAATTTTAAAAAGGGCCAGAGTTGTAGCTCAGTAGTAGACTGCTTGCCCGGCAGGTGCAAGGCCCTGGTTTAAGCCCTAGTATCACAAGACAACAACAACAACAATAAAAATAAATACAGAACTGAAAACCAAATACTTCCCATGACAACATTAAATGACATGAAGCAATGATGATGGCAGAACAAACTTGTTAAAAAGGGAAGAGAAAGGAGACTAACATTGGCTCTTGCTGAGCTGAGCAGAGAACATCAGAAGAGGAGTGGAGGACCCAAGAAAGTAAGCACATTGGGAGCCTTCAGATGACACTTCTCTTGGGTAAGTGGGTCCCCAGAGAGCATGACTGCAGGGTCCCATCGAGGCCATATGAGAAAAACATCATCCAGTGCACAAATCAGTATAGTGTTGTGTTGTGTCAAAGATTCTCAGTCTTCAGGGAGAGGGAGAACTGTTAGGAGCATGTTGCAAAGCTTTTCAGACACAGGACCCAGGAGGCCATTGGTCTGGCCTGGCTTTAGAGAGTCCTGCCCTGGAGCTCCTCTAACTGTCCCTTTTCTACAAGATGAAGAGTCCTTAAAGTCAAGGGGACATGGCCACTCGGTACCTTCATCAGTTCTCTAGAAACCATGTTCCAGGTACCCACATTTCATAATCAGCCCAAGCCCAGGCCACTCCCACCTCCAAAGTTCAAATGATTTGCAAGACCCTGTGTTAGACACAGCTGCTCGCAGGACGTTGAACTGCGCTAGGCATGTGGGCAGAGGTGTGTGCATGGACCAGCCAGGGTCAGAGGGGGAGAAAAAGGAGGATGAGCTGGGAGTCAGTGTTCCATGATTTCTCAGTTCACACCTGACCTTCAAGATATCAGGAAGATATATTTGTCAAGAGGGAAGATAAAATATACTTCCTTCTGAGACTTTTTGGTCTTGGCTTAGAGCATTTACATATTTAGACATACAGTATTTGGCCTCCATTCCTATTCTTATCCTAGGCTCCTCAAATCTTTAAGGATAGGCCTGTCAGGAACCAAATTTAGTTTTTTAATCAACAATTTTTACCATGATTGATTTATATAAACACGTATGATAAAGAGCTTGGGAAAGGGCTAAAGAATCACCTCTAACATGTTTCCCCTAATTTCTTTGATGTCTTGGAGGAAAGTGTTTTTGAGGCTAAGATTATTTGGATAATCGTTTTCACTTTCTGCTCCCTTTTCATTTTTATAGCTCTGTCTGAGCTAGTTCAATGCCTGCATTTTAAAGATGAGGAAAATTAATTCCAGAGACTTGTGTTTGTCCTAGTTACATAATTGGTTGTAAAATCAAGACCAAAGCTCTAACTTCTTCCGGTTTGGTTCTCTTTCCATGATGTTGGTTTGGAAGCTGCTAGGTCAAAAAAGGAGCCTGATACAACCAAAAATATGACCAGCAGCAAGACAATTGGAAGTGAAAGTTTACTGCCCCCATGACCCTATGCCTAGGTAGCAAGTCCAGCCTCCAGTGACCTATGTCTGGCTAACAGGTTCAGGCCGAAGGCCAGGTGTAAGGCATAAAGGATAAAGGGAATGTAAAGGGCATAAGAAAAGGGGCAAAATGCCAATTATGGGGTGAAGAGTTTTTATGCAGTACGGGTTTAAACAGCATGAGGGTCAGGGATTGACTGTTTAGCCAGTATATGGGCTGGGGATTGGGCAGAAGAGGGAAAAGTAGAGCTGTCTGATGCCTTGGGAGTTCAGGTTGGTGGGCTGCAAGTTAAGGGAGACCAGTCCCCGCTGGGGGTCAGTGTTGTCACCATCAGTTGGTCAACAGCCAGGCCCAGCAAAGCTGTTACGCTGGGGCCTGAGAAGCCAGGTTACCACGGCTAGGAAGGAATGAGGGAATAGCTGTCTGTCAGCCAAGGTCATACCCAGAGAGCTGAGAGCTGTGTGAGAGAATGACCATGAAGTTCAGTACAGGAGTTATAGCACAGGAGCCCCAAGGAGGTAACTTGAGATATGGAATACTGGGATACTGCTTGGAGGATTTAAGACAGAGTCCGATATGTTGTATTTCATATGTAAAGAGGCTGGTGTCATTTGGGCCCTTAAAGGGGCACTTAAATCCATCCAGCCACCATTTATTCAACAGAGTGAGAGAGCCAACACATTCCCTTTCCTCTTCTTGGCTTATCTCTGCTTTCTAGCCTCCTATCTTCTCTCGCCCTCCCACTTCCACTTCTTTTTTAGCCAGAAAAATGTCAGTGGTGATCAGAGCAAGCTGAGTGCTGGTCAATGTTCTTGGGCATCCGGCCTGGGCCCTTTTGGTTCTCAGAGCACTTCTATGGAGAACACTCATGGCCAGCATCCTGGCAGCCCAACCAGGCCAGGTCTCAGTTTATGTAAGCAGAACAATGCTTTGATCCTGGGATTTCCAGGACACAGTATGATCTAAATCCCAAGATGTCTTTAGTGACGGTCTCTCTGACCTTCCCTGCAGTTGTCATTGTTCCTTTCACCCAACTCTATTTATATCATACTCAGATGCATGAATTAACCTCTAACCATGCCATCAAAGCAACTAATATAGGTTATGCGCTATTTCATAAATTTGTAGATATTCTGAAAACTAGAATAAAAAGCATATTTCATCCTTTCTAAAGCATGATCACAAGAGGCAGTGGTGTTCCACTTACGGAGCACAGGTATTGCTTGACAGGCCCTGCATGCAGCTGAGGCAGCCAATTCCTTTCTGTGAAATCTTGGATACGTTTAAACTCTCTGAGCCTCCATTTCCTATGTTTTCTATCTCCTAGGGTTTCTGGAAGAACTTCAGAGAACATATGGAAACTGCTACAATTCCCAATGTAGACACTCCATAAATGGTAGTTCTCATTAGGTTATTGGCCCAGTCTTTATATTTTGTGGTGCCTCAGGGAAATTGAGAAGCAAGTGCTAACCTTGTTGGCTTAACATTCTTATTCTCCTAAAGCTGCAGGAGCATGACTGTCTTCCAGAGAAAGTTACTAGATCCTGGCCATCTAAGAAGACTGTCTACCCACAGCTGCTGTTATCTGGGTTGGAACCTCTAGCTCAGAAATTCCTGTTCTCAGTACTGAGTTCAGTCAAACAGGCTCACATTAAATTCAGCCAAGGCTCCCAAATTCCCAGCTCACATCACCTCATCCCAGACAGTTGGGTGGCCAACCAGGTGGGTGAGTGATGTGCTTTGGGCTTCACCACACAGGCTCAGAGCCGCTGTTTCCTTTCTGACTGTGCAACTCGGCACAGAGCCCAATCCATGGGAGCCATCTGTCTACATAGTGTTTTAAAATTCAAGAGCAAAAATTAAATGAAATTCAAGAGCACCACTAGTCAGAAGAAAGGACATTGCAGTTCACCCGGGCAGGTTTGAACAACTTTAGATCTCTGGAAGGCCTTACTTCCTAGCAGGGGCCACTGGGCTGTTTGCGAAAACTTTCCTGCTCTTACTAAAACCCTTCACGCCTCACATATCCACATCTCTCTCCTGCTCTACCTAGCAGAACTGTCTCCACCCCCAAACTGACTACTCGCTGGTCCCGGATCGTGGATCACACAGTTCTGCCTGCAGCCCCATCTCCTGCTAGCCAGGATCATGTCTCATTTACTCATCATTTTAGGTCCAATATTCAGACACCAGTAGGCCTATATGAATATATGTTGGGTGAATAAGCTGCTCTGCTCTCTGAAATCAGCTTTTTAGTACATTTATTGATGTAGATAGACGTTGCCTGTTCCAAGTCGTGCACACTGGTTCTTCTTCTGTGAACCATTCTCAGCTGGGGTGGAAGAACTCTTCAAGTGGTCCTGAATAATTCTCACCTTTGAGTTTGGGTGGAATCTTTGAATATGATGAAATGTCACTTCCTGGATCCCATTACTTACATTGCAGAAGGAAGATTCTGGGCAGGCATAATTAAATCAAGAGAGTTCTTTGCAGCTGGAAGCAGATAAGGAAGTCATGGTTTCACTGTGACAGGGACTCAGTGTGGTGTTGCTGGCTTTGAAGATGGAAGAGGTCAAAGAGTAGAGAGGCTCCGGGCTGACAGACAGCAGGGAAGTGGGGACTTCAGGGCATGACAACAAAGTTGATCTTGCTGACAACCTTAATGAGCCTTGGACGCACATTATTACCCCAGGCTCTGGATGAAAGCCCAGCTCTGCTGGCAGCCAGATTTCAACCCTGTGAGGCCCTAAGGAGAGAATGGTCTGAGTAGCAGCCCAAGGTGGCCTGGACTTCATAGCTACAGATCTATGAACTAGCAACTGGGTGTTAATCTAATTCCCTCGGCTTGTAGTAATTTGTTACACAGCAGAAGAAAACAAATACACCTGTTACCTTCTCCAGCTTGGGCTGATATAACAAAACACCACAGACTGGGGAGCTTACATAAAACAATTGTTTTTCCTCACAGTTCCGGAAAATCCAAGATTAAGGTGCTGGCAGATATGGTGGGGGCTTTCTGGTTTACAAGTGGCCAGTTTCTCAGTGTATCCTCATACAGGGAACAGGGGAGAGGGAGAGAGAGAAAGAGAGACTTGCACCTCTTGTAAGTGCACTAACCCCGAGAGGGCTCCACCTCCATGACTTGGTCACTTCCCAAAGTCTCCACCTCCTAACACAGTCACATTGGGTATGAGGCTGAACACTAGGAGGACACTAGCCTTTGGTCCACAGCATCTACTTCCCACATGTTTCTTTTTCCATTTCTTCTCAGAAGGTCTGCTCAATATATCTCTATTGAGCATGTAATCATAAATACTTGAAGTGCAATTTGTTTTTATGTGTACTTCTATAAAATTGTCCCCAAAATTAGACTTGAAATTAAAAGGAAATGGAAGTGGAAAATATCTGCCTTTCTAGTTGCTACAAATGCAATTACTAAAGAGATCATCTAACTTACATTGAATTTAAAAGATTAACTGCTGTAATATAAAGGGCTCTAAGGAAATGTAAAGGACAGAGCCCCTCATAATAAAATAAATCTGCTTATTGTGCAGGTTTTGCCTTAATCTTTTTTATTGTCTTTTAAATTTCAATCTCATTTATTTCAGATAAGATCTTTATAATTTCTTCTACTGCCTTTTGGATTAAGTTGTTCTTCTTTCTTTAGGTCCTTAAGGTGCATCATTAGCAAATTTATTTGTGACTGTTCTGTTCTTTTGATGTGTGCATTTATAGCTATGAATTTTCCTCTAAGGACTGTTTTTATTGTGTCCCACAGATTTTGATATGATGTACTTCCATCATCATTTAACTCTATAAAGTTTTTGATTTTTTTCTCTGATTTCTTCCATAATCCATTGTTTGGTCAGTAGTAAGTTGTTAAGTTTCCATGTATTTGTCTATTTTCTTCTGTTTCTGCTGCTGTTAAGTTCCAGTCTTATTCCACTATGGTCTGAGAGCATGCAGAGAATTATTTCTATCCCTTTGTACTTGTTTAAGCATGACTTATGTCCTAGGACATGGTCTATTTTAGAAAATTTTCCATGTGCTGCTGAGAAGAATGTGTAGTCTGTTGATGTTGGACGGAAAACTCTATAAACGTCTGTTATGTCCAAATTTTCTATAGTGTCTTTCAGCAGCTATATATCTTTGTGGATTTTTATCTGGTTGATCTATCTATTTGCGATAGTGGGGTATTAAAGTTCCCTACTATAATTGTGTTGGGGCCTATGTGTCCTTTCAGATCTAGTAATTTTTGGTTTACATAATTGGGTGCTCCAGAGTTGGGTGCATATATATTGATAATAGTGATTTCTCCCACTTCTAATGTTCCTTTAACCAGTATGTAGTGTCCCTCTTTGTCTCTCTTCACCTGTTTTCTTTTGAAATCAGATGAGTCTGAGATTAATACAGCTACCCCTGCTTGTTTTCTGGGATCTGTTGCATGAAATATTGAATTCCAACCTTTTATTTTCAGTCTATGAGCTTCCTTGTGGGTGAAGTGTGTCTCTTGTAGGCAGCAAATTGTGGGTTTCTGTTTTTGATCCAGTCAGCTAGTCTATGTCTTTTGACAGGTGAGTTGAGGCCGTTCACATTTAGGGTAATTATTGAGGTATGTTTGGTATGTCCTGCCATGGTTGTAGTTTTTCCACATTGTTTACTGGTTTTACTTTTTTTTCTCAGCTCATTCTCCTCTAACTTTTGTCTTTTTTTCTCTGGGGTCACTTGTGTCATTGGCCTCTCTTTCGCTATCCAAATTTCCTTTGAGAATTCTGTGCATTGATGGCTTAGTGGCTGCAAGTTTCTTTACGCTTTCTGTATCATGGAGGATTTTAATTTCTCCCTTTAGTTTAAAAGATAGATTTGCTGGATATAGTAGTCTTGGTTGAAATTTGTGTTCTTTTAGTGTTTGAATGATATTGCTCCATGATCTCCTGGCTTTGTGAGAGCCTGGGTTGAGAAGTCTGCAGTTATCCTGATGGGCTTACCTTTGTAGGTCACCTTCTGCTTTTCTCTTACTGCTTTCAATATTCTCTCTTTGTGTTGGGTTTCTAGTACTTTCATTATGATGTGTTGGGATGAGGCTCTCTTTTGATCCATATTGTTTGGTGTTCTAAATGCCTGCAGTAGTTCGACATTCATTTCTCTTCTTAGATTTAGAAAATGTTCTTCCATAATTTCCTTGAATATGACTTTTAAGCCTTTTGTTTCATCCTCGGTCTTCTCTTGAATTCCCATAATTTTCAGGTTGTTTCTCTTTGAATCATCTATCAGTCATTGTAATGATTCATTTTCTTCTTTTTTTACTTTGCATTCTTTATGGTATTTCTGTTCCTGCTCTGTCATTTTGTCTTCTAAGTCTGATAATCAATTTTGAAATTGTTCAATATCGTTGCTTATAGTGACCTGTGTGTTTTTCACTTCCTGGATACCTGCATTTTTTTATGTCTCTGTTGTGTTCTCTCATTTCTTGTATTGCCTTCATTATCTTCTGGTTCATTTCTTCTTTGATCACCTCTACTTGCTTCTCGAAGCTTTCTTTTAGCTTAGCTAGGTCTTGGTGTAACTCTTGCTCTGTGACTTTTATTTCCGGCTTCATTTCTTGCATTAATTCCTGTTTTAGTTCCTGCTTTAATTCGATGTATTTCTGGGCCCAGAAGTTACCATCATTTTTGCCATTTTCATCTTTAGGTTTGGCATTTTCAAGGTTTCTAGTATGCTCTTCTGGTATGCCAAGAATTTTTGAAGGAGATTTATAGGAGACATTAGAAAATGGAAAGGCATTTCCTGCTCTTGGATAGGCAAAATAAATATAGCCAAAATGACTATACTACCTAAACTGATATATAAATTCAATGCAATTCCTATCAAAATACCTACAAGTTTCTTCAAAGAACTTGAAACAACAATTCTTAAATTCATATGGAACCAAAGAGACCAAGAATAGCCAAAGTAATCCTGAGCATCAAGACCAAGGCAGGAGGCATTACAATTCCAGACATCAGGCTGTACTATAAACCAATATTTGTAAAAAAAAAAAAAAAAAAAAAAAAATGGTACTGGCACAAAAATAGACAGATAGACCAGTGGAACAGAATTGAAGATGCAGAGACAAACCCAAATACCCTCAATTACTTAATCTTTGATAAAGGGGCCCAATGCATACAATGGAAAAAGGACAGCCTGTTCAACAAATGGTGCTGGGAAAACTGGACATCCACATGCAGAAGAATGAATCTAGTTACACACTTATTACCATGCACCAAAATCAAATCAAAGTGGACCAAGGACCTAGACATTAAAAGTGAAACACTAAACCTCCTAGAAGACAAATTAGGTAAATACCTAAAAGACATAGCGGTAGGCAAAGACTTCCTTGACAAGACACCAAGAGCAAAAGAAATTATCCCCATTATTAACAAATGGGATCTTGTCAAATTAAAATGCTTCTGCACAGCAAAGGAAACTATCAACAATGTAAAGAGACCAAACAGACTGGGAAAAAATATTTACCACCAACAGCTCAGATAGGAAGCTCATAACTAGAATATACAGGGAGCTGAAGAAAAGTAAGCCAATCACAAGAAAGGATCCTAAAAAGGATAAAGGATCAAAAAGTGGGCAAATAAAATGAAGAGGCAGTTCACTCAAGAAGAAGTACAAATGGCCAACAGATACATGAAAAGATGTTCAACATCTCTAGCCATAAGGGAGATGCAAATCAAAACAATGCCAAGATACTATATCAATCCAAAAAGAATGGCCTATATCAACAAGTCAAATAGCAATCAATGCTGGCAAGGCTGTGGGGAGAAAGGAACCCTCCTGCACTGCTGGTGGGAGTGTAAATTCATTCGACCACTCTGGAAAGCAGTACGGAGATCTCTCAAAAGACTAGAAATAAATATCTCCTTTGATCCAGCGACAGCCCTCCTGGGAATATATCCAAAAGAGGTCAAAACAACACACAACAGAGATATTTGTATACCCATGTTCATAGCAGCACAACTAACAATAGCTAAAATATGGAAGTCACCAAAATACCCATCAACAAACCAATGGATACACATATTGTGGTACTTATACACAATGGAATACTATGCATCTATAAAGTCCAACAATGTGGAGGCTTTTACAGGCAAATTGAAGAAACTAGAGAACATCATGCTTAGTGAAGTGGGTCAGAAGCAGAAGGTGAAACATCAAATGGTCTATCTGATTGAGAGTCCCAGATCACAACTCCTATGGAACTTAAAATGAAAAACAAAGTGAAACAGGGGGGTCGGGTAAGGGAGGAGGAAGGGAGTGGTGGGTAGGGGGAGGGACAAAAGGAGAGTGGAAAAGCCCTTGTTACCTTGACAAGATACATTTGTGCATAAAAGGCTCAACTCCATTGTAGACCTTAAATTTTGCACGTATACATATCAATAAAATGGGGGAAAATAAAAATAAATAAACTTTAATTTTTGGACAATTTCAAATTTCTAAACAAAATAGAAAGAGTTCTTATACATCTTCCAGCTTCCCCTATAACTAACATGTTTACATGAGTATGGTACATTTCATTTGTGACAATTAATGATCCACGGGTAACACTGATATTACTGGTCTTGAATGTTACACTGAAAAACTATGTTCTACTGCCATCTACTGTTCCAAATATTTTTCAATTTTTATTTCTAGGAATGTTTTTCCTTATCTCTACTTTCCTATCCTTTAGATTTCTAAGTATCTTTGTATTTTGCTTCTTAACCATCTCAACAAACATACAAATACAGTCAAGCTCAGACAGGTCAAGTTTCGCAGGTAGCTGTGGAAGAAGCCATTTATTCATTCACATATTATAAAGGCCCAGGAGAGGCAAAAACAAGTCAGAATACAGAGTCACTGTATTCATAATCATGCAGTGTCACGGAAACACACATGAGATTATTATAACAATGTGTTTAGTACATGTATGCCTAGTGTTCTGGGTGCCCCAGGGAAGAGCACATGGCTACCTCAGATTGGAGGTAAAAACCAAGGGGAATTTTCCAGGTCCAGGGAGCTTTCTTGGGGGATGTGTGGTCTGAAGCAATTTTAAATTAGCAGTAGGACATAACTAGTTTTTAGGGAGAAAATTGGGAAGAAAAGTGTGTTCATTACTGTTTTGTGCCAGTGACTCAATAACTGACATCCACAACTTGGGGAGGAAAGATTCACTGTAGCTTACCATTTCAGAAGGTCTCGGTCTGTGTACTGGTGGGCAGCTGAAAAATGGAGGAATCACATGGTATAGCAGCTAGAACTATATCTGCCCAGGAGACAGAGATTCTCACAGCTTTGAGGAACAGAGAGACTGGGAGGAAGGGTGGAACCAGCACATGTACCACCAGGTCAATCCCTAAGTACCTTTCAGCCAGGCACCATTTCCCAACCCTACACAGTATCCACAGGGACACGAGGCTTTTGGGGGACACTCCAGATCCAAACCACCACAAAAAATAATTCTGAAGTAACACTGGGAACAAAGACAAGCATAGCATCATGTGCAGGAGGAATAAAAGGAGAGAGAGAGAGGAGAGAGAAAAAAGGAAATGTAAGTCAAGGGGGAAGAGGACAGACCAGACCCAGCTAGAGAGGCAAAGAGCAACAACACGCTGAGGAAATTCTGAATTACTTTTAAGAAGCTCAGTCCCAGTAAGCTTGGGGACCAGCGGGGGACAAGTGAATGATCCGTGAAAGCAGGGGTCAGGGTCCAATTCACGTTCTGCTGGATCTTTCAGTAATCATGTGGCAAGGAGCTCCAGAGAGGAAGTGTTTGGTAAAAGTCAGAGAACCAAAGTAGGAATAGAATGGATGGATGGAGTCAGACAGCAAAACTATCTGGGAGGTAAAAGAGGCAAACTTTTAGATTACTGGACTTACTGTGTAAGATAGAGTTGAAGGTGATCTTGGATTTTTAATTTTGGTAATCTAAATGGCAGTGCTACAGAAAGTGGACATTAGTTTATTGTGCAAAGGGATAATTCGATCTCTGTACTGGTTGTGGTCGGAGCATTTGCAGGAGAATCAGGTGTTGCCACCTTGCTGAAAGTTGAATATGAAATTTTGAAACATGGAGAAAAGGTGTAATTGAAGGTCACAGTACCCAGGGAGAGGTTGAAATCATGTAAAAACAATACAACACAAAGAAAATGGTTAGAAAGACAGAGGTGGCTGACTTCAGAGAATTCAATATTGAGTGGCAGCAGGGGACAGACAGAGGAGCATGGGCCGGAGAAGAGAGGGAACGTATGGAGAGCCAGGGAGAGAGACAGCAATGATCCCTGCGCATTGGCAGGTGACCTGGCAACCAAGAGCAAAGCCGCAGTGAGACCATGCCAGCAGAGTTTTACACATTATTGACACCAGACCAAGTCACAGCAATCGTCCTGCCTCAACAGAACTGCAGGAACTACACAAGCAAACATGTCTTGGGGGCTCTGGTTAAACACAAGTTCACTGTGATGGGTATTTGTATGAAACCAGTAAAAACTTCCACCTAATCCTATTTCTAGACATGTCAAATGTGGCCTTAGAGAGAGAAAAAAAAATCTTTTCCTTCTCACTACCGCTGAGACTCTACCTGAAGCGCCAGGTTTAATTCGGAGCACCGTATCCATTGAGCACAGTCTAGCAGTTGTTCAAAGAAGATCCAAAATTTGACAAATGGAAGCAGTTTTGACAGCAGGGAAGACTCAGCCAGCTAAGAAGAAGAGGTGTAGGTGGTGAGCACCAACAGCAGAGAAGAAAAGTCAGGAGACGGGTGCACCTTGGTGATCTCCACGGGAAAACAATCACGTGACGTCATGTTGAGATGGAATGAGGATGGGGATATTTGCAATCGTGCTTCTTACAGGAACAGGGCACAGAGATCCCGAGTTAAGACTTGTCCAGTTTCTCATGCTTATCCGACCAACGTGCATTGAAATCCTGTCCCGTGCTAGGTGCTGGGTGCTGCAGGCACAATGTGACAGGCAGTATACAACATCCTGCCCGTACCACACTTACAGTGCCGTGGGAGCGGATAGATGTGAAAGAGGGGGATCAAAATGGCAGAGTGGAAGCTGGCAGCAGATCATGGCCTGTCGGGCACCTGGAATTGAGACATTTGGAAAACTAGTATTCATCAGGGACAAAGAGAAAAAGAGCTCTCCAAATCAACTAAGAGCCATCAGAAAAGCTAAAAATCATGGAGAAACAGAAAGCAATACAGAGAAAAGAATGAAGCCATCAGGAACACTGTTCCCAGCTTCTGGGAGGAGAGAGAGAGAGGAAGAGCCGACTCAAAGAGCACCAGAATAACCCAGAGAGGCCCAGCAGTGAATAGAGGACTGGCAACACTAGACTCGGGAAACAATGATGGTTATTATAAGCTGCAGATCAACCTCAGTGGAGGTTGACTCTGAAAGTAGTGCCTTCCACATGGTAGGCTACCTGGCTAGCTTTGGAGGAGAAACTTACTGTCCTCTACAACATATTTGAAAGTGGCAAAATCAGGAGCACTTTGAGAAGTGGTTTATTGTTTTAAGACGAAGCTATTCTGGGAATCAGAGGCCACAGAACAACCACACTTCCTGGAGTTAGCCCACAGCAGAAAGTGAGTGGGTGACAGCCAGAAGAGACAGGCAAGGCGAGGGGGAGGGCTCTTCAGAGAGCCTTGAGCAATTGAAGCAGCAGGGAGCTCGGGCTACAGAGGACATAGTTGCCTTACCCTCTGGGGTGAGGACCCAGGCCCATCACGTGTGGCTTCTGAGGTGCTGGGTGCGAAAGCCCTGGGATTGCGCGGACTGCCTGGCTCTCTGCGGTGCCTCTTTCCAGCACAGAACTCGGTGGTGTTTGCTTTCCTCAGCACCACCACGAGCGGGGGTATACCTCTGCTTGGACACTGGCTCCACCCCAGAGTGTATAAACAGGAGCCTCGGGGCACGTGGATCACTTCTAGAGCCCACACGCTGCAAACCCAGGTGGGCACTGCGGTGGCTCTGAGTGCACAGGAGGGCACAAACACTAAAAGCCTCATGAGTGAACCAAGCCCTGGGGCTGCCAAGGTACTGCTGACTGGCCCCACCCCCTAAGAAAGGAAGGCTAGGACTCAGCATTCACACAGACAGCTGGCCAGGGGAGCACAAGAGCACATCCAGCGCAGATGGTGGTGACTCACTATCTTTCCCCATAACTGACTGGTCCTAGAACCACAGGCCCTGGAAAAGCAGCCCACTCAAATCTCTTCTCAGGGGGAATATTTTTTTATTCATTTCTTTTTTGGTTTTCTTTTTTCTTTTCTTTTTCTTGTCTGTTGTTTTTCTTTTTTTACCTAATTATATTTACTTTTTAAATCATTTGATCACATTTCATTTCTCTCTCCCTTTCCTCTTCATCATTTTTTTCTTTTTCTATTTTATTTCTTCCTTTTTTGAAGGCCAGATGTAGCTCTCCATGATAAGCACAAAATACAGAAATTCAGGACTAGTGAGTCAGCATTGCATACGATACATAAATTAATCTTAACACAGAAGAGATAGAGTACAAAACCTATCAAGAATTAGGAAAAGTAGCATTAGAAAAACAACACAGTGACAGAGATGTTCACTATAATTCTGAATGTAAATGGTCCTAATTCTCTAACTAAAAAACAACAGACTAGCAAATTAAAGAACAAGATCGAATGCTTTGCTGCCTACTAGAAATATACTCCACTAGCAAAAACATACACAAACTGAAGTGAAAATATAGAAAACAATATTCCACACAAAAAAAACAACCCATAAAAGCAAGCAGGAGTAGCTATACTCATATATGACAAGGCAGACTTTAAGACAAAATTACTCAGATGAGACAAGGAATGTTGTCTACATACTGTTAAAGGGAATAATCCTGTGCAAATATACAACAATTATAAATATATGTGTACCAAACACTGGTGTGGCCAACTTCATAAAACAAATACTATTTTGCATCCAAGGACACATAAGGCTCATCACAATGACAATGAGTGATTTCAAAACTTCAGTCTCAACAATAGATAAATGTTGTAATTACTTTTTTTGTGGCTGTGACAGAATACCTAACATACACAAATTAGGGGAAGAAAAGTTTATTTTGCTCACAATTTCAGAAGGTCACAGTCCATTCATGGAAGGCCAGAACAGGGAAGCACACGGCAAAGGTGGACCAGGAGGCAGCTCCTAATACCGCTGCAAACAGGAAGCCAGGTCCCCGAGGAAGGGAGGAATCTGCACATATCCTTCCAGGTTTTGTGGCAGTGATCCACCCCTCTGAGCCCATCCTCAGTGTTTCATCTCTTCCAGACTTCCCCCACCCCATCTCTTTCAGGTTGAAGCCTCTAATTCACCGCATGTTTGTAATGTATAATCTACCACCTGCCTGTCTTCCACCGAGTGCCTATAACCCACCACACGCCCATAACCCACCCCTCCAGACCAGGTCCCATCTCCAAACAGCTCACAGTTGCATAGATAATCCATAACATCCAAATACGTGAGACCTTTGGGCAACATCCCAGATCCAAACCACAATAAGTCAGCCAGAAAAAAAATCAGTAAAGAAACATGAGATAAAATATAACATAGATGAAATGGACTTAACAGATATCCAGAGAACATTTCATTCAACAACTACCAAGTTCATATTTTTCTCAACAGCTCATGAAACATCTCTAAGACAGCTCATATTTTAGGTCCTAAAGCAAGCCTTAGCAAATGTACCAGTTAAAACAATGTCTTGTGTCTGATTTGATCACAGTTGAATGAAACTAGAAATCAACACTGAGAACAATCAAAGAAGCTACACAAATACTTTTGAAAGATCAGTGGCTCAGGGGACAGCCACAACAGAACCCCAGCCCAGGGATCCTCCAGGTGTGTCCGGCATGCCAGCATGGGACCATGTCAGCACTGCCTGGGGGAAGCGTGGCAGTCTGCTGGATGAGTGCAAAGAACGAAGGGAAGGCAAGAGAGGTGGGAAAGTGAGAAGACCCCCCCCCCCCCCAGCTCTCACAAGTGGGGTTATGGTCAACAGCGCTGTCCCGAGCATTAGCCCAGCTCCACGTCGGGCTTTGCTCCTCCGTGGCCACGTGGTTGCAGGTAGGCTCCCTGCCTTCCTTGTGGCACATTTTCTCCATGAAAGGGAAGAAAACACAGACCTCATAGGGCAGATGCGAAACAGCACCCAGCACGTAGGAAGCTCCCAGAAAAAGGTAATTCGCTGTTGTTACCATTATTACTATTACTTTCTCCATATGGGAGAGGAAAATTCCCCCCGCATTTTCTTTTTAAGTTATATATTTATGTACTTTTGTTTCCTACAGTTAGTGCTTCTATAAGCATAATATCCCAAAATTACAAATATAAAAACTTCCTTTATGGTGATGATCTCAAGTATTATTTATCCTAAAACTCATGAAGATATATACATTAAATATGCATATCTTTTAAAATATCAATCACATTTCTATTTAAACCACTTTTTCTTCGGGTTTATGTACATTTTGTCAAGTGCTCCGCAATCCCTATGTTTTCCAGCAGGGGGCGCCAGCCAACTGCCTATCATTTGCTATAATGAGTTATTTCAGGACTAGCTGGGATGAATGAATGAAACGGCCGAGGTAAGATAGTGACATCTTATTGGTATTTATATATAGAAATTTGCTCCTTATCAACATAAAATTCACCCTTTCCGTTATATTAACGAGGAAAATGTGAGAATCACTGTTATTAGTCATCGACCTCAGGCCGTGGCTTGCCATGTACAGGTGCCATACTGAGCTCTGCACCACTATTGGGCAAACAGCAAATTTCATAGATGGATAAACTGAAGCTCTAAATGTTATATTATTTAGCCAGGAGTGGTGGCTCACTCCTGTAATTCCAGCTACATGGGAGGCTGAGACACGGGGTTGCAACTTTGAGGCCAGCTTGGGCAACCCAGCAAGACAGAAAGGCTGGCAATGTTGCTCAGTTCTCCCTGCGTTCAATCTCCAATACCTCAAAAAATAAATAAATAAAAAAAATAAAAAACGAAAACAAGTTAGGTAACTTGCCAGTGTTGCGAGGCTCTTATGAGAAAGATCTTGACCTTGAACACTCTGGTTCCACAGCCTGAATCATGTTAAAAATACTATGGTTGGAATCCAGCTAGTTGTCAGGGTGATCTCTTCCAGACCTAGTCCAAAACGATCTGGAGGTATCAGGGCACCAGGGAAGCTCATTTGATCAGAAACCGCTTTGTTTATGATCGAGAAACCATCTCACTTGCAAGAAAAATATGGTTTTCTCCTCACCGATATCCATAGTCAATGAGGTAAACTTTGCTTATTACTTTTGCAATCTTCAGAACGTAGATACTCTAGCTGTCTTTCCACACCCTACCACAAACGCGGTTGACTTTTGGCAGAAAACACCTTTGTGCTGATCTCAGCAAGTGAAAATATTCTGCTCTAAGGAAAATTCCTGAGCTTGGCTTATGCCTTGGACGGCTTGAGCAAGGATCCCACTGGGTTCCGGTCCCTTTCTGAACGGCCAAAGGCCTAAGACCAGAGTGTCACGTGTCTAACTGAGAGCGCTGGGTCAAGATCCAGCGTGAAGCACGAAGTACCTTCCGTTTCTATTATATCAAGTTATGGAAAGCACACGCGGTGCTCCAGAAGTCGCGGTGGAGCGGCGGGCGCGGCCCTGGCTGGCGGCGTTGGCGTTTGCGGCCGCCGGCTTCTCCCGGGCGCCGCCCGCCTCGGCCCCACCTGCGCAGCCCGCGGAGGAGGCCTCGCCGGCTCGCGACGCGGGGACTGGGGTTGTTTTCTGGTTGCATGCTGACATGCGGTTGATTTTTATTTAGGGAAACAAACACAGGAAATGAGCAGTGGAGCAGGACTTAAACAGCCAGGTACTTGCGTAAGGGGTGTGGCGACACGACGTTACCGGGCGGCCGGAGGCGGCGTCCAGGGCTGCAGCGAGCTGGTGACGCGAACAGAACGTGGTCGTGCACCGGGCCGGCCTCCCCGAGCGCGCGCGAAGCGGCCGGCGGGCGTGTCCGCAGAGGCGCCGGGGCAGGCGGGCGCCCGGGCGGGGCGGGGCGGGGGCGGGGCCTGCTGCGCCGGGGCCAGAGCAGGCGGGCAGGAGGGGCGGGGCCTTGCGGGCGGGGCCTTGCGGGCGGGGCCTTGCGGGGCCGGGCCTTGCGGGGCGAGGCCTTGCGGGCGGGGCCTTGCGGGGCGGGGCCTTGCGGGGCGGGGCCTTGCGGGGCCGGGCCGGGCCGGCCGCGGGCCGGCCGCGGGCCGCCGCTAGCCGCGCGCCTGGGGCCGAGAGGCCGCTCCCGCCCGCCCCGCCCGCGGAACCCCAACCGGCCCCGCCCGGCCGCCCGGTGAGTCACGGAGCCCAGGCGGGCCCACCCGCGCGTCCTCCGGGGGCCGCCTCTCGCCTTTAGCCGCGGCGCCCGCCCTCGCGGCCACTCTCGCCCGCCGCCGCCGCCCCGCGCGCCCCGTGCCCCGCCGCCGCCGTCGACATGCTGCGCTGCGGCCTGGCCTGCGAGCGCTGCAGGTGGATCCTGCCCCTGCTCCTGCTCAGCGCCATCGTCTTCGACATCGTGGCGCTGACCGGCCGCGGCTGGCTGCAGTCGAGCACCCACGTCCAGACGTCCTCGCTGTGGTGGAAATGCGTCGACGAGGAGGGCGGCACCGGGTCCCCAGCCGACGGCTGCGAGAGCCTCATGAACTACGGTGAGTGCCTGCCGCCGCCTTCAGGAAGCCCTCGGGGCCGTGTCCCCGGGCGGCCTTCGCGCACGGGGGCCCCCAAACGGGGTCAGGTGTAAGAAAAGACCAAACGTCTGTTTAGAGCTCGGGCTCTTTTGCAGCTGACTTGAACCAAACGAGGCAGCGATTTTCGGTGGCCAAAGCCAGACAAAATGGCCCATATTCAAGCCATGTATTTGCCACTAGGATTGGTCAGTAACCTGCAAGGATTTCAGCTGGTACAAAGATTAGGATGAGCGAATAGAAGCACGGTATACTGTCTTGGAAACCTGCCGGTATGTCTTCCCATTCCCCTTTCTCCTCTGGTTCTTAGCGTGGTTAAAATCTCAGTGTCAACACAATGGGCCTTGCCGTATTACGGCGAATGCGTTTAGCTGGGTCCAAGGGAAAGAACCTGCTTTCCCCTGAAGTAACCCCTGTCAGGAGAAGGCTGAGCAGTGACGTGTGTCCACAGATCCTTATCCGTCGGGCAGGGGCCTGCACGCTCTTGTCCTGGGTAGGGCGTGGCCTGTCCTCACAAGCACGAGCACTGAGGCGTTGCTGTTTGGCAATTTTATTTTAATCGGAAATTGAAATCCGAAAAGCAACTCACATCCCCCACTGGCGACAGGCACGTAGAATGCATCGTGGGTGCAGTGTACGCGTGTCCCAACCCGGAAGAAGGGACAGGAGCAGGCCTTGTGGGGAAGGCGACTTTTCTTCCTAAGGGGTGCTTTCCTTCCCCACCTGGCTCAGGGAGACTCCGGTGACAGCCGAGTCTCGAGTCTCGGGATTGGCAGTGTGTGTGCCGGGCTGGGAAGAAAGAACGGTGAACTTAAGAAAAAGCTAAAGCCAAAAGAAGCCCTACCAGCTTTGAAGTGCTACTCTGCCTTTTATCATTCTTGGGGGTCACCCGGGGCTTCACCTTTTCTCCGTGCAAATCCCGTTTTTGTGGTTGGGCCCTGTGGCCTGGCCTGGTGTGTGTCTGCTGCGGAATTGTGTGCAAGTTCCCTGGATTAACTTGCTTTGAAGAGGAGGCATGGGCCTTGTTAGGCAGGTTAGAGAATGTAAGGCCAGCCAGGAATCCTGCTTCCCATGTACCTTGTGTTTTTCTTCTCTGAAAACACATACCCAAACACTGTGCCTGCCAAGGTTTGTATTATCCCAAATCTTCCAGATTTTTAAAGGGAATTAATTACTGTGGAACCATGTGACTAGATACACATAAATTCAGTCTCTTGTAGGGGTCTTACCAGGTCTGTGCGTGGTGGTTTTTTTTTTAAACTGATAATTAATATCTCACTCCACTCAGACCCGAAGCATACTCAGATATGCTCCCAGTATGAAGTAGGCTGGCAGAATGTCATCAGGAGTCTTGCTGGGACAAGATTTGGCCTGCAGGGCTCTGGCTGTAACCACGGCTCTCTTGTGCAACACACACAATACCTTTTTAATGTTTCTTGCCTTGCAGGGTGAGCTCACCTTTTAGGGTGTGGCTGTTCCAACCTCAGGCGAATATACTACTTTGTGTATGGAAGGGAATAGCTGGGTTTTGTTTCTGAGTTGTTTGATTTTTAATTAGAAGTCTGAAGCATTAAGTCATTAACTTTTTTATTATAAATAAAACACTGATCCAGTGTATAGGTTGTTTTGATTTGCTGTGGAGATCAGCCTTTGGAGTTGCTCAGTTTTCAAAGAGAACCTTGAAAAATCTATTACTACTTTTATGGTATAAGGCATCTAACTCTTTGCTCCTGTCATGGCTTTTACATCTCAGTTTGAATTACTGCTGTTACCTTCACAAAGGCAATTAGTACAGGCAATAGACAGCTGGCACCCAGCACCTGGAGTCAAATCACCAATCCGGCCTAGGCTGGGGAGTGGCCTTGAGAAGAAGACCTGAGCCACCAGAGAGGTCCCCCTGGGGCCACTGAGGACAAAGAGCCGTAGGAGGGCTGGTTCTCTTTCGCCCATCACCTCTTAGCTAATGTTGTTGAGCAAGTGTGGACTGTGTGTGCCCCCACACTTTCGGGGGTTATCCGGGCATGTCAGATTCCATGCATTTTCATAGCCTCAGTAAGGTGTTGCTGGAAAACATAGACTCACATGAGGTCATACTGCATCTCAGGTGAAGTGAGCAGCTTGCACACTCCCCCACGTATGTACGAATGCAGGGGCTCATACAGCACGGAGCAAGGTGGGCGGCTCTGATTAATGTGATCTTAGTGTGGAGGTCTGAGTCCGTGCATCTATTTGAAAGAAAATCCTTGATGTCTACTAGGAGATACATATTGTGATGTTTTGTAACTATTAAAGTCAACATTTTATGATAAAATAACCATTTCTTTTTGTATAATATTAATATGTTCATTTTGGTAGTAAAGAAAGGTTATTCCTAATTCTTGGCAAGTGCTGACAATAATACTGAAACATTTGGATACTTTTTAAGTAGATAAATAGTTCCTTAGAACTATTAGGTATAAACCCAGAATACTCTACACCATAACTTTCAGGATTTTAGGCTTACAGATGACTGGGTCATCTCATGCTTTCCTTGTCAGTGAGCCAGATTAGTCTATGAGTGTTTCCTTCTAGCTGAACAGGTATTGTTTTGAAATTTTTTGACTTGTGTTTGTCTGGAAAGAAAATGAAAATCTAGATTTACGATTGAATGATTGTTCACGTTTCTCCTATAAATAAAATGTGAAATTAAACTCGAACGTGTGTGCACACGGCCTGGTCCACTGCTAACACCTTGGTTCCAGCCTCTGGAAAGAATCCTGAATCAGGAAGATACTTTGAGAGGCAGCTATGTGGACTTCAGAGTTGAGGCAGAGTGTCAGGTTGGAGAATGATGGACAAGGCTGTGCCCAGAACAGACAAGGAAGTGGGAAGTCACTGCCTGGATCTGAATGTGAGATGGTAGAGCCTCGTGTCACCAGAGACACCCTTTGTGTCCCACAGACCGCATCCAGTATTTTTCACATGAACTCACTCTCAGACAAGTCGAAGACTCAAAGTAGTACCTGTGAGCTTTTAGATCATTAAGTCCTATGGTTCTCAAAAGTCCGGGAGGTGAGGGAGATACAAAGTCAATACATGTATATATTAGGCCAATTTTGACTTCATTGATTCTCACTCAGCAGACTTTAGAGATTATGTTGTTATGGTTTGGGGGGAGTATGTGTGCTGGGGTAAATAGGAAACTATTATATTATGAAATTAGCCATTATTAGAGAGATGCCGCTCCTGTCTCCACATAGGCACAAGTTCAGATCCTTATATAGCAAATTAAAAAGTTGGCCAAATTATAAAGTAACCAGTGATGTGAGCTAGTCTGTCAGACATGTGCTACATGCAGCAACAGCCTGCGAGGCTTCAGCCCCCCCTTAATGACCTAACTCCTGCTTGCCCTGTAGTAATCTCAGGCTCACGGAATGTTGGGGCAGTGCACTGAGTCGGGTTCGCGCCTGTGCCCCACATGGCTCCTCAGCAGCCGTTTACTGAGCAGCTTGGCTTTGGCAGGACCTGGATTCTGTCCCTGAGACATGCTGTTTGTTTACAGGCACCACTGTTATCCTGACTGAGCTGGACTGTGTTCCCCTGGAATTCCCGCTTTCCAACCTCCTCTTCTGTCTGACAGATTTCAAATATTTGAGGTGAAACCCAAATTTGCTGTTAGTTCTCCTGTGTGTTCAGGGTCCACCCCTTCCTGTGCAGGCTAGTTTCCTCACTCACTGATTAGATAAAAAACGATCCATGGGGTAAAGGATGGTAAGCAGCCGCCACCCAGGCCCATTCCAGGAAAACATGTGGAGCATGGAAGGAATCTCAAGCCACCTTTGGGTGCTGGCCCCATGCGCTCTGCACCATTCCCTCAGGAGCCAGCTCCCGCTGCCTTTCAGGGCGTACTCAAGACAGTGGCTTCTTCCCCAGGGAGGTTTTGCAGACACGTAGCCTGAATTATCCTCTGGACTTGTTGCTGCTTCAAGTCCCAAAGGTCAGCAGCCCCTGCCGGATGTGGGGCTAATTGGTCAGTGTCTCAGGCATCGTCTACTGAATTCAAATCTGCATTTTGCTAGGTTCCTTCCCCAGGTGACTAGTAGGCACTTTTGAGTTTCCGTACCCTTGGCCAAGTCACTGCAGATGGCCTCCTCATCGCATATGCAAAACATTAGTTCTGAAGAGAACATCTGCCCATGCTTGTGTTTACTTGTAGCTAGGATTTTTTTTAAACTATGATTTTTATCCAGATTTCAATTCTCCCTGTGTATGGAATGAACAAAAGAAACTTGTGGAAACAATATGAAGAAATCTGATATGTTCAGTTCCCCTAGATGGGACCTTGGGAGTGTTTATAGGTGACTCCTTTGTTCTGTACAGGGACCCAGTCCCGGTTGGGTGACATACTCATGTCCTCAGGGTATTGAGCAAGGGGTAAATCACAAACTATTTAGGTTTGTTTGTGCCTACATGTAAAACACCTAAATAATCCAGCAAATCCAAAAAAAAGAAGCACTAACTTTGTTGGGGGAGGAAAGAATTAGTGATAGTTTTAAAAATATTCCCAACAATTAAGGATAAGTCACAATGGGGTTTTTTTTGGGGGGGGGGGGGTGTCTTAAGGTCAAAGTTTACTCTCTTATTCTCACAAGCTTCAGTCATCCCAAGCTTGGCCCTGAGGTCTTTATGTTTACTTTCGTATCAGTTGCCCCTTCTGATCTTTGTCTGGCCCTGTTTGCCTTGTAATGTTCTTCCTATATAGTTTCCAGGAAGAAAGATACCTCATGCTTCCCCTTGAAAGAAGGAAAAAGAGGAAACTAAAAACCATCCCCTAGGTAAGCTTTAGTTTGGTCAGCAGCCATTCAGTGTTTTTCATCCCATGGATTTCTGATGAATCTTATTTATGAGGGTACATATATTGCTTCCAGTTTCTTTGCTAACACAGATCTCTCCAGGTCATCTTTCAGGCAGAAGCTTGGACCAAACTGGTGTTCTCTTGAGGAAACACGCACATTTTGACACTGAGGTGCCTCTGTTTGCTTGGGGTAGGGTGTGCATAGGTGGTTGCAATTCAGAGGATGAGCGCTGGCGGCGAGAACCCTCACCGCTGTCATTCCCATGTGCACACATGCACACGCACGCACACAGTTAGAAAAGGTGGTATAACTTGCGCATAAAACAGTAGCGAAGGATAGACTTGTATTCAGAAGAGATACAGATGAAGTCTGCCTCGGAAGAACTGGGAGCCATCTGCTCAATGATGAAAAAGCAGATCTAGGACAAGTTTTAACAATTGATGGCTTTTTTTCCCATGGGAGTTGATAGTGTGGTATAGGCTAAGCATGGGGCAATAGAAACTGTCAGTAGTTCCCAACGGGCTGGCCAATTTATAGATCATTCTTTGCCCAGTGGTTCTTACAGCAAGACATCTCTGTCAAGATGTGTGCCGTGAGAATTGCAGTTTTCTTAACCCGTGTGACTAATGGCACCCTTTTCACACAGCACTGTGCTGTGAGTACTCTCCTTAGCCCTGGCGAGGTTCATCTCAGTTTCAAACAAAACAGTCATCGGCACAAGAAAGTAGACTGCCTCACTGGGAGCGTCCTGTTCTCCATCGGTTCAGCTCCTTAAAACCAGGCCTAGATTTCTGCCTACATGATAGTTAAATAGTTCAGCATCGGTGCTCCCGCTGCGAGGAGCGAGTTTGCACGCTCTACAGCCACGGCAGCCTTTCTCTGGCAAAATGCTGCTTGTCCCTCTGGATTTTCCTACAACTCAGCATTTTAAATAAGCAAGACATCCACCGAGTTGATGTATTAGGAAACGTTTGTGAAGTGGTCATTATGTGTGCGTCTGTCTGTCTGTGTCAGTTTACCTGTTGGTATAAGGTTAGGTGAATTAGTTTACTACTTCTTTAATCTCTTTCAAGTACCTGAAAATAAGCATAAATTATATTTCTAAAATGTTAGAGAAGTGCAAGTAGAAATAATCTGGGTTAATTTTCCTCAAACAAGTAAAATTAATAGTATTCTTTATAGCGATATTATACATAAATTACTTAGTTGGAATGCTAAAATACTGACCTGTGATTATAAAATCTTAGTTGTTAAAATATGTTTCTTATTAGGAAGTTTTTTTCTTATTTTGTTGAACTCTCACATTCCGCTGTGCAGTGTCTTTCCATCATGCTTGCGTTCCTCCGTGTGCAGATGTACATATGTTGCTTTTTATTGCATGGTTTCAAACTGTGAACTCATAAAAAGAAAAAGAAGTTCTTGTTCACTTGAGTTGAATGATTGAATTTAAACAAAAATCTATCAAAATAAGATTGAAGTTGACAGTGAGTCACATCTGGAAGTTATATGCTCCTTTTTGGTAGCACTGAATCTGTTCATAAAATAAATTTAATCACTTAGCTTAGTTGTTTTCAAACATTAATGTAGTTGTAAAAAAAAAAAAAACACAGTGCTTCTAAAATGCAGATTCCTGGATACTGTCTCCTAAGCTCTGATTCAGTAGGTTGGAAGGGACAGGCATCTATATTTTTAACAAGTATGATTGCTTAATATTTACTGGAATATCAGAAGATCTGATAAATAGTCTTTCCAAAGCTTGGTCTCTTCTCTTTTACATTTCCTTTATTTGGAGGACAAGGTAAAAGGGAGAAAAGAGACTTGTTACATTTCACATTTTGGTTGGATCCATTTCTATTTTAAAATAAAAGTTTCCTTACTAACCTTATACCTGAAATCTCTCATTAATCTAATGGAAAGAGCAAGACTTTGGGAGAGAATTAATAAAAAACTATCTAGATAAAGCTGGGTCCAGGATACCCACTAGGATTACCCTCTTGGCTCTTCAGCCAGGACCTTTTCTTTTTTCTCTTACATTATGCAGTAAAACTTTTGTTTGCTAAAAAAAAAACACAAACAAAACACAACTGGATCCAGTCATGTACCAATCTCACCCCTCCAGACCAGAGGTACTAAGTGCAATTTGTGGGACAGGATGGTGTATCTGAGACCTATAAACATTGTTTCTTCTCCCTGGTAGTCTGTCACGCCCTGTCATTCCTGCCTCTGGGAGGCCCTGAGGGATGTGGAGTTAGAGAAGGGGGGTGGGGGGAGGCAGGGTAGGGGGTGGCCTGCATTTGCCTGTGACAGACAGAAGAAGGTTTGAAAGTGCATAGGGTTGCTGGGGGACAGTGCTTATGTGATGGTGCAGAACTTGGTGACGCTCTCATGTAATGAAAATGAGGCAATGTAGAAAAGTTCCAGGAGTAGAGGAGAAAGGTGGCTGTGTTTTTGTAGTACTAGAATTGAACTTTAGGCTTTCGCACTAAGCTACATCTACTTTGTTTTTATTTTTTATTTTAGACAAGCAAGGTCCTTTTAATTCACTAATTGTCCAGGCTCAAATTTGGGATCCTCTTGCCTCAGCCTTCCAGAGTGCTGGGGTTGCAGGCCTGCGCTCCCAGTCCCGCCTTAGATGAGGAACTTGGGATCAGTGAGAGCTGGGAAATTAGGAGCTGATGCTTTTCCTACCTGTAGCAAGGTAGTTGTACCCAGAGTTAACATGCAGGAGACAGGCTTGTGGCGAGTAGGTGCCAGAGAGAGGCAGGTATAAGCCAGCTCTAGCTGGCTCCAGGCCCTTGCTCCTGTGAGCATGGATCATTGCTTTACTTTGACCACTTGAGTGACTGAGGGTATTGTGAGCTGTGCTGTGTGTTAGAGAGTAGAATTAAAACCGGGTGAGGGGCATGTACACCCCTCTCCTTTTTCTTTTCTTTTGTCTTTTTTTTTTCAGATGGGGTCTCATTCTGTAGTCCACTCTAGTCCTGAACTCCGTATGTAGTCCAGACTGGCTCATGACAATCCGCCTGCCTCAGCCTTCCAGTGCTGGAATTATGGGCGTGCAGCACCACGCCTGGCTTACGTGGCACTGGGGAGTCAAACACAAGGCCTTTCGCTTGCCAGGCCCATGCTCTAGCTGCTCAGCCGAGCCTCCAGCCCCACCTCTGCTTTTTAGATACAATAAAAAGTAATAGGTTCAGGGTACAAATGAGTGGATAAGCAAAACTCGGCATGTCTGTAAAACAGAATCTAACTAAGCCATAAAAGGGAATGAGATACTGGTTCGTGCCGTAAAACGGAGGATCCTTAAAAAAAATACTGTGCTCATTGAAAAAAGCCAGTCACAAAGACCACACAGTGTAGTTTCCTTCCTGTGAAGAGTCCCGAATGGGCAAATTTAGAGAGACAGCAGGACATTAGTTGTTGCCAGATGCTGGAGACGAACTGAATGTGGAGGGACCACTCACTGGTTCAAGGATTCTTCATGGGGTAGTGAAGATGTCTTGGTGATAGTTGTTAGTGGTGATGGTTATACTGTCCTGTGAATATAGCAAAGACTACAGAATTGGACAGTTTGAGTGTGTTTTTATGACACACATGCACAAATAGGTGCACACACAGTTTCTGAAAGAGTAGCCATGATTTTGATTCAGATAGGAAACTATGCACCACCTACTGACTGTGTGGCTATGGGCAGGTTCCTGGGATTCTCAGAGCCTGAGTATAACTATCCTAGACTGGCAGTGGTAATAGCTTGAGCCTTGGGAAGTTGTGAGGAGTCAGTGAATTAGTACCTGTCCTCAGCTAGAGGTTAATCTTCACTTCTAAAGACAGGGTTGGCTGTGAAGAGATTGTAGAAATCCGTGCAGGTCGAACAGGAGGAGTTCCCAACTGGAACCTTGTCTATTTCCGGGATCTCCCGTTTTCTGGGCACAGAGTCAAATGACACAGGCTTGGGGGCCATTGTAGCTTCTCAAACCTGGAACTGGGTTTCTGTCTCATCCCAATTCTTCTTAGGGACAAGATCAGTAATCAAGAACTCTTGTGCTACCAGTGCTGAAAACTTCAGACATTCAAATTTAGGAAAAAAATTAGAAAAGGTTTGCTACCAAACTTCTTGTCGACTCATTGCTTCTTCTCTACAATTGCATTGCTTTATTAGGCATCACCACCTCTTTTTAAGTTAGATTTTCAACAGTTATTTTTGCATGAAGCCAAGAATTAGTAAAAAGACAGAAATCCTTTGAAAGTATTTGAAACATTTCTTAAAGAGTTTGCATTTTGAATTGTTTAGTACCAAGATGCTTGTTTTGGTTGTGTTGTGTTAAAGAGCCTAAGAAAACCTTTTAAATACTTAGTTGTGTAGCAAATTTATTATATGAGAAGAAATGTAACAAAGCTGAACTTTTCATATTAGAGATGTAAATATTTGCTCAAAGCCAAAGAGAGAAAAACATTGTGAGTTATATTAACTCCCGAGTGTATTCATGACCCACACATGAATTACCTAGTCTTCCCTTGAACGGTGGAGATGTTTAAGTATTGTCAAAAATAACCCAAAACAGCCTCTTTACTGACGCTTAGAGTATAAAGAAAAAACAGAACCCTCCCAGCACCCTGGGAGGCTGAGGCAAGAGGATCACAGCCTGGGCAATTTAGCAAGACCTCCTCTCTAAAGTTTAAAAAATGTGTGTGCGTGGGGGGGGGATGGGTATTCAGCCCCAGTCCTGCAGAATGAACAAGCAAGCAAAACCAACTAACTGAACAGACATGCTACGGGCACGTCTGGCATACTGCCTTGCTCACCTGCGTCCTGTTGCCTTGCAGCGTGGGGAAGGGCGGCCGCCGCCATGCTCCTGTGCGGCTTTATCATCCTGGTCATCTGTTTCATCTTGTCCTTCTTTGCCCTCTGTGGACCCCAGATGCTCGTCTTCCTGAGAGTGATCGGAGGCCTCCTGGCCCTGGCTGGTAAGACCTGGCGGCAGCCATTCTTCATTTGCACTGTCAGGGGACATCAAGAGAGTAGCATTCCATTCCTCCAGGGAGACCCATGACAGATAAACTCTCAGATCCGGTGTCAGAAATAGGCCAGCAAGGGCAGAAGCAGCTGAGAAAGATGTATGTTAGGACCTGGATGCCTGTCCTCCAGTGCCTTAGACAGGTATCTGTGTTCCCTATTCAAGTGACAAAGGTTGCCCTCTGCATGCCCTGTCTCCCCTAAGTGACCCCAGCCACTGACACCTTCTGCAGAGACCAGGGCTGCAGTCACCCTCTTAGTGCAGTGGTCTCCAGGTGGCCCCCCTGTGAGCTCTGTGCTGAGAGGGCCTGAGTGTCACTGAATCATTCACTTGTGGAAAGTTTCATGATCACTGGACATGGTAGGTCATAAGAGTTTGCACAGCTGGGGGCCTGGAGGAATGGCTCAGCTAAGTGCTAAGTCAAGTGCTAAGTTCCTTAGTTTGATTTCCCAGTACCACATAAGCCAGGCGTGGTGGTGCATGCCTATAATCCCAGCACTGGGGAGGCTGAGACAGGAGGATTGCCTTGAGTCTGAGGCCAGCCTAGGTTCCGTAATGAGTTCAGGACCAGCCTGCGCTACAGAGCGAGACCCTGTCTCAAATAAATAAATAAATAAGAAGAGTTTCCACAGTGGGCTAGGGAACTTGCAGCACAGAGCTTGCACCAGTGGAAGGTGTCTCAAACGTAGGTAACGTGAGGAAATCTAATTGGATATGTGGGTAGGGCACAGGGTGAACTTTCACCAGTGAACTATGAGAATTAAGGTTTGGGAATAGGAACTGTTTGAAATTTTAGGCAGTGCCTGCCACAGGGACATGAGGTCTTGGCGGTGGAGCTGGGTTCACATGAAAAACTAGACTTTCTGAAGAGGGGGAAAGAGAAGGAGCTGACGAGGGCACAGGCAGAACAGTTTGTTTTTTAAGATACCAGACAGGGGTCATGGGATCAAAGCAGAAATGTAGCTGCAGACGGGGGACAAGTGGAATGTGAACAGACCAGTATTGGAAGCAAGTCAGATGGATAGTAGAAGGGTGTGCGAGACCACATGAGAGGCAGAAGGAAGCCACTTGGTGCTTGACTCCCTGTGGAGAAAAGGTGAGTTCACAGGGCATAGGGCTGTATAGTGAGAGGCAAGAAAGGTCTGCCTAAGAGGAAGGAAGGACCTCAGACAGGCCCGGCAGGCAGAGCCCAGCCTTTGCATTGCACTTCTGAACATTTCTTTTGATTACAACAAAACTTATTCTATGCTTCTCCTGTTTCAGACTTCACTTTTTGAACAGTATCTTAAAATCACAAATGACTTGGAATCACAGAAGGTTCTGTAGAATCCAACCTCTGTTTCTGTTTTAGCTTTTCATAGTTCAAATGTATGAGACTTCATCACAGAAATACATTTCATATGTCAATCTCGGTGAGTTAGAAGAGTAGAAATGACACATTAGGACTGTAACCTTAGTTGAGGAATCCTAGTATGTGGCCCAGGAAGTTCACTCCTGTGTGTATATCCAAAGGAATTGAAAGCAGGGATTTGTAACCCCATATGCACAGCTGTTTAGTCACAGAAACCAAAATGTGGAACCAGCCAAACAAATGATTGGCCATATAGAATATGACATATGCGTACAATTGAATATTATTCAGCTGTAAAAAGGAACACAGTGTTGATGCTTGGTACAATGTGATAGCCTTACAAAACATTATGCCAAGTATAAGCCAGATACAGAAAGACAAATAGTATATGATTCATTATGTGAAATTCTTAGAAAAGGCGAATTCACAGAGACAAAAAGTAGAAGTTCCCAGGCACTGGAAGTGGGGGAAGGAATGAAGAGGTATTTGGGGGGAGGGGTATTTTTTCATTTCTTTGTTTTCTAATGACCACAGAGTTTATGTGAGGATGGTGGAAACCTTTTGGTTATAGTTTGTAGCTTAGTGATACAACATTGCAAGCATACTTAACTGCCACTGAATTGCACACCTCTAAATGGTTAAAATAATAAATATTCTCTTTATATTTCTTTTTTTTTTCTTTTCTTTTTTTTTGAGGCAGGGTTTCAGTCTGTGCCCAGGATGACCTTTAACTCAGGGCAATCCTTCTGTCTCAGGCTCCTAAATTCTGGGATCATACCACAGTTAAAAGGGGAACATTTTAGTTGAGTTGAGAAACAAAAGTAGCAAAATCAGGATACTAACTTATCCATCAGTAAAAAACAAAAGAGAAACAAAACGAAGGGAAAAGAGGAAACCATTTGAGGTTTCATTCATAGAGCAGGTAGAACAGAAGTAAGGTGGTAGAAAACTGCTGGTGACAGAGGCATTTCCTGACCCATTCCTGGCAGCAGAGCCGGGCCCCTCCTAATGGAGCGCAGTCTCCTAGTGTTGAATTAAAATCTGCCCATACCCTTCGACGTGGCCATGCGCATGAGATACTAAGCAAATATCCATAGAAATACCCATGATAGCTTTATGAAATTATTTATGTTTATTGAAAAGATTACAGTAACTTTAATGAAGCTGTAGAGTTCCTTAAGATACTAGTACAGTGATTAGCCGTAACTCGACTGCTTAGTCCAGTTTATGCATCCTGCCAGGTGCTTTCCTTTTCACTTTCCCCCTCCGCCTTCCCAGAGCTCTGCGGTCACTTCCTTCCCTTAGTGTGTCCGCTCCCCAGCCTGGAGCTCCTGTCCCACACTCCGCCCCGCCTTCCCAGTTACTTCCCAGAGCCCCACTCCTGCAGGCTTTCCTGGTGGCCCTCCACAGGTCGCTCGCGCCGCGGGCTCAGTGTTTTGCTTAGTCATGTACTTGTTGAGTGGATACACTGGTGCCCGTGAGGATTAGTGACTGTGCACAGTGGGCACGGATGTGTGCATATGGGTGTGTATATACAGTTTTAGTTAACACAGAATATATTAAGTACATTTGACATAGGAAAAGTAAAGATCTAATAATAGATGCCACCGGGCTGCTTTCTGTTGTACAACACAGTTTTGTACTTCTTAGTTCAAAATTTTAGCCAGAAAGCATATTTAGCTCGTGATTAACTAGACTCCCCAGCCTCCTTAGCAGTTTTTTCTTTTTGATAAGATAGATTGAGCACGTATTTAAAGGCAGAAGCGTTCTGGAAGAGAAATTACCGTGTTAGCATGCTTTCACTCATTCATGCGAGCAGGTGCTCAGCCTCCGGGATCTTGTTGCTTCCTCCCCCAGCCGTGTTCCAGATCATCTCCCTGGTCATCTACCCCGTGAAGTACACCCAGACCTTCAACCTGCACGCCAGCATCGGCGTCACTTACATCTATAACTGGGCCTATGGCTTTGGGTGGGCAGCCACGATTATTCTCATTGGCTGCTCCTTCTTCTTCTGCTGCCTGCCCAACTATGAGGACGACCTCCTGGGCAATGCCAAACCCAGGTACTTCTACACCTCTGCCTAATGTGGGCAGGGACGAGGCAAGGGCCGCTGCCGGCATGGATTCGGAAGACTCTGCTCCAGGTTGCTTGAAACCTGTTTTGGCAATGTTCATGTGATTAAACTCGTCAAAAATGCTAAAAGAATCTGGGAGAAAATATTTCTTAAATCATGTTACAGTTTCATATTCATCTTTTATATGTATTTTGTGGAGTTAAAAAAAGATATATTTTGCTACTTATAAAGTGCCAAGATTTCCTTGTAGCCATCTGTAACATACGGTGTTTGTAAAGGAAGATGAATGTGAAAGTAGGGTGGAAACAAGAAGGCTCCCAGGATTTCTTTTGAGATGGAATGGACTTTCCTTGGTGGGCTAAAGAGCAGATGTTGATAACAATTGACAGTGACCAAACATTCTAAAATATATGCAAATCAAAAACTTTTTCAAGCCTTCAGCTATTTACAGGAACAGAATAGTTACCTGAATGCATATCACTTGTGAGAATTTCTAATTACTATTCCAAATAATTGCTGTTCTGGTAAGCTTCATATTGACTTGCTAGTGCATGAAGGCAAGAATTTTCACACGGCCAAAACAGGTTGCTGTAGTAAGACCTCATGAGGTAGAGGTAGAGAAATGCTAAGATGAAATTTTGTCTTTTGCAAAAGTAGTTTATAGGGTTAGGGTGTGGGGAAAATGCTGTATTATTAAACCTATATTGCTTTGTGTCTATGTTCTGTTCAGAGCTGGTGTAGACTAGACTAGATTGAAATATAGGCCAGGTCTAATTCATCCTTATTGCAGGGTGGGATAAGACCATGGAGAGAAGAATTGGAAGGATTTTTGCTACCCCAGAGGTATCATTAAAGCAAGTCAATGAGAAGAAATGGTTAGAATTTTTCACCTGGGGTTTAACTGGGCTCTACTTGTAAAGACACAGCTCTGATAGACTCTAACTGTAACAGAAACCTAAATATAGTTAAAAACCTGGTCTTCCTTCATAAATAGACTTAAAGTGCCTGATGTAAAACATGCAACAGGAGAATTCAGGGATGTGAGTTTCTTTGAATTGGATGGATTATTATTTTTTTTTTTTTTTACAATTTATACTTACATAATGAAAACCAACTGATTTTATATATCAAATTATTATTTTATAAGTTGCATCACAAGCAAGTACAGTTTTCACTTTGCTTTTTCCCAATAAACCAGGTATTCAAAGCCCGTGTCTAGTTTGTCAGCTTCTGTCGTTGCTTCGTCATTGTTGCTCTTATATTCTGGGAAAAGGAATTTTTAAAAAAATGCCTCAAGTGAGGAAGAACATCGGATAAAATGAGAAGTTACTTCTCAGCTTTAAGGGTCCTTGCTAATTTTAATAACAGTTTTTGAATTCTAATATTCTGCTCTCTGAATTTATCCTCAATGAACACTAACTCTCACAGGATATTGAACATTACCTGTCCACGGCTGCCAGGAGAGGGAAGCTGACTGAGAGATTTCTGGTAGGTCCACACACCTGGGAGCATTTATGCAGTTTGGTTGAAGATTCATCCCTCTCTCATCTTGTGTCCACGGTCTCTCCCTATGCTGGGTCCTCTTCCATGCAGTGGGTGCAGGTAGCAGTCTCTCTGCTCCTGTTTCCTTGCCCACGTTTCCTTTAAAAGTGTTTCCACCATTGGCCATAACTTAATTCTAACATGGTGTAACGCATATACCTGTGAAGACGGGCTGCAGAGGAGTGGGTGCAAAATGGCAGTTCTTCTCCTTTGTGCTGCTTTTGGGGAGCTGGTCCCTTGCAGTGCATTTCCTTCTTATACCTTTAAAAGGAGGAAGTATATGTCTCTTGTCATAAATTTAGAGGACAATACCGTGGCTGGTTATTAAGGCCAAAATTAGGGGGAAGAAAAAATTATTCAATGGCTTGTAGAGAACTTGAAGTGGTGATTAACAATGTTAGAATTACCATCTGGGTGTGATGGCACCTGACTCTAATCTGGGAATCTGAGCGGTAAGAGGATCACAAGTTCAAATCCAGCCTGAGCAGCTTAGCAATTTAATGAGACTTTGTCTTAAAAAAAAAAAAAAGGTCGGGCGCGGAGGGCTGAGGATGTAGTTCAATAGGAAGACAGTGGGTTCAATCTCCAGTACCAAAGCCAAAATAAAACAAAAACCTAAACAAAACTATCATTTGTCAGAGTAATGGCATAGCTAATTCAAGAAGGTAATGGATACCTAGAAATTAAAAAAACTCAGTCTTCTCTTATACACAGAAGTGATGCAGATTACAAATTTCTACTTCTTTTGACTTTTTTTTTCCCATGCATTTTTTCTTCTTCCCCTTCTCAGTTACTATTACACTGCATCTTAATGGCCTCCACTTAGGGAAAAGGTAAGTCCCAGGGGCCAGGTGGCTGAAGGAACAGAAGCTTTCCAACCAGAAAGGACCAACATACACTGTGTCATTATTTTGCTGAAGGCTCCGTTCCTTTCATCTCTGTTAAAAAAAAAAAAAACTGCAGAGATCCTCTCTTTCTTCTTGGTTCAGATTGACTAGAATAGATACTTTTATGTTACACACACAGAAGGAAAATTCCAGAGAATTCTGGAAAGTAATGAAGAATTTGACTAAGAAACCACTTGAAAACTAACAGGCGATTGCATGAGAATTCCTACCGGAAAGCAGAGGTGATTTCTGGCTCTCTAATTACTTTGAATCCTTGTTCCTCAAATAAGCAGTTTTGGGTTCCCAGACAATTATCTCAGGCTCACATTGTTAGTAGCCAGATGTGCTAAGTGCCCTTACTGCTGAGTGTAACAAAGAGTAGTATGTCAAGGCCTTTCAGTTGTCACAGGTCACTCTGGGATATATTTACTTTCAAACCGTATATGGCACCGGGTGAATGTGGTTGCAAGCCAAGCCTGTAATCTCAACTCTGGAAGCCTGAGGCAAGAGGATCAATCATAAACTCAAGTCCCTTCTGGGCAAGTAGCAGACTTACTGAGTTCCTATTTCAACATAAAACATAGGGAAACAGGCTGTACGTGTAGCTCAATTTGAAGGCCTCGATTCAATCTCCAATTCTGCAAAAAAGAAAATATATGCAAGACTGATCATAAAAATTATAATGGCTTATCCATTTTCAAGGAAATGAAAGCAATGGAGAATGTAGCTATCGTAACTTATCAGGCCGTGTTTGCTGCAAACACTACTGTCCCTGAATGCCAGATGGACTTGGCTTGCTTTTCCAGACTCACCTGAAGGGGCCTCCTCGCACTCATCACTCATCGCAGCTGGGCTCTTGCTGTGCAAGAAGGGGCAGGACATCCCCTGCTGGCTCAGTGTCCTGCTCTCTGAAACGAATGCCAGCGTTCCTTTTTCCTTCAAAATTATCTGACTCAGTGTAGTTGCTCATTTGTTAATTCACTGAAATACGTTGGAAAAGGGAAAAGGGGCAAAGTGAAGCTTTTTGAAGGTCTTAAAAAACATTCTTTCATAACTATAGACAATGAACAAAGTCATAATATTGTGATGGAATTTGATCTTTAATTTAAACCAAAGAATATTCCTCAACGTGGAAGAGCTAAATGACCCTAAACTCTGTCAAGATCATATATAACCCTAAAGCTAAGGAGGGGGAACTTCTTCCAGGGAGCTTCTGATTCAAGACAGTGGGGGTGGACTCTATCAAATACATCTCTTCTGGCCAATACCAATAAATAAATAAATAAATAAATAAATAAATAAACTATAGAAAATAGTCAACAAAGATAAGAGGAAATAAATCTGTGACAAAAGAGGAATCGATTAGTCATCAGAGTTTTCTCCAAACTTCTGGAAGGTGGAAATGACTGGTGTTGTCAACAGCCCAGAGAAGCTGCTACCCTAGACAAACCCAGATTTGTTGGGAGGTACCAGTTCTGCTTCTTGGTTAGTGCCAAACTTGGGGCTGGCAAGAGAGTTGGAATGGAAAGAGGGAGAGCAGAAGTGGAGGGGTCAGTTACAGGCCTGCTCCAGGGGACATGTGGCATTCAGCCAGGCCTGACTTCCAACCAGATCTTACCGAATGGGAAAAGAGGCCAAAGGCACTTCCCTGTAGGCGAAATCCAGAGATGGGCATCAGGCTAACTAGCGTGCTCGGTTCTAAGGGCTTCCCATGTGTTGACCCTTATAAACTATGGATTCAACTGGTCTTACCTAGTCAGAAACACACACACACACACACACACACACACACACACACACACAGGAACATGAAATAACTGTTCCAAGGAAGACAGCTAGTAAATACAATGGTAACAGTAATAACAGATGGGCAGGTGTCGGAACTGTGTTTGGCAGAGTAGGGCATGGCACAGTGAGCGTTCTCACCGTGGTGTGTCCCCCAGCCTTTCTCTCCTCCCTCCACGGGGGTGTGGCTCACTCTCTTCTATGTTTCCTGTGTGTTAAGAAGAGCGCATTGTAATGAAGACACATGGAGAAGCGAAGGGGGCCAGGCCTGAGTAGGGGTGGGGGTGAGGTGCTCCAGGAAGAGGTGGGGATGATCCAGGTAGCTTAAGGTAACAAATGGTTAAAAGGGATTTTTAAAAATCTGCTTCCAGGACCTACCAACTACACTGCAAAGTGTTTAAGAATCACAGTTTGCCTTATTTTAGAATGAGTTTTCATTTTTTGACTGCCTGTTTCTGGACCACTTTTTGGAGAATTGAAATGTGCGTCATTCATAAGCACTATATTCATAAGCATTACCTATATATGCCATTTTACAAACCATACCAAGGTTATGGTTGGATTCAAAGGACCCAGTCTAGATATGGAGACCTGATAGAAAGAGCGTTTCTTGAATAAAATTCCAGAACAGCTTTCTGGAGCTTTAATTTTAGACTTTCTTAGATGGCTACCTTAGATATTACACATTGTCTGGTCCTAACTGAGTACAATTTAGTTTTTGACATTAGAATCAGCCATACTCTGTATGGAATGTTATGAGCAGAAGAAAGTAAATGCATAGCCCTCAACAATTTTTATACAAAGCTGGGCATAATGATGCACACCTATAATCCCAGCACTTGGGAGGCTGAGGCAGGAGGATTACTGTGAGTTCAAGGCCAGGCTTGGCTACAGAGTGAGTTCAGGACTAGCCTGGACTACAGAATGAGATGCTGTCCTAAAAAACCAACAAACAAAAACTCCCTAAAACAAAGTTTTTAATACAAATGTTTAAGCAGAGATATAGCCGTATTCATTTTAATATACATACAGTTTAAATTATAAGTTTCTTATTCAACCCTCAGCCCCACTTACAAATCTTCAAATAAAAGAAAGCACACATGAATGAAACTTGTCCAGGGGAGAATATTTTCTCCTTAGAAATAATTGTCTGAACTCCTCCTGACACCGTGACTTTCATTTAGAAATATATACAAGCAATAGTTTTAGTGGATCTCTAGTAATTAGCTCTTCTCTAAAAAGAAACTCAAAGTATTGCCAGTAAAACCGTAACAGGATCCGTTTTGAAATCTCAGGGCAATCCCACAGTACTAATGAGCTAATTACCATAAAAAGAGATGCCTTTAAACAAGAGTATTTTGTACAAACAGAGGACTGGTGTAGAACTCCTGCCAGTCCCTTAGCTAGGTGCAAAAGCGGATGGAGTAGTGAAGTCAGGACAAATATTGAGACTCCATTTTCTTCTTCTTGAGTACTCTTCTCACACTTTCTGCAACAGTTATTTTGCAGAAAAATTTTATAAACAGGTTTACTGGGGTCCAAAGATTGCCTTAGTTTTTCTCTGTAGAGTGGTTTCAGGCTTTAAAGTTTCAATGGACAGGTTGGGCTCAGGACCCAAGGGGTCAGCCTGAGACCCATTCGTAGGCGAGCTTAGCTAGCCTTGTTCCAGAGCTGAGCGCGTTGTTCCCGTTTCGCAACTCTGGTATTTGGGTGTGTGTTCTGGGTGAGGCAGAGATGAGAATGGTACACCACGGTGTGGGAAAAGTCAGCCAAGAAGGGAAGATGGAGGGGGAGGGGTTCCTAACTAGTTAGACAGTTGCTCTCCACTTGTACTGCCGTCTTCTTCATTTTTACCCATACGAAACTGTTCTTAGCCATATAAACAAGCAGAAGAACTCAGAAATGTATGTGTGTGAGTGTGGACAGTTCTCTTGTGAAGAAATGGAATCCTGTTGATTTAAGTGGCCTAAGATTGTCTTAGTGATAATGAGTCATCAAATAATCATAACAGATGGTTGTACAATTGTTTGCCCAGCCAGCTTTTCCAGTACAGAGACTTGCAATAATTAACCAACTATCAGCAATTGGTTTTGATTAAGCTGCTTTTAAGGAGGAACGCTTAGACTTGAAATTGAAACCCTGAGTTTAATCACTGAAAGTCAATTGCTGAGTGACACTCAGAACAAGTTCAATATGCAAATCCTCTTTCCCTGTTTTGTTCTTCCTCTTCTGGCTACTAGGTGGATATTCTTAAAAGGAAAGCTTAAAAGAAAATTTATGTTTCCAAATGCCACCCCATCTCCCTCGGAAGTCTTCAACTCTTCAATGGCTAGACCTTTATCAGGAAAAGCATCATTTAGTTTCAGTGCGGATACAGAAAACTGATGTGAACTGAGGCACGTGTGAGTGGGCATCTGCCATATTGCTGGAATAATATCTTTTCAAGATATCTAGATTATCGGAAATTAGATACGACATCAACATGAGACGAACGGCTGGCAGATTCAAAACAAAAATAGATGCCTTTGCATCAGAAGAGTATATTAACCATGCAAGGCAGACACCTCCAGGGTTTTAATCTTGAGTGTTGTTGCTCCTGGTAGAGTTGCTAAGACTTAGGGAAAGGTGACTGTTCCTCTGGACTGATAAAGCCCCCTTTTAGAAGGGCATCTATCTGGTGCCCTTGGGTAGAACAAAGCCATATAGTCCTAGCAGATGGGCCCGGCTGTGGGATTGGGTGACCAGAAACCAGAGGGTGGAACCTCCTTTCCCCAAGGAGAAAGCTCAATAAATTACTGGTGTTGTTCTGAGAAGTGAGCCCAGCCCGTTTTCTTCCTTTCCAGCCATTCATTTGCACTTGCCTGCCCCAAATTCTCTTCTATGAGGTTCATAAACACAAGGGCATCTCTTAATCATTGGTACCAGGGATTCTGTGTAAGAGTAAAACTCCTCTCTCATGATCCACTCTCTCTGAAGCATACATTTATTCAGGAGCATCACAAAGTCTAAGCTGAGCCAAATGATAATTGTCTTTTTAAAATTCAGACATATAATAAACATACAAGAACTCACATGGACATATGCCATATGAAAGAAAAAAAGGAAGGAAGAAAGGAAGGAAGGAAGGAAGGAAGGAAGGAAGGAAGGAAGGAAAAGAAAAAGAAAAAAAGCATTGAAATTCCTCAACTCAGAAAGTTACGTCAGTGTCTCTTGGCTGCAGAGACTAACAAAAAGCAACCATTCTAACTGGCCACATGTGGGCTACTGGTTGCCCTGTGAAATTTCTGGGAAACTCTGGGCAAGTGTGTCTTGTAAAGATGAGTGGCTGAAGGAAAGCCAACTTGAGAGGAGGGCCCATTCCAACTTTTCCCTTGTCCTGTTGGTTCAGTTTGTGTGGTGGTACCAAGGGGCTATGCATAAATGTGGCTGGTTCTTCACGTTCTAAAATTTTTTTTTGAGGACAGTGTCACTCTGTGGTCCAGGCTGGTACCGAACTCACTGTGTAGCCCAGGGTGGCCTTGCACTCACAGCAATCCTCCTGCCTCAGCCTCCCAAGTACTGAAATAATAGGCGTGCACCACCAGGCCCAGCTACTATGTGATACTGGGAGACCAAACCCAGGTCCTTGTTTTTGGTATACGAGTGCTTTAACCACTGAGTTATGTCCCCAGCCCCTGTTTTACTGTTATTCTTTTATTCAACAATTATCTTGTTCTATTAAGAGGTCTGAAAACTTTTCAAAATGTATCCATGTAATGCTAATGCTACTTTTGGAAATAGAAGAAGGGTGGTAGAATGTTAAGTCAAAGGCAGCCTCTGTCACTGAGGCAGTCTGTTAACAAATTGTGAGAGCTTCTAGAAGCTGGGCTTATTTATTTATTTTCCCACCATTATATACATATATATGTGATACATAATGTTTACAATGAACTTGAGTGTTTCGTGCACATGTAAATCACATCAACATTACAGTCCTTTCCATTTTTGGCCCTCCCACACCCTCCCATCCCCAAATAGCCTCAACCAGCAACAAGACTCACCAAAACCTATCATAATCAAAACCTCAGAAATAAAACATAACAAGAGGATATTAAAAACAGCAAGAGAAAAACAGGCATTATTCTGCCAAGGCAAACCCATTTGAATTACTGCAGATTTCTCAATGCAAACTTTATAGGCCAGGAGAGCCTGGAGCAAAATCTTACAAGCTTTAAAAGACAGCAAATGTCACCAAGGTTGTTGTATCCAGCAAAATTATCCTTGAAAATTGCAGGAGAAGCAAAACATTTTTATGACCAGGAATCCCTAAGGAAATCTGTGACCACTAACCCAGCATTGTAGAAAATATTTGAAGAAATCTTTGAGAGAGGCAGAGAGAAGCAGCACCAAAAAAACATGGAGGAAAGAAAACATCTAAAGAGAAAATGTAACAACGAAACAGACTGCTATTTGAATTATTAGGATGGTATCCTTCTAAAACAGTACCAACTGTTTCATAAAATCTGTGAAACTTCCCCCACATTTGTTATTTTAATAGTATATTAGTTTTTAAAACAATAATTATATCCAACCTGAGAAATTGGTATAGTATCTTTAAAAATATGTATGTATGAATTTATGGATGGCTAGGTAGATGAAAT
Source organism: Ctenodactylus gundi (assembly GCA_004027205.1). Classification (NCBI taxonomy): domain Eukaryota; kingdom Metazoa; phylum Chordata; class Mammalia; order Rodentia; family Ctenodactylidae; genus Ctenodactylus; species Ctenodactylus gundi. The sequence continues at coordinate 292,516 of PVKB01000317.1, forward strand.
GATAAACCAAACCTGGCAACATGTTACTAATTAGTGAAATGTGAGTAAATTTATGAAAGTCAAAAAATTTTGGAGTGTGACATTATATCTATTGCTTTATGTGTAATATACTTATGTGATTAAGTTTATTTAATGCAGCAACTCACTTAATCAGCCTTCGATGTAAGTTTATCTTAAGAAAACTGATTGCAAACCTAAATGTCTTTTGAATGTACAAACATTTACCTTTTGGTACTCACCTAAGGAATTTGAAAATTAACTTCTCTCTCTTTATTTCTCATATTTTCTAGCCTTATGAATTTCATTGTTATGGTTATTTTCTCATGTGGACTGGTGGGTGAGGCCAAAGAATTTCAACAGAGATATAATAAGATACAGAAAAAAAGAACTTTTGGCAAATCACTTCCTTAAAGGGCTCTTCTGAATCCAGAGAAGAGGCGTCGAGATATGGCCACTGCAGCCCACTCTAGGGGTGGGAAGCCGAGCTAAAGAATGTTGATTTGAGCTGTGAAGTGAGTCAGACTGAGAAGATTGAATATGTTAAGTGTCTCCTGGTTTCTCTGATTTGGAACACTGGCATGTGTCTATTATGGTAACAGAGCAACACAAACCTGTCCTTTGACCTGGGGGTGAGTGAGTCATCAACTGTGAGTGAAAACTGACAGACAAGAGTGGACAGTTTCCACATGCTAACACAGAACTTTCTCCTGAAACATCACTGACACTGAATAAAGAAGTTCTAAAACTGGCCAAAATGGTAGTCCTCAAAGAAACGTCATACAGCTCCTGGCCAGGGCCACGCTGACATTTGAACACTGGTTTCTCATTTGCAGGAGTTTACTAACAGAAGCCATATAATACATGTATAAAAAGAAAAGCTACTGTATAGAATTGCGATTTAGAATTTTTGGTAAAAGATGAGAGATGACACCAAAGTTTTTTTTTTTTTTTAATCCATGTAACAGTTGTTTGTAATGTTACTAAAAAAATTGTATGGCCAAGTAATAAAATCATATCAGTGATACCTATCATTTATTAGCCCCTTGCTGCATGCCAGGCTTGTGTCAACTGACCTTAACACCATCCTGTTAGGTAGATACGTTATTATTCTCATTTCAGAGTGAGGGGAACTGACCATTGGTGATTTTTGAAGTAAATAATGGAGTTATCCTTCAAGCCAGACTGATTTGATTGTGAATTCTATTATCTTAATTCTTACACAAATATATTTGGGAAATATGGAGGTAAATACATTTTTTAAAAATGGTACAAGAGGGCCTCCTGAATCAGGAGGTGAGGATAGGTAGGTTTTGGGAGGTAACCTCAGGAAGCACAAATGACGGAATTTGAGTAGGGCAACCTAGGAAAAAGTGAAAGTCAAATCTGTTTCCAGCCAGAGGACTGCTATAAACACAGAGGGGTATCTTGCTGGGAACCTCTGAGGAGCTGTGCAGAATGAACCTCAACATAGTTCTGCTGACGGACAGACAGACTGGGTTACGTATCCAGTGACTACCGCTCTTCATTTCTGATATCTGCTCTTGCGAGTTTAACCCAGCACACCGGGGCTGCCCTGCATGTGGGAGGAGCAAGCTCCAGTGGCTCCAGGGAAAGCTCTAAGGCCTAGAGGCAGAAAGACAGACATTGAGTAAGAGCTTCCAGGGTGCCTGAGGAACTGTACGCTGTCACCACAAGTACAATCAAATGTGGGTCAGGAGACACAGCATAACACCAACATGGCCCGCTGTCAGCCATTGCTGAGTTTGGTCACCTCTACCCTGCGCTGAGTAGATACTAGGATGGATGTTGCTGTGTACTGATAGTTGCTGGCCATATTCTCTGTGGCACAATTAGGAAACAGGAGGGCTCATGGCATGAATTACAGCTCCGTTACTGCAGCTGTTGCTGAGCCTGGAGTTGATTTTATAACGGCAACTGTGTCCCTTTGTGGTAATCAAGGTCAATTAGCCCCCTAAGTACATTAACTCTAATTGTTAGCCTCCTGGTCTGCCCTCATAAAGGTTGCAAAATGGCCAGGAGCCGCAGCTATAGATTCAGTGAAAACCCTGTTATGTTCCCTGGTTGAAGCATTTCTGCTACCTTCAGGGGTTACACTTCTAATTCTGCAGAATCTAAACTTTTTATTAAATGAAGCATAAAATCCCACAAATAAGACACTGGTAGTGATGATGCAACACCTCTGAAGGGTGTTGCTAAGGTACTTACCAACTGAGCCCTGAATGAGCTAGTATTCCCTTGGGGCATTAAGACTTCCATACTTTAGAGGGATGGCGAGAACTGAGCAAGTCGTCCAACTCCATCAGGCAAAGAAGAGAGACAAGGGAGCCTATAGGGATGGAGAGGAGTTATCCGCCACAGCCTTGGGGAACTCAGAGTGAGCCAAGGGGCTTTCACTGGGAGCACTAACAGTTCTGCTACACACACACACACACACACACACACACACACACACGCATGCACCCATGCACACTCACAGTTGCTTCCACAGTGAATTAGAAAATAACCTGAGAATATGAACAGGTATTAATTCACAAACCAGGAACTGAACATCCAAGAAGGATAAAGGAAGATAGTCAAATTCACACATTTCAGGCAAAGGATAATTAAAAGTGACAGGCTATTTCACACCAATTAGGCTGACAAAATTAGAACTTGGAAAATACCTAAATTGCTTACTTAAACTGCTTTAAAAACTGCTGGGTGAACATAGATTGCCTTTATGATTTAAAAGGGCAACATTTTTACATAGAGAAAAGTAGAATCTGTACATACTGTGTGGCCAGAAATTCAATTTCTGAGTTTAAACCCCAGAGATTCTCCGCCGACCTTTCTGACAGTTGAAGATTATTCCCTCACCACGTGGTGTGATTGTTCCAATACTAATTTTTAAATCTATTAAGACTAAAAACAAACTATTATTGTTTACTTCCCAAGAACTTTTTTCATATTATCTATCATCTTTTCTTTTAATATTTTCATCTATCTTATTTTGTGGAAAAAAATTAAAATTTTGAAGCTTACTTCTGGTCCCCTTTTATGTTATTTTTTCCTTTGTCTTCCATCTTTTGTATGTATTTAGTTTGATTTTTGTTATATTTTATTTTATAGTGTTGGGGTTTGAACCTGGGGCTTTGTGCTGAGCTATATCCCCAGCATTTTATTTATTTACTTATTTAGAGACAAGGTCTCACTAATTTGTCAAGTTGTCCAAGTTGGGCTTGAACTTGTGATCTTCCTGCCTCAGTCTCTGAGAGGACTGGGGTTACAGGCCTACAGCACTGGATATGGCTTATTTTGGTTTCTATTTATCAAATTAAAATCTTTTCTTACAAATTTGATGTCCTTGATTATACACACACACACACGCACATGCATATATATATATATATATATATATATATATATATACATAGATACATACATACATCGGCTGGAGATATAGCTCAGGGTTTAAAGTACCCTGGGGCTGATTCTCCAGCACCAAATAAACTGGTGCTCATATATATGTATATATATATATATATATATATATATATATATATATATATATATATATGCATTCCTCCCGCATGCTGGGATTACAGGTGTGTGCCACCAGGCCTAGCGAATTTTTTCTGTGGTGCTGGGGAATTGAACCCTGGGCCTTGGGAATTCTAGGAAAGTACTTTCATCACTAAGCCATGCTCCCAACCCTTATTCACATGTATGTAAGAGTGAGATTTTAAAAAAATCTAGTTTCAAAGTGCTACATATATTAATTGGAATCAGATGGTCGACCCAACCAAGGAAACAGGGTTTGATTTGGTTGTTTCCAATGAGTACTTCAAATGACCAGTGGATTTGGAAGATGAGTTTTTCTAAAACAGGATCTTCCAATCTGTTGCCTGAAGGAATAGCCTGGTGGCTACTGTTCTAGAAGTCAATGTGCGAATGGGCTGGGATTTTTATCGTTGAATACATATATTGCCATGTACCCATCTGTTTTCAGCATGCATGTCACTGTGCCCTTAGCATGCGCTCTGTTATTCACTGAGCACATTTTTAGTCCTCAGGCAAGGCTGGGAATCCACAGCCACCTGCCTTTAGAGTAAGGAAGAGGAATTGGGCGTCCATATGCTTCTTGTAGGCTTTGAATCTGTTCTCCTCTGCTCAATGCTGCTCTGATTTCTTGCCTGCAGAGATCCAGTTTGTATTTAACTCCTGACCCTCGGAAGCAAGAATCAGCTTCCCTGACGCCCCACCCTGCAGCCTATTTAAAGATGAAAAATCCCTAAACATGGTGACTTGTTCTCATGTGGAAAGCTCTCAGTGTGTTCTCAAACTAAAAAGGCAAGCTTGATTTTTCTGATCTTATTTTTCCATATATATTTACACATTGATACATACTACCAAATATATGATACTATATCACATCTTGTATATGAGTGTCTGTAGATTTATAAAACCACAGGAAAAACTATAGAAGAACACATACCAATCTTAGCAATCGTTACTTCTGAGAATTGGATTGAGTGAAGTATGACTTTCATTATTTACTTATTATTCTTTTATATGTTTTTGAACAGGCACATTTAAACTTTATAATAATTATTATTGATATAGGTATATATTTAATAATTATTTCCAGGTGCTAATGCAGGCTGTAAAGCAGTATGTTCAATATATTAACTGTATTAAATGCATGCCTAGGCATAGCTATAGTGTGAGAGAAAGGAACCAGCTATACACAGAGTTGCCACCTCTGGATGAAGAGGAGATTTAGGATAAGAATTTTCCTCAGTGGCCGTCTTTCATGTTTTCTATACTTGCTGCTCTTATCTCTATAATCAGGATGCAAGTATTGCATCTTCTGTAACAAATGCTACCCAGGCGCTGGAAATTCAGAGAACACAAAACCAAGTTCTTATTCTCAATAATCGATGGTCTGGTGGATAGAGACAATCAGCCATCAAATCAAATAAATGTGACGATTTAAAGGAGACAGGCGATACTTAAAAAACATACGGGTAACAGGAGAGAGAACAATGTTGACTTTCTTTCTTTCTTTCTTTCTTTCTTTTAAATCTGGACTAGAGAGCTTGTTCAAGAAGGAGAGAGGTTTTGGTTGGAAGAAAATGCTGAAGAGAAAAGAATTATGGGAGGTTTTCAGAAAAGACGGAGGGAATAGCAAGATGAGAATGAATTTGCCAGGTGTGAGGAAGGGAAGGAAGGCCAACCCAGCTGGGATGTAACGAATAAGGAAACAGTTGGGGGGAAAGGGCTCAGCTAGATGGCCAAATTCTGGATCACACAGAGTTTAGATTTTATTCTGCATTCAGCAAGAAGCATTGGAGGGTGCTAGAGAATTATATTATCTATGTATACTTCGGAAATATTAATGAGTCTACTGAGTAGAGAACTGGCTGGTACTAGGCAGAGTGTGGTTGGGATAAATCAGAAACAGGAGCCAGCTAGAGGACTCCTTTAGCAATCTAGGGCAGAGATGATGGCACTGTAGGCAAGGGCAGGAGTGGGAAAGACACTAAAGTGTGGTTGCAGCCCAAATATACTTTGAATATGGAGTTGTGGTATTTGTTTGGATATAGTTATGGTTGGTGGAGGTATTAAAAGATGAGGGAAACTTAATAACAAAATGCTGTTCTTCTATTTTTTATTTTTTTAGCTAGGGTCTCACTCTGTAGTCCAGGCTGGTCCTGAACTTACTGTGTAGGCTAGGCTGGCCTAGAACTCACAGCAGTCTTCCAGCCTCGTTCCTCTGTTTTTGAGCCAAGTAACTAGATGGTTAGTGACATGGGAAGGCCAGGGCAAAAGTAGATTTTGAGCATTCAGAAGGCTGAAGTAGGAGGACTGCTGTGAGTTTGGAGGCCAGTGTGGGGCACATAGTGAATTTAGGACCAGTCTGGACTACAGAGCAAGACCCTGACTCAAAAAGAGAATATTTTGGGGAGAAAACAAAAAAAATTCTTGTTGGATTATATTCTACCAGAGGAGCCTAGAAATATTAAAGTAAAGAAATTGAAGAAGTCCTTGGATGTATCTGTTTGAAAGTCAGATGAGAAATCAAGTCTCCTCTGCAAAATGGCTTTATTCAAAACCACGGAGAAGATTTTCCAGGATAAGAGAGAAAAGAAGGTATACAGTAGAACTTAGAGGCTTGAATTTGGGAAGGAACAACTGGTGAGAAAAGGGAAAATTTGGAGAACATAGTATCACAGTAGTCATTTTAAAAACGTGTTACGTTAAAGATAGCATACTTAATTATATACTTAAATTATATACTTAAAGGCTAAGTAGCAAACACTAATAAAGAATTTTTGGATAATTTTTTAAATCAAGGAAACAACAAAGTAAAGAAAGCCTGTTACTCATCTAGGAATCAGGGCTTTGGGTGCCATATTTTACCATTTACTCACGCATTTCATCTCTGTGGACCGATATTTATTTCCCTGTAAACTGGAGATAGTAAACACTGAGGCTATATATAGGAGTTAATCACCGGTAGATAAGTAGAGAGTTGCTATTATCCCGTAGGTTGCCTTTGGACACAAAAATGATAGCAGAGTCAGAAGGATACTCCCATTGTCTTTAAGGCATATGTCCCTGTTCGTCTTGGAGGTGATGCTGCTAAGTCTCTGCTATGTCCTTTTCTTTGTATTATACATGCTGGAGCAAAATGTCACCACACAACACTTCCTCATTCTACTTTCTCGTTGTCAACTCACTCTTCTGAGAAGCGTGGAAAGACAGAAGGTGGGAATGGCTCAAGATGTCTATTAGGACAGGTATCTACTGGGTGTATCTAGTAGGATACTCAGAGCAATGTACTTCCTGCTCACCCATGAGTCAAATGCTGGTCATTTTGGGGTCCTCCATATGTACTTTGTTTTAAAATGATGATGCCTTCTACAGAGGTCAGGAAACTTAATCTTTTTTAGTAAATTCATGTATAGCTTAATAAGGATAAATGAAATACCTTCCGTGAAAGACTGAGGCACAATGATGTACTACAATCTAATCATTTGTTTTCAAACCCATTTTGAACAATGCAGTTTTTGTAACTATAGTTAGTGACATGAAATGTGTATCTAAGAGGTAAAAGAGCACCAAAGTAATTTAGCAGCAGTTTAAACAATCTCATATTTACTGAGATTTAATCATAAACTTTCAAGGAAGCCTAGTTGGAGCAGTGGGCACTTTTAATGAACAGTGAAGATGTAGTGGGATACCTGTGTGACCACTAGGAAATTGTTTTCTTGAGGCAGCAGCTGTGTGTGAATCTATTGTAGGCAAATACAAGAGACATGCCCTTAAATCCCTCCAGCAAGTTGCCCAGGTTCTGTACTTACTATCACATTCTGTAAGACCCCAAAATTGAATAGCCAAGAGGAAATAGATAAATCCCTAGAGACACACAGCTTCTCAAGACTGAATTATGAAGAAACAGGAAATATGAACAGACCTGTAATTTCCAAAAAGATTGAATCATAAATCCAAAACCTTCCAACAAAGAAAAACGCAGGACCAAATAGCTTCACTGGTGAATTCTGCTAAGCATTTAAACAAGATTGAATATCAATAGTCTTCACCCTCTTCCAAAAATTTGAAGCTCATATACTTCCAAATTTATTTAATGAGATGAGCACAAGCTGACACAGTTTGTGATCCTGTAAGAAAACTACTGACCAGTATTTCTGATGAATATCAACGCAGAAATCCTTAACAAGATACTAGAAAACCAAATTCAGCAGCATATTAGGATTTTACATGACAGCTAAGTGAGATTTCTTTCTAGACTACATACAAGTTTCAGTGTATGAAAATCAATCAGTACAATACACCCTATTCACAAATAAAAAAAAAAAACCTGTATGTTCATATGAATTGATACAGAAAAAGCAGTTGACAAGGTCTAGCACCATTTCACAAAATAAGCTCTATATGTTAGGAGAAGAAAGTAGTTTCCTAGCTGAATGGGGTGGGATACACCTGCAATCCTCGCACTCTGGGACACTGAAGCAGGGAGATGGCGAATTCAAGCCCACCTTGAGGAACTGAACAAGACTGTCTCTCAACAAAGAAACAAAAAAGCAGTTGGGAGTGTAGCTCAGTGTGAAGACCCTGGGTTCAGCAATGAAAAAAAAGGAAGTATCTAACCTGATGAAAGTCATAAATGAAAAGCTCACAGCTAACATCACACTTAATGGTGAAACACTGAAAACTCTTTTTTAAGATTGGAAACAAGACAAAGCTCCTCGTCTTGCCACTGTTCAATATAGTACTGAGAGTGCTGGCCAGGGTAATTAGGTAAGATTAGTAAAGTTACCCAAGTTGGAAAGGAAGAAGTAAAAGTATCTGCGTTGATAGACGGCAGGCTACTATTTAGGAAAAACAATGATTCCACACATGCCCAAGAAGACTCCACAAAAATGTTAGTACTAAGGAATCAAGTCAATAGAGTTGTGGAGTAAAAAATCGACACACAAAAAGGTAGTTGAGTTTCTGAACACTAGCAGTGGGCACTTCTAGAAGGAAAGCTAAATGGAGGCAGCCCGAGACCATCTCAGTGAAGGCAGCCACATTCGGAAGGTGAAATATCACGTGGTTTCTCTATTAGGAGAAACCCAGAATGCAGGCATTTTATAGAGCCAAACAGGTGTGACAGTGGGACTGGGAGGCGGGGAGTAGGGAGGTAACAGGAGGGTTATAGGGGAGGGGAAGGATTTCAATGTAGACAAGACATATGCATGCACAAAATCCTCAAGCTCAACGTAACCATTGCATGGCCCATACTTACACTAAAAAACGGAAACAAACCGGAAGTACATATAACCCGGCAATCTTCTTTCTGGAAATGTACCCTGAAGAATTGCAAGAATTGAAAGCAGGATTTTAAACTGGTAGTTACATCCTGTGGTTTCATAACAGTGTCCTAGATGCTAGCTGAGAGGCGGAAGGAACCGCCAAGTCCGCGGAGAGAGATCAATGGACAAATGAAATGTGTTGTGTAATACCATGGGCTATTTCCCAACTTTCAAAAGGAAGGAAATCCTTGCCTAGGATACAATACGGATGAACCTACAGATGAATGTCATGCCAAGTGAAATAAGCCAGGCACAAGCGACAAAACTGTCTGATTGCGTTTCTGTGAGCAATCTAACACAAGAGAAATTAACGGAAACAGAAGGGACCCAGTGCTGCTGTAGAGACTGGTGGGTGGTAGGAATGGGAAGCTGTTATATGAGCATGAAGTTTTAATTTTGCAAGATAAAAACGTTGTGGAGATCTCTTGCACACTAGAGCGAGCACACTTTTCACTACCGAGCTATACACTTCAAAATGGTTAAGATGGTAAATTTTTTGATATGCGTTTTTTGTTGCTGTTGTGTTTTTTCCCCCCCACCCACACTGGAGATTGAACTCAGGGCATTTACAGAGGCCTCAGCCCGAGCGGTTTTCTGTTTCTAATTCTGAGGCAAGGTGTAGCTAAGTTGCCAGGTTGGGCTTGAACTTCCTCCCTCTACCTCCTCCCTCTACCTCCCCCTACCAGAGCGCTAAGATCACAGGTGTGTGTCACCACGCCTGGTTTTTGGTATTCATTTTTGCCCTCTTTTAAAACAAATTAAAAGAAAAGGATACTATAATCCCCCAAAGCTTGAAAAACATCCATATAAAGCTCTCAGTGGCTCCATCCTTGCCTCTCATGCCGCCACTTGCAGCGTGGTTTTGAGGAAAATCACTTTCTTTGACATCGCTTGCTTCTTCTGTACCCTGGGGGCTTATCTCTACATGCGACTTAGTAAGGAAAGCCGTCAGACATCCTAAATCTGGCCTTGAAAGAATGTTCTGATACAGAGGTACCGTTGGAGCATAGGGATTTTGTTCTCTACTCTCAGATTTGCTCCCCTCAGACTTGAGCTTTTCCCTGCCCTTGCCTCTCAAGCAGGGTCCCCGGCCTGCAGCTCGTGAGGAGTTGGGCACGCTGCAGGAGTAAGTGGTAGACCACTGAGCAAGGCTTTGCCTGTGTTTACAGCCACTCCATGTTGCTTGCATGGCCACCTGAGCTCTGCCTCGCTGTTTTTCTATTATTTTATTGGAGTATATAATAAAATAATTATACACCTCATCATAATGTATTAATGATAAGCATACAGTAAATGCAATGCATCTGCATCATCTTGAAACCACCCCCGACACACACGCCCTCATCCCTGCCATCCATGGGCAAGGGGATTGTCCTCTCTGAAACGGGCCCCTGGTGCCAGAAGGTTGCGGATCACTGCTGTAAAGGGGCCTCTGTGGCTGACTGTGGACCTGGGGTTCTCCTTTGAGCTTGGGAAGCATTGCTGAGTCGGGAACATTCAAGTAAGGCTACACCAAGAGAGACACTGGAAACAACTCATGGTAAGTGGACGCAGATGGGGCTATGCACCTGGCTAATCTGGCTCATAAAAGGAAGCAAATTCTGGTTTGAAAACCTGCCCTTTTCTTACGGAACACTGAAAAGGGGACATCCTGGGCATGAGTGTGAATGATAGGCAATATATTATTATCCAAACCCTTAAAAGGAATTAATCCTTCATATTTAGATGCAGTAAGAGACATCCACAATAAGGTTAGCTTCGTGTGCACCTTGGACAGTGGTGCAGAAAAACTACTCTAGAGTTAAACTAACAGGAACCTCATTTTTAAAGCAGATTTAAGTAACTGGGTTAATAAAACACATTTCTAACATATAATAACTGAATCAACTACTGGCAAATAACTACCGGTCTAAACCAAAAAGGAGATTAACCTCTTTTCTTCAGTCACGGAACACTTTACTTCTCAGCCTCAGCTTCTCTTCCGGAGCCCCTCTTCTCTGCCTAAGGATTCACATGAAACAAGCTTCTCCGAGCAAAAGTACCACGAGGTGCACTGTTTGCGAGCAGGTCCCAAGACCAGCTGCAGAGGCAGCGACTAACGTGACCATCAGGAGGAGCGCTCCCTTGGTTTGGACGACTGCCTTCATAAGTGACGCTGAGACACGTTGCACAACGCCAGGCTTCCAACCTGAAGGAATTCGTGTGGGGTCCATGTGGGCGGATGCTTCACTTTACAGCTGAGTCCGAATAGAAATGGACTCCGGGCAAAGCAGTTCTAATTAATGTGTGATTTGTGTACATGGAAAAGAGCTGAATGGTGTTCTGATGAATGCATGACTGCAAACCTGGGCAGTTTTTATTTAGTTGTTATTCCATTGTTCCTCTCTTAATCAGTTTCATTTCCCACGGTTTCAGCTACATGTAGTCAGCTTTGGTCTGAAAATACATTAAGAGATGTTTTGAGAGAGGAAGAGAGACCATCATATTCACATGACTTTTGTTACAGTATAGTGCTCTAATTGTTATGTTATTTTTGCTGCTAGTGTCTTGCTGAACCTAATTTATAAATTAAACTTTACCATAGGTACATATGCATAGGAAAAAAATTAGAGTGTACATAGAGTTCAAGGTTTCAGGCATCCACCGGGGGTCTTGGGGTGTATACCCTGCAGCTGGAGTGCATCCTGGGAGTCCTGTGTCAGGGCCTACAGAGCCCAGAGACCCACTTGGCAGGAGGAGTGTTGTCACCGCAACCCTGAGCACTGGTGGGGGGTCTTAGGATGACTTTGGCCATGATTCGGCAAGGAAAGAAATATTAGAAGACAATCACATCAGGGGAGAGCAGTGCCATTGTATCAGGGGCAGGGCTAACCTCAGCTTGTGAAGGAGGACACCTGATCATCAAATTATCCTTGAAAATTCCTTACATTGTCTGCACACTGGGCCCTGAGGCAAATGGTGTGTCTCAAATATGGCCTTCACTTCCTGGTGGCAGTGCAAGGCACGCTGGGAAGGTTTGTTTCACAGAGAGATCTTGAGAGGTGGTAAGAGGGCAGTATTTTTCTCTAATTTTTCTTTTCTTTTTTTCTGATTCAGGTAGTATAATTCATTTTGTTTATTCCTTCCTTTTTACTCCATTCCCTGTTTTTTTATGTTTTTATTTTTTTACTTGGTGTAGTGCATCATTCAGGTAAGTTGGTCTTTGAGTCAGGTTTCATGAGTTCAAATCCAAATCCAGATACGAGTTCTTGACCATATACCCCTGAGTAAATTATTAACCTGTCCGTACCTCAGTTCCCTTGTTTGTCAAAAGGGAGAGATAAGCATGTCCGCATCATAAAGCTGTACAGATTAAATAAATTAATAGGGGAATTTCTAAAGGTACCGCCTGCCAAGGGTAGGTGCTGAAAATTTGAATTTGGATCAATATGTGGTGGTGATTATGGGGGACTCTGGGGAGACGGCGAGACAGCGATCCATCTGAGGAGACTCGCAGTGGAGGAGAATGCCTGGTGCTCTTTGAGTGTAGCTATTTGCTTCTGGCTACAGAGTGCAAATTTTCCTATGTGACTCCAGTTATTTTTACCTGAGTATTAGCCCACCGTAGCCGAAGAATGGCTGTGACATCAGCGTTCACTAAAGGGAAATCTGAGATGAGCGACTGCTTATTCTGTCTTTGAAAGAAGTTGATTGTGAAGAGATGTGAGAGCCTTCTTGAGGCTCCGAGTCATGATTCCTGCTGAAGGATGTATGGGCGGACATACTCTCTTTAGAATGAGAAGCAGCACTTACTTTAATCGCTTCCAGGAAACCAATCTGTTCTAGTGCATAGCATGCACAAGGACTGCTTGAACTTCTAATGAACTGGTAACACAGGCTAGAGAGGACACAAAGGCTCATCTGTGAAGAGCACACAGGAATTGGGGGTGAGAAATCAGATGCACTGGCTCTGTAAGTAGAGGCTTCCCTGCCTCACGGCCACAGCAGTGAGGGAGTAACAACCTGAGCAATAAGTGGGTGTTTCCTTCAGCCACAATGCCAGGGCTGTGCCTCTTCCATCCCTTATTCTTCTGATTTCTGTGGACATTTTATTACTTGAGACAACCTATAGAGCTTCCAAATTAACAGCCTCTGAAGGCCTCTCTTTGATGTTGGGAAATCATCCGGGAAATTGGGCCAGCGTGGGGAGGCCTGTAAAGGGCCAGCGAGGAGTGGGCTGCATCCAACAGATCCAGCTGTCAGACCTGTGGTCCTGGGATTTGGCAGCTGTCTGTTTTGTCTGAAATCCCCTCTGGCTCTGGGCCGGTCACACCCCACCTCCAGCCAGGGAGAATAATTGTGAGAGCAACTTAAGCATGCACATGGAAACTGAACGTCTCCTCCGCCCTGCCCCACCCAGCTTGGCCAGCATCTCGTCTCCACCCTTCACCTGGGGCCCTCCACGGGCGCCGCACCCTGGGACTGACTGGAAGGGCTGGCCCTCAGCGCTCTCTGCAGGCTTGAGGTGTCAGCCCCTTTGCCAAGCAGGCCGAGCAACACAGCCTCCTTCACCAGCTTGCTAATGTTCTGGACAGCATTTCTCAGCCCCTAAAAGACTTGTGTGAGTGATGGCTTCCATCCTCCCAGAGGGACAGGAAAACGCAAGGCCGTCCATCGTGCACAAGCCTAGTAAGGCAGAGCTGCTCTTGGAACAGCTATGGAATTTACTAAGTCTGAGGTATCTGCTGAGCAACTTCTGTGCGTCAGGCAGCCCCTGGGTTAAATAAAGGCTCAGCAAAGATGAGTAGGTCATGGTCTCTGCCGCCAGGGTGTTCTGTGGTTAATAGAGAAGCACGTGCTTCTCAGCTTTCGGCTGCCCGCCGCCTATTGTCCACTTGCCTCTTACAGCTAGGAGTCTTGAGCCCCTAGCTCATGGTTGGGAAGCCATACTATCTATCTGTCTGTTTGTCTACCTATAGTCTGTCTATATAACTTTTACATATACATATTTACATATGTGTATGTGTTTATAAAATACACATGGCCCCTAGTTACAATGGTTTGACTTTCCTTGTAGGAAGAGAGTGAAATTATGATATGCGTTCAGTAGAATCCATAGTTCTAAACTAAAATTGTGATTCTTTCCCTGGATCGTGATAAGCTGTGTGATCCTCTCTCATGATGTTGGCAGTGACATCCAGCATGGGTCCCCAGACGGACCTACGGGCGCAGGAGAGGAGTGGACACTCTACAGTGTTCTACATTGCTAAACTAACGTGTTCAGTAGGAATAAACATTGCTATATATAATATAGATGATGAAAGTATGCTATACATATTTAAAACATACAATATAAGTATATACTATGTAACGTGTTAATATATGTACTTCTCAAGGGCTTGCCATCTTATGATTCTCTGGTCTCAGATTCTGTGTTCATATATCTGGCTTTCTGATACTTTCCTAAGATGCCTCAAAATGAAAGCCACACTCGTAGCTGATTTCTAATAAATATTTACTTACAACGTTAATCTGATAGGGCTGGTTGGCTTTCTAAAGGAAGGAACTCATCACAGGTTATGTGACCTTTTTCTATCTCGATGGCGCTACTCTTTCTCTCCCCACTCACAGGACTCCTTCCCTTTGTCTCCCCCCTTGTGTTAAAGATCATTCAAGTCTCACTACTTACCTGGTGAAATTCTATTCTTGTGGCCTTAATGCCAGTTGATATCTCTTGCAGGAACTTATTAAGCCCAAGTGATCTTATGAAAATATTTCTCAACAAAAATGGCCTTTGCCAAAGAGAAATCTCACGTCTGCTACTAATGAAACAATACTCTGTGCCCTGTTACTTACATTAAAAGCATATGTCAACATATTGGCAGGGTACTCTGGTCTCGCCAAAGGTGAGCAACGCCCTGCTTGGGGAGTTTCGGATACTCAGTGTGATCTTCTGTTCTGACGCAGGACGGTAGTATCTAGTTGGGGCTCCTTAGTGAGCGTGGGTCACATGGCTCCCGTGTTCTGGGAGTAGAGGACAGATGCCTAGTTTTGCTGACCGCGACATCAGTCTAGCTCTGTGTCTAGCAGCATCACAGCTGAGAAGCCAGTTCTCAGGAGGTGGTTTCCTCAGACAGGTAAGAGGGGAATCTGGAGTCAGGCACACCCATCCCAGTGGGGCAGGATGGTGATCTGGAGCAATGCTGCAAGCAGTGGGAAATCCAGACAGGCGGAGCCTGGTGTGTGGAAAGAATGAGAGTTCACATCAAGTGGCCTCCCAGACAGGAGATGGCATCAGGCAGGTGTGGCTGGGCAGGTTAGAACACTGGCAGGGACCACTGGGAGGGAGCCATGGCTGAGTGGAAACAGTCTGAGACAGGGTCAGGAATGGGGTCTGACCAAGGCCTATGATATAACCCAACACTGAATCTCAAGAGTGAAGCACTCATGGTGGGAGGGAAGAAAGGATCAGAGACAGAAGGGCAGAGGCTGGAGGAACAGCTCAGCAGTTAAAAATGCTTGCCTAGCAAGCGCTGAATCCCCAGCACCACATAAGCTGGGCGTGGTGGTGCGTGCCTGTGATCTCAGCAGTCAGGGGGTTGAGGCGGGAGAATTGCTGAGTTCGAGGCCAGTCTGGGCTACAGAGTAAGATCTTGTCTCAAAAAAAAAAAAAAAAAGACTTGTTAGAAAGAAAAGTATGGCTCCAAGACACTGTGGTCCCTGCAGCGTGACGCCTCCAGTTCTCTGACTTATTTTAGGGGCACAACGGCAATGGCGGGGTGGAAGCTGGGCTGGAGAGGAGACTGGTCAATGACAAGAATCAGGGTTAGCAGGATGGCTGGAGAATTATACAAATTGTAGTGACTTTTCCAAACCCACTGGTCATCACCACTCAACCACAAAGAACGACCCCTCTAGCTGTTCCAGGATTTGGGAGCGGTTCACCTCTTTTCCTCTCTGTACTAGCACTATTATCATATTGTATGGGTCAGTTCTAGCTAGGAGGTAATCTCTCATTTTCTGTCATTTAGAATACATATCACAGGGATTGAGGGTCACATTGCAACATGGTATCCTCACATCTGGTGTCTTCCTTAGGGAAAGTTGCACTGTCAAATTATAACCTAAGAGCCCGTGCTCTACAGCTAAACTGTTTCAGTTTAAGTCTTAGCCCTAGCACTTACTGTTTGTCTGACCTCAGTTAAATTCCCTTTGCTTCATTTTTCTTATTTGCAAAACAGGGATAATAGTGCTCACTTCATAAAGTGCTTATGCGGATTAAGTCAGTTAATTTAGATAGTACAAACATTGGGAACAGTCGTTGGTACTTGCTAAACAATCAATAAATGTCAGCTACATCGCTCATCTGTTCTCTGATGATGAGGAGGCCCGAGGGGTATTCTGGCTCTTACTTAGTAAGTAACATTTGAGCTGGTACCCTGTGCCAGCATGTTCTAAGAATTTGGGATGTATCAACTGGCAAAATGGACAAACTCTCCTCAGGTGTCAGTCTGCATAGTCACTTATAACCACTGAAGTAGCAGACAACAGCTGGTCCACAGGCTTCTGCTGGGACAGACCTGACCATATTATAGAAAATTAAGTCCCTCCTTTGGGGAAGCACTGACTGTCGTCCCCTTCCCCCCTGAGCTCCCAAGAGCCAGCTTCTTCCTCAGCACAGGTAGGTGGCAGCTTCTAGAGCTAGGGTTCTCAACTGTGATAGTCCTGACATGGCGTGGTGGATAACTATTGCGGGGACTGTTGTGCAGGTGGTAGGATATTTAGCAGAAACCGTGGTCTCTACCCACTAGATGTCAGTAGCATCCCTGTGACCCCGACTGTGAAACCCAAAACATCTGCTGATACTTCCAACTGTAGCAAAATCCTTCCTTGTCGAAAACTGCTGTTCAGGTGGCTGACCAGTTCCTCAGAGGACAAGTCAGCTTAAAACTGACCTAGGCACTGTTTTGTTTGGTTTCTGTCATCAGGGGAACTCCGCTGGCACCCAAAATCTGCTGCTCTTTCTTTGCACAGGATCCACTGTGCTGTCTACTGCAGGCATCTGCAATCTTACCACACAAACAGGAGAATCCAGCAGCCCTGACTCCAGTTCTCTCATGCACCAGGGAGGGTTGTGAATGGGGGATCAAAGAGGGAAGGACAGCCATTTGTTCTGATGGTACTCAGCCTGTGCTTCTAGGGGCAGGCTATGCCCAGGGCTCCATCTAGGCCTCGCCCGGGTAAATACTGAGCTCATCACACTGGGGGGAAAGTCAGCAGTGACCTGTGGGGCATCTTCTTGTTTGTTGCCACCCATGATCTAACGCTGCCCAGGGAGAGCCTGCCTCCTGTGGGTGTGTGCTAGGGCTGTTGGGTCCCGCTCAGCTCCCCAACAGCCAGCATTGAAGGCCCTAAATCCAACTGCACAGAGGAGTCACCGCTAGGAGCCCCGCTGCAGGGCAGATCTTATCAGTGGTAGCTGCTGGCTCCCTGCTGTATTGGAGGCCTGGGGTGCTCTGCATGGACCATCTCTCTAAGGACATTTGCCTGTGCTTACATGTAGGCGCCTGGTTCTACATGCGTTTTCTGAACGGCGGTGTCTAACGTGAAAGCCACTTGACAATTAAGAGTCAGAACTGAACTCACTTACTTTATTAGGATATTAATATTGAGGGTATATCTATACTTTAAGTAAAAATCAAATCTCATCTTTTTGTAAATTGCCCCTTGAAAAATGCAGCATGTAAAGCGTAAGGGACTCTTTCACAGTTTTTAAATGGTGTTCAGCTGCATGTCACCTAAAGCTGTTCTTGACAACCACACTTCATGATTCTGTCCAGATGCTTCTGGTCTTTCAGTCGCTCAACTCCATTGAAGGGTTTATGACAAGCCATAATTACAGTGTATTCTGAGGCATTGTGGCTCCAACTTTATGAGCAAAAACAAAAGAATACATGAAGCAAAAGAGGAAGCTCCACTGAAAAGACCCACGAAGAACAGAGGCATGGAGAGCCCAGACATCAAGTGTGTCTGGCACGTGGTGCTGCAGGGAAGCAGCGTGGTGCACGGGGTAGAGGGCTTGCCCGGTGTGGCCACACCTTACACACGCTGGAAGGACAGGTTCACCCAGACTCGCTCCCTCCGGGAACTCCACCGCATTGCGGCCCCCTGGCTCACCCTGAGTCATCCAGCTGGATTAGGAGAAACGGGTTTGCGCCAGGTCCCGCGGGCACGTGCTGCGGGAGGAAGAGCTTTCCATCCTGGAGTCAGCCGGTCTCCAAATCCCGAGTGTGGGCAGAAGTAATGGGACCATTTTGGCTAAGACTTTTCCCCAGCTCTTGGTAAACTCGACAATTAGAGAACTTTCCCCACCTCGCTTTCCCAAGAACGTCCTGGTAGTAGAGCTCACCTGCCCTGTGGTGTTGTCCCAGTGGAAGCTTACAGGGCTCGGGAAAAGCCATTTCGGACAGCTGTTCGGGGTTTCTTTCTCCCTCCCAGAGCAGTGCGGCTGCAAGCTTCGCTTTCTCCGCAGCATCTTCCTTCTGGGGACCTGCCGTTCCCTGGGGGACAGTGTGTGCAAGCCTACCCCGTCGTGCTGCACAGTGCCTGTCTGCCTCACTCTGGGATCTAAAAGGGCCGTTCCTCCAGCAAGGCTAACGTCTGTATTGCTTCCCAACTGTCGGGCCAGACCCAGAGCTGGCCATTTTTCGGTTTCTTGTTTCCTCTTTCAACAGCAAGTACAAGGGAAGGCTGTTTTCAAATCCATTTTGTCAGACTCTGGGTTGGGGAGCCAAGGTATTGCAGATCAACCAGGTAGGAAACGGAGCCCCTAAATTCGAATGAAAACAACAGCTGAGCCGAGGACATGCTGTCTCGGGGTGCTGGGGAAGAACTAGAGAAGTCGTCTGTGCTCTGCTTAACGCAGAGACCACTGGTTAGCAATGGCAGCGATCAGAGCAGGGCAACGCTTCCGAATAAATCCTCCCGAAGGCCAGATCAGCCTATGGTTCTGCTGGCAAGAGCCACACGCCCATGGCCCGGCCCTTTGCAGCTCAGCCCGCTCCCGCGCTGCGCAGCCCCGGCACAGATGGCTTCCCACACGCCTCGTTGACTCACATCATCTGACACAGCTTGGCCTTGGCTTTGTGGATGCCCAGCCAAACCCTGACTTTGCTCTTCATTGCTTTTTTCCATTTGTTTGCATTTGGAAATGAGTTTTTTCAAGCTGTGTGTGGGGGCGGGGGGGAGCTACTAGAGATTCTTTATAGAGAGAAAGCATACATGATCTCGTGTGCCACAGGGAATTTGGGTGGGTGAGCTGGCCTTTTCTTCCTCTCTACTGCCTCTGTGTGTCCTCATACCTCTTTTCACCCTGAGAAGCGCGCAAGGTTTCATTCTGCAGCGCGAGGAGGCAGGAAGCGATTCTGGAGATAGAGTTTTGTTGAAGAAAATGAAGATGGAGTCTCTTTTTCTCCAATTCTGAACTGAAACAAGAATGACACTATTCTTTCCTTGTGAGACTTAACGTGCCCACAGAGAGCAAGGGCTAGAGTAGAAGGGTCTTAGCACCAAGCACAAGCACATAGCAGCTTTGGGGCCCAGGTAAACGACGTGACACAGAGATCGGGATTTGGCAGGATTCTTTAACTGGGTGGAGAGTGATTCCCTTCTGATTCTAATGTTCTACCTTGCTATTGAGCTTTCTCAGTTATTTCATAATTCATGTTATTAAAAACACATTAGTCCATTTTTTTTTCTTGCCATATTATCTTATTGATTTTAAATAGCATGTCTGAAATGTGGACTGCTTCAGGGAGAATTAGAAGAGAATCAACTTCATTTAGACTGGTAACAGAAATTTCCCTCATTGAGGATAATTTCTAGCAAAGAGGAAGGGCAGCTGGCAAAACTGCACCCAGGTAACTGGCCTGGGAAACCACTACTAACAAAAGATACTCCAGGCAGGTGACAGCACTCATAGAGCACTGCCTCACTGATAATCTGTGTGGCCACATTTCTATTCTACGACAAACCATGGCTTCTCCTCATCAGGGAACCAGAGCAGGTCTTCTGTAAAGACCATGGAGAGTTAGTTAAGAGCATCCTGGTGCTGCTGCATGTCTCCCAACACTGCTTAGAAGCTTTGTGCAAAGTCTCTGTCAAGCTACACACAGAGAAGGGTGTCCAGGGTCCAGGCACGGGCTCCTCCCCGCGGGCCTGCACTTCCCACTGCCACTCACCTGAGCAAAATGAGGAAAAGAAGGACTGGCAGTGAATCTTCTTGGAGGTAGTTTGGGGAGCTCACCAAATTAAATTTCATGGCAGTCATGTTCTTCCCACCTTTAGATGTATGGTTCTTGCGCTTAAAAATGATGTGAGACCAGATGGCAGGGTTTTTTGTTTGTTTGTGGCAAAAGACAATGCAGTCATTAGCAAATGTATGTGTGTTTTCTTTCTTTCTTTCTTTCTTTCTTTCTTTCTTTCTTTCTTTCTTTCTTTCAAATTTCCAGCCTGAGTACTGATGCTATAAAGGCAGGCCTCAGTGAAGCTTTTGAAAAACAAGTCTCAAGGCTCACGGGTCTCTACTCTGCCAGAACCTGCCTGAGCCTTGCTGGTCACTGACCATTTGGCAAGTTCTGCCAAGGCCTTTAGTGCTTGGTCTAAAAGAAATAAAGAAAAAAAAGTTATAATCATACCTCTCCTCTCTCTAAAGTATTATTTCTACTTAATTGCTTTTTTCCTTTCCCACCATTTGTTTATTTTGTGTGAATTTTAATCTTTATTTTCTTTTCCCCATTTTATTGATATGGATAAGCACAAAATTTAAGGTTTACAACAAAGTTGAGCATTCTGTGCACATATGTATCTTGTCAAGGTGACAAGGACTTTCCCACTCTCCTTTTGTCCCTCCCTGGGAAATAAATTGGCAGAGTGCCCTCTATTGCCTAGATAGGGAGCTAAGTAATTACTGAGTTCAAGTAACGAACAAGTTCATTGCAGGCTAGAACTGTATTCACATGGTCCATGTGAAATAAAGCATGAGCCATCAAAGAGTCTGGCACTCCAGATGAAACAAGGAGTGGCCCTTTGGGAGTGAGACCTGGAGCAGCTTCCAGTGGGTGGGACCTGCTGCATGGGCCTGGCTCACTCCCCCCATGCTGGGAAGCATCTTCTGCCATGCGACAGGCTTTACCTGTCTGACAGCTCAGGAAGTCTTGGGCAATTGCTGAGGTTCCACTTCTAACCACCAGCATCAAGTCTACCACGAAGAAATCTGTAGAAAGAGCAAGCAAAGCCAAAGAACCAGAATATGGGTCTGCTAGCCACGGGGTAGTGGGCTGAGAAAAGACTTTGTTGCTTTCCTGGGAGAGAATTTTTACACTGTGCAACTAAAGGGGACCTGAAGTCTTCTTTGCTTGGAACAGAATTGCCAGGAGGGCTTTTCCTTATAAGGAGCACAGCACCAGAATTCACTAGGTACCACTGTGTTCTCGTGTAATTGTCATAATTATCTGAACTGGAGAATAGACACAAACCACAGTCAGTGGGTAGTGATGGTGAGAAGTGATATGGGATTTTCCCCAAGGGAGTGGCATCTTAATATCTGTTGTTTGGATATCTAGGAGTGGGAAGAAAACGGAGCAGAATCTATTCATTCAACTCCCCTTTCTCTTGTTGGTCCCATAGGTCATAAATCTTCTGAATTTCTGGATTGTGATGGGGTGAGTCCCTAATAAATTCTTTTGGTGCTTATGCCTCAGTATCAACAGGAGATCTAGCACAGGGGGCAAAAATATGCAATGCCAACACAGACATGTGTTCCTGAACGTGGCTGCAGGAGGTTGTCAAGAGCATGTATGGAGATTCGGAAAAGCGGAGAAGGACCTCAGAAACAGGCAAGGCTGAAACAATCTCATGTAGTCCTGAAAAGCATTCGATGCAGTTTACCCCTAGCTTGATGCGGATTCAGCATCAATGACTAAAGCGCAGGCTTCCATTTTTGTAAGAAGAGATTCTCACTTATTCCTCAAGAGAGGAAACTAATGAGTTCCATCAGTCACAGAGCTCATTTCAAGGTGCAGCCACCTCTGAAAAGACAAGAGGATTAGTGAAACAAATCGTGGTCTGAAGACTGTAGCTGGCTCGATGGCTGTACCTGACTTTCATCATCTTCCTGCTTCCACGCAAGTTCCCGTTTACTCAACCAAAACCAAACCGGCCCCAATGATCTGCTTGATTTTTATCCTCCAGGTATCTGAGCCTGGAGGTTGTCTTGCTTTAATTGGGCTATGATAGCTGCAACTGCCCCTTTGTTGTTCTCACTAGGCATGGAATTGCCAAGAGATGCCCTACTGCCTGTCTTGGATTCAGAGCACACTTACCCCTATCCTGCTGTATAGAAATATCAAACCTGGAATTTCATTCACCTCCATGGTGGTGTAACTCCCTCCTATGTCAGCTGGCCTGCTGCTGAATGACCAAATAGTAACTTTAGTCCCAATTTCAATGGAATTCTTATTGCATCTGCTAGTTGGAGGTTCCTTCCAAAGAACTAAGTCTTCCAACCTAGCGGAGTTGAAGCCTCCCAAGAAGGGAAACATTGAGTCTACAAATGGGATACTGGGAAGAAGTGTCAGAAGGCCCAATTCTACTTCACAGCTGAGTTTCAGGATGCATGTATTTTAGTTATTGAATTCTTGCTTTACTGCATCTACCACATTCTACGTGCATGTACACCAAAGCCATGGATTTTGACCCTGACCTGGCTCGTTACCTTCAACTTTAAGAGGCCTTTATTCTGTTGAACTAAATGCCTTTGAATGATGGCCACATGATTAGAAGAGTAGGTGCTGGGGTCATTTTTTCTGTTGCTCTGAGAAAGGTTTTTGGGTAAAGCAATGTTGTATTAAAGCAAGGTATAAAGTAAATAGCTCAGGTATTCTACAAGACCTTGGTTGGAGGTGGTGGAACAGATAATAGAAACAGAAGGAAGCTATGTGTCTGGAATTGTATTGATTCTGGTAAAAGCTATCAGGGAAGTGATTTGACTTACATATGTTAAGAAACAGTATGTTACTCTGTTACTATTTTATGAATGCTTGCAAAAGATTTAAGACTCTTAGAGACAAAGATTTTTGCTCTCCAATTAATGCGCAGCATGAGGTATGTCTGCTCTCCCATCTCCATATCTGTCAGGCAAATTAAAGGGCATAAATGGACGCGCCTGGTTGGCTTCACAGCTGAGGAATACTCCACATGAGAGACCCCTTATGGCAGAGCAAACAGAAGACAAATGAGCAACCGAACAAAACAAAACCCTTCTGTCCATTTGAGAGGAAGGAGTTACCTCATACTTCACGATGGCTGCGAGCATTCCCCTGAGAAACAGCATAGGTGAGAGCCACGAGGGCCCTGCATTCTTGGCATACCCTCCAAGGATGAGCAGGACAGCTCGGGGCCTGTGACACACAGTCTTCTCTCATGAGGACAAATTCTTCCTCTTGTTATCAAGTTGCTAAAAATAGTCTCCTTGAGGAATGGCTTCATATTGAGGACTCGGCCTCCTTTTCTGGTGTTGAAATGTTAAATATTCACCAATAGCAGTAGCTAGACTACACTTGGCGAGTAGAAGGCCAAGCACCAGGACAGTACATAGTCTTCACTCATGAGCCCACTTTGCAAGCGCAATTGTAGCCAGATAGGTTGGCTGATATCTTCTTTGGTTAAGTCCGTGTGGACACTCTCTGTGAACAGTACGTGACATGCAAAGACCTTTGTGCCTATTCAGACTGATATAACCATGTGCCTGCTTGCCAAACTTCCAATCTTGCTCCTTTGAGCCACTTCTGAAGACTCTATCTCCTGTTTCAAAACATAACTGTACTTTTTTAGGCTTCACCATAGGCCGTTAGAAAGGTTCTTTCTGGTAGACCTTATTTGGAAAGTGACTCTCCTCACATAAACGTTGGTGCTGGGCCCCTTGGTAGATACCATCAAGGATTCTGCCCTCTGACCAACCATCTTCACATGTTTGCACTTTTATCTCAGATACCATCATCCTAGGTTTTTCTAACTGAGGCCTTGGGTCCTAAGTCCTCATTAGATGTCTTTGCTGAAGCTTTCTCGTAGGAGAAGAAAGAAACCTGGCAAATACGCACCTTTCCCTGCTCTGACCAGTACGCTCCATTTTAGATCCTTTGTCATTCCTCTCCTTCAGTCACAAAAAGCCTGGAGCCTGGTGGTGTGGCTCCCCGTGGTAAGATGAGGCTTCCAGCTGAGCTGACCCACAGGTGACTAGCACACAGTCTGTGGGGAAAATGGGGCAAAAATGATGGGTATTTTAAAAAAAATTAAGCCTCTTTTTGCACTGTAATAGAAAGAGATTGAAGGCTTAATCGTTTCAGCCTCTTTTGGATCTTGGATTTGTTTTAATGGGCTACTTCAGTACCTGGTAGCTCAGCTCTTAGCTCACTGGACCGCCTTACTCCTTCCAAGTCATATGCATTTCCCATTGTCCAGGAGATCATACACATTCTTACTTCGAGTTTTTTTTTTTTTTTTTTTTTTTACATCAAGAAGCCATATGGTGATCTTTCCTTATGCAAAGGGATGCATACATTCCTAGATTTCCAGTGGATATCTAAAACACATACAGTACCAAATGTTATACATCTGTTCTTTTCTAAATAAGAATATCAATGATAAAGGTTAACTTATGAATAAGGCACAGTAAGAGATTAACAATGAGATACAACAATCATGACAGCATACTGAAACCACAACAATCTATTTGATACATGAGGTGGCTACTAAGTGTCTACTACCGGGGGTACACGGTACACAGCGTGGATGTGCCAGACACAGGATGATTCGTGTCCTGGGAAGGATGGAGTGCAATGGTGTGAGATTTTATCATGCTACTCAGAGTGACGCACAATCTAAAATTTGTGAACTGTCTATTTTTGGCATTTTTCATTTAGTATTTTTAGACTGTGGTTGACTATGAATAATTGAAACTGTGGAAAGCAAAACCACAGGTAAAGGGGACGGCTGTAACCTCCTAGCACCTGTGTGTAGTCTGTCTTATCATCTACCAGGTTACATTCAAGAAAAAACAATCACTCTAAGTACTTTGCATAGAAAGAGATACAATGCAGGAAATTCAATTCTGACACAACTGAGGAGGGGCAGGGCGACTCACTCCTCGCTTCTAGGAAACAAGAATTTCAGCAATTATGGGGCATCACTGCTGATAATGTTGGGTGCCCACAGCACCCAGGTGGGAGATCTGTGAGGGCTTCTTGGAGATGTTGGCAAAATTTCATTATTATCTCAGTCAAAGGTGTGCCTGTCCCCTGCATGAGTACAAATGACCTCTCTTTCTTTCCTGCTTCTCAATATGACATAAATGTCCCTCAGTGGCTGGCCGTAAGCTGAATGTTATTACAAAAGAGAATAAAAATGTAGTTTTTAGGCTCTCACATGCTGTGGTAGTGGGAAAGCTTAGAGGGCAGAAGAATGGAATTTTTTGTTGTTAGACATTGCAGCCCAGAATTTAATATTAAATTCATGTGTCTTTCACCCCTTGAGGGACTGTTTCTCTTACATTTATGTTCATGGCACCTAATGTGTTGACTGGCATGATGGAGGCTTTCAATGTACTATTTGCTCCCTCCTAGCTTTAAAGGAGATGCATAACTGAAATTTAGCGATCGAAAATGTTTCATTTATTTTTCAATTAAATTTTTGGAAAAATGTTCAATAAAGTTAAGTCAGTAGTTGTAGAAGGCATTGTTTTATATCATCTTATTTCCAAGTTCCGAAGCTTGTGTGTAGCAAGAGTTTTTATCTAGTCACTTCCCAGATGATGGCAGTGGCCCTTACTCTGCTGCTGATTGCTTCTCTGGGTGTCCCAGGTAGGGAGTGGACAAGTGATAATTGTCTACTCGGAAAAGAGGACTTGCTCTCATCCCATTCCCAATAAAAATGTTCAAAGTTATGATAAAAATAAAATAAAAACGTTTGCAAATGCTTTTTAAAAAAATATCTCAGCAAGTATTTTCTCCCATCGCTCATCTTGACTGTAGGGAAGATAATGTTTATTTCCTCATTTTATTGATCAAACCTACTATAAAAAGTTGAGATACCCTCCCTCCTGACTCAACATCTAGTTCAGCCATGTTGAAACACCTCGTGATGTTGCCATCTTACATTAGCAGACATGCAAATGCTATGTAAGCAGTAAATGAAAGCGACAATGATATGCCATTCTTTTGGCTGTTAGATTGAAAAATATGAAACAGACTGGCAATAGCAAGTGCTGGCAAAGTGTCTCTCGTGTACCACAGGTGGTAATATGACAGAAGTCACTAGAGTCCAAGTAAAAGGGCCCTTTCTCCAACATTGCTCCTTTCTGAATCTACCAGAGACAGCTGTCACTTGTCAGAGAAGGTGTGGAAATGAACACTCGTGCACGGTAGCACTTTCAGTAGTGGAGGATTGGGAGCTGTCTATATGAAAAACAATAGAGAAATAAGTCACATATCGTATTAGTATAATATAGAGCAATTAAAAAGAAAGGGTTCTCTACAGGTCAACAAGGCAAAACTCCAAAATGAAATGCTAAATGAAAGGCAAACTGTTGGTCAGATACTTAATGCACATTTCTATTTTCCCATATATTTATACAGTCCAATATAATACTGTGAATATGCAATATAAATGGATAAGATATAATTTGCATATTTATATTATATGTATATTAAGTTTTATGAATTATATATTGTACAATTGATACAGCTGATATATAGAATTTATAATGCATGTTAGATACATAATATCTGAAGAGACATGACATAATATAATGCATAAGTTTGTAATAATATATATTTATATGTTAATATATGATTGCAAGATATATGTTAAATGTATATATGATTGCTGATTGCCTAATATATTGTATGTGTTTATATTTATATAAGTATATTCACAGTTACATGTATACATACATGTATGTTTGTACATTATCTGTGTACATAGGCTGGCTAGAAATGCATAGATAGGGCTTTGAAAGAGTATTGACACAAATGAAAACAATGGCTAATCAGTGAAGGGGAGAAGGCATACCAAAGGTCCACAGGAGAACTACGTTAGAGTTTAAGTACACTTTGTGTTTTGATAGTTCACATACAGCCTTTGCAGTGCTTTGTTTTATGCACATCGCCTGTGTGCTCAGAAGAAGAATAACTACTGGGAACTTCTCTTCGCTTGTCAGAGAGAACAGAGGGGCAGATCTGTTGTGCTTGCTAAGTCCTGGCTTCACTGCTCTTAGGCCTCCTGGAGGGAACGTTGATCTGGCAAAGTCACAACACTTGTCTTGTGCTCCAGGTTCACACGACACAGTCTCAGGATCTGAAGTGCAATGGCAGGGAGCCAACTCGGTCACACTCACACTCCTCAGCAACGAGCAACTTTTGTGGTAAAAATAAGCAAGGTGTAGAGTACATCCAGAATACATTCTGGCTTATCTTGTAAAATCTCTAGGTGTCTATGGATGTGAATCTTGAAACATCAGAAATCCCAAGGGAACCAACTCCTGCTACCAACCGCTGCCAAGTCCCAGGCGTCTGTTATTACCTGTTTTGGAACGGCTTCACCTGCCTGCACTACATTCTCAGCCTGACTGTCTACTGGAGAATAGAAATTTATGGCTGAGATCATTTGGATAAGATTAACCTAATTTTGATTTAATCATCACTGAAGATTTATTCTCGGGACTGTTTGTACTGGGGAATCTGCCTTGCACGAGATGGCTGATTCAAAGCTGTGAGTGCTAGAGTAGAATTTTGATGACACAGAAGCTCTCTGAACCATTCCAGCAAATACCACCCAATCAATGTTTTTACAGAGTTAATCTGTGTTAATCCTTTAATAATTATGCCTAATTACTTTCAAGGGCAATAATGTCAGATCTGCAGAAAAACTTTTTAACCAATTCTTGTTTTATAAACCATGTCTAAATGTATTACTGATAAGTACATTCATGTTACATACTGTAGGGTCAAAACAATGTCATTGTTGCCTTCTTTAATATTGGATTTTCTTAGAAAAGCCATCTTTCATGGATAGATGACTCATATTAATGACTTGTGGGTGACTTGAGTTCCTTAGGCAGTTTGTTTAATTATCTCACAGGTACTGAAGCACTGGCCACTCTGAGATTCATTACAAATGATGCTGTCAAAACTTCTAATGGAAGTGGAGGTGAAACAAATTCTGGTTGATGACGGAGCTAATAGCTCGGTACTCCAGCAGCCAGCTCGACTCCTCCTGGATAGTGGTCTACTGCTGTCAGTCAAATGGACCTCTTGTTGTCTCTGTGGCAACTGAGTCAACGAGGAGGCTTGCAAATCCATTTTTTAATTTTGCAATCGTTTTTGTTACTTTTTTGTTGTTGGGGAAAAAAACCCGACATTCACAATTTAAAGAAGGAAGAAATTATTTTAGCTCACGCTTTCATAAGATCTCACACAGTCTGCTTATGGGGCAATCACGCCGTTGCAGACAGAAAGCCAAGCGAAGCAGGAGCCAAGCAAAGTCCGCAGACTCAGCTAGGCCCGAGCTTTCCCAGGAAGAAGCTGTGACAGAACTTCTTCTTCTTTCCTTTACTTAGCTCAAGTTGCCAGCTGGGTCCCCGACAGCCTCACTTCCTGGGCAGAAGTCAACATCACACGCCTGAAAGCTCT
Source organism: Ctenodactylus gundi (assembly GCA_004027205.1). Classification (NCBI taxonomy): domain Eukaryota; kingdom Metazoa; phylum Chordata; class Mammalia; order Rodentia; family Ctenodactylidae; genus Ctenodactylus; species Ctenodactylus gundi. The sequence continues at coordinate 321,122 of PVKB01000317.1, forward strand.
TTCCTGGGCAACCCCCAATCTCAACAAGTTGACACAGTCTTTCCAGACCAAATCCCTAGCTTCTGCCTCTTCCCTCCAGCTCCAACCTCCCTATAACACACCGTTCCACAGTGACACCACTACATTCAAATACATGAGGCTTTTAGGGATGCTCCAGATCCAAATCATAACGAGAATGAAAAGTTTTAACGAAATACAATTCACATTTCAAGATGGCAACCATTTTAAGGGGTATAAATTATTGCTTTTTAGAATACTCACAAGGTTGTACAACCATTAGCGCTGTCTAATTCTAGGACATTTTCATCACCCTAGAAAACCCTGCTGGCAGCCGCTTCCTACCTTCCACTCTCCCCAGCTCATGGAAGTCGCTAAGCTATTTCCTGTCTCTGTAACTTTGCTTATTCGGGGCATTTCATTTAAATGGAATCATATAATCTGTAGTTCTTTGTTTCTTCATTATTTATTTTGGTTGTACTGGAGATTGAGCCCACACTGAATTTCACACTGAGCTACATCTTAGCCCATTTTATGTTTTATATTTAGATAGGGTCTCACTAAGTCACTAAATTGCCCAAGCAGAGATCCAACTTGTGACCCTCTTGCCTCAGCCTCCCAGAGTGCTGGGATCACAGGTGTGCCCCTGAGCCCTGCTAATCTGCACTTCTTTAAGCTGGCTTCTTTCATTTGCTGCAGTGGTTTCAAATTTCATCATGTTGTAACGTGTATTAATATTTCATGTATCGATGAATAATAATTTTACTGTATGGCTATGGTGCATTTTATTAATGTAAAACTCATCAGTTCCTTACAGTAGGGTTGCTTGTGGGTTTTGTCCATTATCAATAAGGCTGCTACAAACCTACAAACACTCACTCATGTAATAGTTTCTGTATTGGCAAACATTTTCGGTTCTCTTGGATTATACATCCGGGTGTGAGGTTGCTGGGTAATTTGCTGACCCTATGGTGAGATCTAAGAACCTGCATGTAAAAGTTCCCAAGTGAGGCTGAAGAGGAATGGCTGGGAACCACACTCTGAAACACGATCTTGAGTTGAGCTAGCATCTACTCCCTCAAATGCTGTGCGTGGTGGACATCTGTGCTTTGTGGGCCCTGGTGGAGGTACCCTCCTTCTCATCTGTATCCTGTGAGTCCTTAATCAAGTTGGAGACTTGCCCCCGAGGCCGCCTTCACCACAGCCAGTGAAACCACTATCTGTTGGTGTGGTTTTCTTGCTTCTCTGATGGAATTATTAGCTAGCTCCCTGTGGCCACTGATTGTGTTTGGGTCTTTCAAGAAAGCTTCCAAGCCTAGCACTTTCCATATGTTGTTGTCAGTCATATTCTGTTAAATGGAATTCAGGTCTTTTGATCGTGTAGCCTAGAGGGGTGACCCTATATTTCTCCTTTTCCCAAACATCTGGTAAGACCCAACAATTCATTAATAGAACCTTGTAAAATCTTACAAGTTTGTCCCTAGCTAGTCTCATGATCAAGTGATAAAAATGTCAAACTGACACTGAGATGATTTTGTGGTTGATTCACGGACCTTGTGTAATTGTAACTTTAGAAGCCAGAGTCTGTGTGACTTTTCGAAAAATAGCTGGGATAGTGAAATTTTCCTCTTAATAAATTACTTCAAATGTAGAGTGAAACATCGACTTTATAGCTTTTCATAACATCTGCAGAGGTGTCCAATGGGGTATGGCAAGCTGGAATTGCTGGGAAACAGCCAAAATGCTGAAAGAGCTCTTGACAGCATACTCACATTGAGGGGTTTGACAGAAAACATTACTCCCTATGTACACTAAGCATGAAGCTGGCAGATCCCCTCCGTGCGTGCACCTGCCGTGCTCCCAATGTCATCTTCTGAGCGCTTGTTCACATCTGGTTGTGTGACTGTTCTCCCACCTTCCAGGCCATGTGTGGAATCTCAAAAGTGGTTAGGAACTTCCTCCTCATTTAGATAAAAGTCAGAGGATGCTATTTCTCCCACGTTGTCTTGATGGTACAGATGAAACCGTCACTGTCACCAGGGGCCTTTTTGGAAAGCCGTGGGCTACTTGCCCTCTTTCTCTGTGGCCTAATTTCCTCTTCAAGCACACACACTGATGACCTATTTGTAGAATTCTCTCCCCTTTCTTTGTTCCTCAGAGAAGCAGTGTCTACCTGCTCAAGGGTCCTGTGAACTTTTGTTTGTCAGTCAGCTTTTATCACATATACCTGTGTCTTTTTACAACATTTTATAATAAAAATTTATATTTTGCTTCATGTGCTATATTTTAAGAAAGATGATTTTATGCTTGATATATTGCAATAATTCTTTAAAGAATGGGAAATGAAGGAGTGTGTGGCTTTTTAATTTTTTCCTCCATAATTGTTATTTTGCTAGGATATATTTATAAGGCATACTAACCACATTTATCTTGGGGAGCTGGCACATGTACATATCATATCTCAGTCATTGTTGCTTCTCCTTCCCCTTGCCATCATCCCGCCACCCTCCATCCACAGCGAGTATGTGGCTTTTCAAAAAATTAAGCTAAAACAGGCCTACTGGCATTCTTCAAGTCAGCACTTATACATAGAATAGTGAAGGGAAAGAAAACAGTTGGATAATAACAACCAAACGTAAATTATGAAGTTTAAAGTTTTACCAGTGGAGTGGGGTAGAGCTCAGTGGTAGGGTACCAGCCCAGCATCAGCAATGTCCTGGGGTTGACACTCAGCACTGCAAAAACCAGAACAAAAAAGCAATGGGAGATGGAAAAGCAAGACGGTGATCTGAGTGACTTTGAAAAGTGGTGTTTTGGTGGGTCACTGGAAGACTAAGGGAACTGTAGCTAAGCACTGAGTTTTAGTTAGGAGTGTTGTTTCTCAGGAGGGTACAGGAACAGCTCTTAAAAGTCTGTGCCTGGATTCTACAATTAAACATATAAATAAGGGCAGATGGTGGCAGCCAAACGTCTCACTCGTTGTAGAAAAGTGGACGCTAGGATGAAGTATGTGGAATTAGATTTGGGGACATCTAAATGAGCCGATGTCTAGCCTAACATACTTACAGGTGGATAGACACAGAAACTCCTATACACATGTACATTAATGTGTGTGCGCTTCTCTGCTCTGTCCTCCGACAGGGTCTACAACACCCTAGTAACAACACTCTCATCTAAAATCGAGATTTTGATTTTAAACAGCACCCTCCAATGCAAGAGACTAGAATTCTTTGAAGACATTGCTGGTTCCCCGGGCCAGTGGAACTACAAGGTGTTATTGGAGCATCAGGCAACACCAGAACAGAAAGCAGTGCTCAAAACCAAAATAATCGCGATACATCAAAGGGACACAGGGGCCAATAGAAAGAGCTCTCAAGGACCCACGCTGGACAACCACACCGGCAAAATAGTAATGATGTATTGAATTATAATCTACAGTATGAATTTCATGAAGCCATGCAAAATGAATGATTGCAGAAAGAAAGCAATGGAGAAGAAACAAGTAAAAATATGAACTAAAGCTGCTATTGTTATTCCCAGGCCACTCTAACTCATCTCCTGGCCCCACTCAGTGTCGTTCGTCTTTCTGCTTCTGTGATCTTGCCCTGTACTGTCCCAAATATCCTGAGCATGTCCTCGGTCTCCTCCAGTTACCACATTTGCCCAGGATGATAATCTGACGGCCTAGTGTTGGAGGCAGCATGCTCCTTCCATTGAGGATGTAGCGCTTCTCTGTGGTCCTCACTGGGGTGGGCTGGGGTTCACTGCTTAGCATTAGGTCATCCCAATGACTCACAGTTTTTCGTTTCCTATTGCTGCTTCAAGAAAAACGTCTTCTCTTCGTGATTTTTGTGTCCCAGCTAGATGGGTCCCCTGCACAGTTGCTGAAAATGTGTCTTTGCTTAGATTTCTTTTTAACTTGTCTTGCTATAATTTTGAGAAAATCCAAAGTTCGCCTTTTTTTTTAGAACAAAGCAAGATATAAATAAATAAAGCAATACGTATTTACGTACTCATCTCATTTTATATCCTGTTTCTTCAATTTCTTCTGCTTTTCAAGTCTAATGACATTTTTCTCTACTCCATTTTGGTTACAGTGGATGTGATAATTTTCCAAAATGGAGCTCCATTTACAACCAACAGCTCAATTTATTACCCTTTGAGCATGAATTTTAACAGCATTGGATTAATTTAGCTTTTTCACTCTGAATCCAAACTTTGGCTCTTCCACATCACTTCAAATCTTCTATAACCTTTCCTTTTTCTCTCCACTCCTATCATATTCAGGCTTCCTTCTCAGCTCTTTCCAGCCTGCCTCTCACAGTTTCTCTCTTTATCATATTTTCCAACATTCTCAACTCTCTCGCCGCTCCGTTCTGCCTTGACATGCTGTAAAATATTAGATCCAAATTGCCCCATCATCTTCACCTTCTGCCTCTTTGCTCTAGATTCAGTACACCACTGGAGAAAATCACTTAATCTGTGGACTGGTGTGCCTGCAAATTTGTGGTGTCTATTTTGTGCTCAGAACTCTTTCTCTGGTTCTGTAGTTACGATTTTCTCTCATGCTCTTTATTGCCACTTATTAATTGGGTGACATAATCGAGTATCTTAAGCCCCATTTTCCTCCTGTAAAACTGACCTAAGAATACTTTAGAAGGCTGTGGCGGGGGCACCATGAGATAATTCACAGAAAGAACATGATTGTATATTCAGCGTGTAACAGGGGTAGTGGTCATACGGATTTCCTCAACTCTGGCTGCTAGCAGATTTTTGTTTACAAGTTATTGAGAAAACAAAAACCAACAAAAACCACTACTGAGCCCTCTGTCTTGTTCTTCCCTCTTTTGGGACAAGCCTGCACCTGAATGTAATGCTTTCATCCTGCCTTCTGTCCCAGAGGTGAGCTGTTCATTCCTGTGCCCAGAGCCCCACCCCTCTGTCTATTTAGAAATTTGACACCATTAATCACCCATACATTTGGCTCTCAGAGGAGAGCAAAGCCAGGCACGAAGCATTCCCTTCCCCCGTATAGAGCAGAGGGAGTATCCTCACCGAAGTTCAAGTTCTTTTTAAGTATCTCAGCTCTTTTTAAGTATCAACTTCTTTGATATCACTGAGAGATTATAATATCACATCTGATTGAATAAATGCAGAGAGGAATCTTGAAAACTGTGAATGAGTCAAGATTATACTTTACTCTTCTTTACAAGTCCAGCCTTTTGGAATTAATGTTTGTCTTTAGAGACATGTATGAATATGGGCCAATAGATGTGAGGGAGTCAATGTGGGGGTCTAGCTTGCAGGGCCCACCCCAATCTTGGCTGTACCTGTTCCCTCTCTTCTCTTCACATCACACTCTTGAGTCCAGCTTTTAGCTTGTTTGTGCTTAAATCCCATTTAGTTTCTCCCATCCTTTGAAGAGAGAGAGAGAGATAGAAAGAGAGAGAGAGACAGATGTGGAGCTACTGGAAAGACCAAGGAGGTAGGAAGACTATTTTTCTTCTATTCTTGCAGAAGAGGCCGCATCCAAGAGGGTTACAGGGGATTCAGGAGAACTGAGGAGGAGCTCAGAACTCAGAGGACATGACTTCTATACAATATGGCAGCCGATTAGTAGGCCTGCTTGATGGCTGCTCACAAGCTCATCCAAAACAATTGAGATGCAGTTTACAAAAACTACTTGCTCAACTTATCTTGGAGAGGGAGGAGAGCTTCAGGAATTGAAGGAGGCCACAGGAAGGTTGGAAACTCCAAAGACCCATCAGAGGCTGAAGAGAACAGGAAGCTGATCCAGAGAAGCACCATGGCGGTGTGAGCAGCCAGCCACTTCACGCTGAGGTCAACCTGGAGCTGAAGCCACAGCCAACCGAGTGAAAGACAGAATTGACAGAGTGGGAAAAATTTTTTCCAGGTACTCCTCAGACAGAGGACTATTATCTAGAACATACCAAGAACTGAGAAAGATCAACCACTCCGAATAAAGACCTGATCAAAAAATGGGAAACGGAAGTAAATAGACAGTACTTAGAAAAGTCCAAATGGCCAATAAATACATGAAAAAATGGCCAGCATCTTTTTTATGGAAAGCGGCATGGAGATGCCTCAAAAATTGAATGTAGGTATCCCATTTGACCCAGCTGTACAGTTTCTGGGGATCTTTCCCGAAGAGTTCATGCATACTCACATTTATAGCAGAACAACTTACAATAGCTGCATCTTGAAAGTAGCTGATATGTTCAGCAACAGATGAGTGGTTTACTTACACAATGGAGTACATACTCTGACATAAAGAAAGATAAATTTGAGTAACTTATCGGCAAATAGATGCACCTCAAAACCATCATGCTTAGTGAAATGAATCAGACACAGGTTATGTATCGCCTGGTTCCACTGATATGAGAAAAGTAACCCATAAAAAAGTAAAAGAGAGATGGAAAAAATATAGACTTGTGGAGAGGACAGGGGGATGTACTGGGTGCTCAGGTGTTCGGAAGGGGAAAGGGAAGTAAAAACGATCAAGGGGCAGTCAGTAAATACGCCAATTTCTAAAGCAGAAGAAACAAACCAGAGGAGTGTTTCTGAGGTGATACAGAAGAAAGAAAGATAGGTGGAAAGGAGGGAAGGAAGATTATAATTTAAAAATTATGCTTTTAAGAAAACTGCACCTTCCAAACACAAAGTTACCCAAGGTCTCAGTGTGTTTTTCTCTTTCAGAACATTCACTATGGGGAAAAAAGGCTGTAAATTGGGCCTGTGCTTCCCCCGCCCATAGATCTCCACCTTTGAGGAGGAAGTGTTATGAAGTGGACAGTGTATCTCAATACTCCAAGCACCAGCAAATTATTTGCGTCCTAAGGCCCAGTGAGTGAGTAATCTGATGGACAGTAGAGAGGTACAGCCTAGTGTGCTGAGCACACCCAAAGACCATGGAAAATCCCTTCCTCACACCGTAATGCACCTTTCTCTTGAGAGCTCACACTCTACTTTTTCTGTGCACGTTTGTTTGTTTGTACTGGGAACTGAGCCCAGAGCCTTCATACTGAGGTACATCTCCAGCCCTTTTTTTTTTTTTTTTTGAGACAGTGTCTCACAAAGTTGCTGAATTGCCCACTCTGGGTTTAAACTTGTTTTGTGCCCACCTCAGTCTCCCAGAGTTCTGGGGTTACAGGCTTGCACCACTGGGCTCAGCTGAGTGTGTGCTTCTTTAACTCTGTCTAATAAATCTCTCTGTGCCTCTTGCTGATGCGTCCTGAAGTGCTTTTCTGTGACAGCGGTCAGCGAGCTGACAGCCTGCCTCATGAGTGTGGTGAGTTGACATTCTCGTCCCGTTCGTGGACCTCCTTAGACTGTGTGGTGACACCTTACGGGAATGGATGCTCATCAGAATCTGAGAGTTAAACTTTCCCACTCAACACTCAAAAGGACGAAGGCCTGCAGCTGGGCTCACTCAGGGGTTCCACTAACTCAATCCTTTCACATGTCTCCCTTGGGGTGTTCCTCAGTTTCTCTGCTCCCTTTTAGACTCTGGCTTACTGAATAAATAATTCACACCTCATTGTCATTTCAGTACCCTCTGACACTTTCACCTGCTAATATCCATTGTTTTAGAATCTATGCCTATGTTTTAGCCTTATTTCTGTATCTGTGTAGTAGACGCCTAGACCTGGATGTTCTTAGACCCATCATTCTTCATTCTAGAATTCATCATTTCAGAGAATGGCATTATCATTTTCCAAACGACCCAGCAAAAACCTGAGGGATAATTTCGTATTTCTCCTCCTGCCCTCTCCTACGTTCCCGCTCACTCATACATCATATTGAGTCATATCCATTCTACCCTTTGAAATCACCCGTCATAATTATTTTCTATCACTGCCACAAGGGCTAATGCTGAACAATCATTAAGGCAAGTGTAGTATCATATATCTTCCTGTTGCTAGCACATGAGAAAGTGATACAACTTTAATGTATTTTATAGAATATATTCAAGAATGAAAAAGTGACTAAACAATTCAATAAATAAGTGAGCAGACCAGTCAATCCAGGTTCAGCCTTTCAGATATCAAAAACAGATTTTTTATAACTTAGGTCCAATGGAAGTACAAAGAGAGGTGGAGAGATACGGTATGTCAGAACGAGGAGACACTTAATATAAACCAAGATGAAGAATAAGAAATAGATCGCCCCGCACTGAGTCAAGGCAGCCACTGCCGCGGATCTCAGTAGCGGGGGTTTCCGAACCTTCTCTCTCACTCACCCCCACCTACGCACGTGTGCTGTCTTCTGGGAGTTGAGCCTGTTCACCTCTCCCTGCCACTCATTTCGTCCTCAACTCTGCATGCTGTTGTCGTGTATACATCACTTAGTCTGCCCACTTTCAGTTGCTGCTTTCTCACGATTGGTTGGCCATGACTTGTTAATGACCACAACATTCCTTCCCGGCTCCATGTACACGTCACCTCAACTGTAGCTCATGCAGTTTACTGCCAGATTCTCTTGGTACTTCCCAGTTGGAATCCCCAGGGCAAAACAGACAGCTCAGCTCATTTGTAAAGTGTCGGTCCATTGATGAACCACCCTTGAGTAAGTGCTCAGCCCAGTCCACCACAGTTTAGTTGCTACTGAAGAGTCCCATGATACGAACCTTGGCAGTCCAGGTTGCTTGGCAGGAAAACAGTCCGAGCAGATACTATGACAAATGATCAAACACTCGTGCCATTGCTCTTGGTGATATGAAAAAGTAACACCAGGCCAGACTGGGCTCCCAGGTGAGACCCTGTCTCAGAATAAAGAAAAAAAGCATACAATTTACAACTCTGATTTCTCAGCCCAAAAGCTAAAAAAAACAAACGAAGACCAAAGAGCCATTTTCTCTTCTTCTTCTGTGGCCCCCACAGTTGCCCTTCTTACATTTCACGTAATGTTCTCCCTGCTTGTGAAAACGCTTATTTAATAAAATTGAAAAACAAAAATTACAAAAGAAATAAAAATCTCAGTAGTATTTTCCTCCCACTAAGAGCCACAATTACACATTCGCTGCTTCTTTTTCTGAGTTCTTTTCTCTGTGCATTTTCTTAACCCGAAAAACTGAGATTTTAAGGCATGTAGTTGTGTATACTGGAGTTTTCTTTATACACTATGTCTCTATAAGATAATGTCTGACCTACAATATGGCTGGAATCCTACTTCCTCATTGAGCGGTGCCAAAATGTATTTCAGCGTGTCCGACTGGTGATGTTTATTTCTAGTGTTTTATCTTGTAAATTAAGGAATTGAACAAATGTTTCCTCATCATAGCCAGCATTAGGGGCTGCACATTTGATCATTTCTATTCTCAGTCTAGAATTTTCCAAAATTTAACCTTTGCCTTCATGCACTGGTCACAAAGGAGCTTCCTGATCTCTCACACAGTATTTGGGTCTCCAGCGCCCTGTCCCTCCAGGCCCGAGCTCCCGTGGGCTCCAGTGTCTGCTGTTCGCCACCACGTGCTGGCCCCTCTGCGCCAAGAGATGTCAGCTCTCACTGCTCTGGTTTAAAGCACATTTCTCCCAACTTCCCTTCTTTATAAGATTTAGCTGAAGTGTTGGGGTTTAAAAAAAAATTCTTTTCTCTGCGGGAAGCATTCCAGCCCCGCCTTCCCGTGCAGATGAGAATCCTGTATCTCTTTGCCGGGCTGGATTTCCCGCAGCCGCTTCTGAGAGAGAACGTGATCACAAGCCTGCGCCCAAGATGGCAGAGCCAGCGCGCGTGGGGCTCCTTCAGCTTTGCGCTGCGGGTATGGGCACTTGCCCTGAGCTGTGGGTGTTGGCTGAAGGGAACTGCTTCTCTCCCGGGGAGAACTGTGTCTTTGCCTGGTGCCCTGCCTACTTTAGGGAAACTGGGGCGGGGGGTGGGGGAAGCCCTTTGCCTCCCTGTCCCTCCACACTAGAAGCTTCTGGAAGTTAAGAGTAACTTTTAAACTATTCCCTCGAGACCTAGCACGCACCACAAATGCATTCATTACGGTAATGAGACTTCAGCTGAATCCTGGAAAGAACATGGGAAGACCCGGAAGCTGTGACACGAATAAGTGAGCGACTTGCAGAGAATGCCCACGGCCTGCGGGCTGTCCCTAAGCGCCAGCTCCAGCAGCCGGAGGAGGCGCCGCTTCCCCTAGTCCCATGATCTGGAAGGGCCGCCGTGTGGAAGGGAAGGGTACTGGCCTGGCTCTTGCAGGCGATGGTGGTGATGACAAGGTGTACTAGGGCCCCAACGCCCACGCCGTGGGCTGGCACTGGTCACCGGCCTTGGAAGGACAGGGCCGGCAGCACAGATGAGCAGCGAGCAGGAGCGGAGCTGCCAGCACGGCCTCGCTTCTGGTCAGCGGCCCCTGGTAGGTTCAAAGGCCACAGCACATCTGCCAGGAGTGGAGGTTGGCAGCCTGCTTTTCTCCCGCTGCAGCTCACCTCTTCAAAGCTGTCCTCCAACTGCCTACTGTGTAACAAGTACATCCCCACTTCCGGGCTTCCGGGGAATGGTCTTCAACTAAACCGGTCCCTGGCATCAAAAACTCGGGAGCCACTGTGTCAGGAGAAGCAGCCCCGAGGGAAGACGCAGGGAGGAGAACCGTTATTGGTGGCACATTAGAGTCACCTGAGGACCGGGCTGTTTTGAGGGAGGCTGTGCGTATCCTCTTTGCTCAGGCTTCCTCTTCCCTGTGGAAAACAGAACCTTGGGGTGAGGCGTAGGCCCTCCAGGGGGCTACTGAACTTGTCCCAGAACCTTGGGGTGAGGCGTAGGCCCTCCAGGGGGCTACTGAACTTGTCCCAGAACCTTGGGGTGAGGCGTAGGCCCTCCAGGGGGCTACTGAACTTGTCCCAGAACCTTGGGGTGAGGCGTAGGCCCTTCAGGGGGCTACTGAACTTGTCCCAGTTGCAATTCTTTCTCCTACTCTTCATTCAGTGTCATCTCTTTGGCGTCTTCTACTATATAATATTTCTACTACAGTAATTGCAAATAAGACAGACCACAAACCAGTCCTCAACCCCATTTCTCCCCTGAGTCAGTTCCCCAGAATCCTACAGTTAGTATTTTAAAAACTTCTTGGGTGATTCCAATGAACAGCCAAGTTGGAGAACTCCTGGTCCAAGTCAGCACCTTCTGAGGCCAGGAGTGCCCCTCCAGACAGCACCTTAGATGCCTTCTTTTGCTTCCATTCTGCCTCCGGTTTAGTGCCATTAAGAGATCTGGCAGGCCTGGCCTCCGGGGAACCCCCGGAAGTGTATAAAAGAGGGTAGAGTTGTGGCTTATTCTTAGTTGTTGAGTTTCCACATATAGAGTTTGATTTCTTTTAAAGCTAGCCAAATCTGTTTCAGGATCGCTTTAGGGCTGGCTCTCTGGAAACATGCTAATTCAGTGAAAGAGGTGGGGGAAATTCTGAATACTGTTGTGCAATTAGGAACTCTAATTACTCCTTCTATGATTACAATTTTTCATTGGGAGTCATAATTGTCAGTGGTATAATTTACTAGATCTGACTCCCCTGGTTGGATCTGAATTGAGTCAACTGGGCCCCGCCCCATCCTAGGGTGGCCTCATTACAGCCCCAATACACCACATGGACTTTGTGGTATCAAAAGTGTACACTGCAGTATGCCCACTCTACTGCTCTCTCATAGGCCCAGAGAGTCATGTTCTGCTTGGTGTAGCTGACTACAGTGTTAACTCAAATGAAACTATCACCACTGCATCATACCAGAGCCCAGCTGGACAAACTCGGAGTCAGCAAATGCACTGACTACCCAGTACACCTAGAAATCTTAGGGACAGAGAGGCAAGAACTGCTCTCTTTAAAAAGTGATGCAAAGACCTTCTCAATAGGTCACCTGGTGCAAAGAAATGACCCCTAGAATCAACAAATGGGATTATACCAAATCAAAAAGCTTCTTCACAGCAAAGGTCACCATCAATGGAGTGAGGTGATAACTGACCAAATAGGAAAAATTTTTACTAACCACATTTTGAACAGGGAACTAATAACTAAAATGTACAAAGAACTGAAAAAAAATAGATGTCTCGAAAGACTCAATTTTAAAAATGGACAATTGAAATGATTAGACAGTTCTCAGAAAAAGAAATATAAATGGCCAATAAATTCATGAAAAAATGTTCAACATCCATAGCCAATAGAGAAATTCAAATCAATCTAAACAACACTGAGAGATTTCCTTACCCCTGTGAGAATGGCTTCTACTAAGAATTCAAAAAGCAATAGACGCTGGTGAGGGTGTAGGGGGAAAGGAACTGCTTTGTACCGCTGGTGGGACTGTAAACTGGCACAACCACTGTGGAAAGCAGTATGGCGTTTTCTCAAAAACCTGAAGATAGATATTCCATTTGATCTAGTGGTACCTTTTCTTGGTATCCTTCCAAATCAGTTAAAGCAACATAAAACAGTTCCATGTCTACCTGTACTTATAGCAGTACCTCTGATAAAAATATCCATCAACAGATCAATGAATTTTTAAAAGTGTGGTATATATACATAGTGGAGTACTACACACCCACAAAGACAGATTTGAATCATTTGTAGGGAAATGAATGCAACTTGAGACCATCTTGTTTAGTGAAGTGAATCAGGATCAGAAGATTAAATATCATATGGTTTCTCTAATATGAGAAACCCAGAGTCTAAATGAATAATTGAGTCAGACACAGGTGAGGTGTTGGGAGTTATGGGGGGGCAAAGGAAGGGGTGAGAGGGCAAAAGAGGGGGAGGGGCAGGGACTGTGTGACATATAAATGAATAAAATTCTCATGTTCAATGTTGCTGTTGTGTATCACATATGCATACCAGTAAAAAATGGGGAGGAGGTGATGTATCGTACGAAGAAGTGGTGCTGGAGATCCAGAGAACCCCTAACACTAGAGGCCAACTTTGACCTCTGCTTGGGGCAGGGGGTGGAGGGAGCTAAGGCTGGAAGGATATTTTTCCTTCTTAATGCATCATGTTAATAACATAGACAGTGAGAGTCAAATTGGGAGATTGGTATGTGTATTTAACAGATTTTGATCACTTTCAATCCTATTTTCTTCTTTTTCTTTTTCAACTTTCACCCTATTTCCCAATTTCCAAAAGTCTTCCTTGTATTTTTTTTGTCATCTCTCCCTTCATTAGGTTAATTAAAATTTTTAGAATTTTTCTCAGGTATAAGTGGAGAAGCCAAAGTGCTGGCAGCATGGGAATGCCTCTGCTGCTGAGGGTGGGGAAAACTTTTCTGCAAAAATAATATCTCTAATATTTGAGGGTTCCAGAATTCTGGTCAAGATCTTGGCCAAATAATAGAGCTGCACTATGTCTAATTGTGAAGTCACTTAAAAAGTTGAGTATATAGTCAAAAACCACCTGTTCAATGTAGCTGGGTCAGGGAGGAGTGCCTTAACAACTGAAAGGAGCAACTGCAGATGGAGAAAAGCCTGCCTGGATCCTGGAACCTCTGATTGAGCTAGGGAGGAAGGAGTGCCCCGACAACTGAAAGGAGGCCTCAGGAAGGTCAGAAATCCTGAAGACATTTCAGAAGTGAAGGAAAACAGCAGCCCAGAAAGCAGATTTAGGCCAACTGAGCATGGCCCTGAGCTGCCAGCATCCAGGGATCAGGGAAAGCTTGGAACCCAGAACCTCAGACTACCCATGTTTAGAGCAATACATCTAATAATAGCTAAATCGTGGGAGACGATTTAGCTATTATTAGAGGTAAGCATGCAACTGGAAGAAGTGGGAATTGACTACAGCTGGTAGCCCCATCCTCCAAAATGTTATACCACACATGCAATATGACCTTCCCCTAGAAAAGGCCTCCTGGAGCCGGGATCAGAAGTAGCACTCAGCAACCATAACAGGCAATGATGTAAGCCAGAGCCATTTTTTTTTTAAAGAGCCTGAGACTGAACAGATTGGAGTAAAAGAAAGCTCAGAAGAGCACCTTAGGGCTTTTGGGATCACTCTTAAACAGTGCCTGGGAAGAAATTGGCACAAGAGACATTTGTAGAGAGGAGAGAAAGGCCACCAACCCCCAGAATGGCTTGGGTGGTACTGGGAGCATCTCCAAGGGTGGGGAGCCCCACACCCTTGGGAGGGAAGCCAGCATAGGCAAGAGAGCTTTACTGAGGGTGCTGGGTGAACACAACACCTCAGAGGCCATCAGACAGACCCTCCCTCACTACCTACTTCCAGAGCAGAACTCAAAGGAATTTCACCACCACCCCCTCCCCACCCCATTAGCTATTCGAAGAAACCTCTTGGCTAGACCTTTATGGTGAAGCCCCTCAACAGCAGAAACAGGGGAAGAAGACAAGGCAATAGGACACCCCCAGAGATGCCTGAGACCCCAGAAACTAATGTTATGGGTCCTGAAATGTTGGAATTCATAGGGAAGAAAGTCAAAAAAGCAAATAAATGAATCGAACAGCCCATTCAAACAAGATAACCGCAAAGAAACGCAAGCAATGATCAGCAGACTTTAACAGGAACTTACTAAACAAACAGGGATCCTAATGGATACAAAGCTTACTGAGCATATGTAAGTCACAAAAAAGTTGGCTGAGATAAATAAGGAAATGAAAAATATGAAGGAACATTTTGTTAAGCAAAGTGGAAATTTTGAAAAGAAATCTAGCTGAAATTCAGGATATTAAAATATATTTGAAAGCAGGGAAAGTCAACTAGAACATTGTGAGAACAGAATTTCAGAACTTGAAGACAAGGCTGAGGAAACAAACGCTATATTTAGGCACAACTCCAAAATTAGAAAGGAGCAAAGCAGTTGGAAACAATAACTGATGGATGATTCAGAGCCAACCAACCTCAGAACTATGAATGTGGGAGAGGGAGCAGAAGATAACACTGAAGCATAAAGTGTTTATTCACTGAAAGCATGCAAGAAAATTTCCCAAATCTAGAAAAAGAAATTAATTTTCAGGTACAAGAAACTTAGAGAACACCAAATAACCTCAACCAGCAATGAGAATCACCATTACATATAATCAAAACTTCAGAAATACAACATAAAGAAAGAATATTAAAAGCAGTAAGAGAAGAACAGACATTATTCTACCAAGACAAAGCCATTCAAATTACTACAGATTTCTTAATGCAAACTTTGAAGGCCAGGAAAGCCTGGAGCAATATTTTCAAGCTTTAAGAAACAGCAAGTGTCAACCCAGGTTGTTGTGTTCAACAAAATTGTCTATGAAAATTGAAGGGGAAGTAAAAATTTTCACGACCAAGAATCCCTAGAGAAATTTTGGACTACTAGCCTACTACTACTTGGGAAACAGCTAAAGAGGAAGTATAACAAAAAAATAGATTGGTATTTGCATCATTTGATTGGTATCCTACTAGAATAATACCAGCTTTCTGATAAAATCTGTGAAAGTTCCCCCATAATTATTATTTTATAATAGTATATCAGTTTGTAAACATAATAATTATATTCAATATGGAGACTTGGCATAAAATCTTTTAAAAATATGTATGCATGAATTTATGCATGGATGGGTAAATAAAATGATAAACCAAATCTGGCAAAACGTTAATAATTAGTGGAATATGTGTGAATAATTTTAAAAAGTTAAAAATATCTGAAATAACTAAGTATGGCTTTATATCTATTGTTTTATGTGTAATATACTTTTGTGATATAGACTTATAATTCATTTAATGTAGCAATTCACTTATTCAGACTTTGATGTAAGTTTATCCTAAGAAAACTGATTGATGTAATGATAATCTGGATCTGTCTTTGAATGTACATTTACCTTTTAGTACTGAGCTGAAGAATTTGAAGTTTAACTTCCCTCTTTTTATTTATCACATTTTATAGCCTTATGAATTTCATTGTTATAGGTATTTCCTTATGTGGACTGGTGGGTGACGGCTGAAGGCATCTTAAAGAATCTCAACAAAAATAGAGTAAGATACAGAAAGAAAAAATACTTTTGGCAAATCACCCCAATAAACGGCTCTGCTGAACCAAGAGAAGAGACGCCAAGATATGGCCACTGCAGCCCATTCTAGGGCTGGGAAGCGGAGCGAGAGTGGTGAAGTGAGTCAGACACAGAAAATTGAATCTGTTAAATATTGCATGGTTTCTCTGATTTGGGAAACCCAGAACACAGACATTCTATAGAACCAAATGGGTGTGATAGTGGGAGTTAGGGGTGCTGGGAGGATGTGGGAGGGCCAATCATGGGGAGGGATTGTAATGTTGGTGCGATATGTATGTGCACAAGTTCATTGGAAACATTATTTATCACATACATATATTGATAAATATGGAAAAAAATAAAAATTTCAATTTCTCATAAAAGAAACCATGTGGTACTTAACTGCCTGAGTTGGGTTATTTCACTTAACGTGATGATCTCCAGTTCTATTCATTTTCTTGCAAATAACATTACTTCATTCTTCATGGCTGCATGCTATTTCATTATGTATGTATACCACATTTCCTCTGTCCACTCTTCAGTGTAGGGAGGTCTAGGCTGTTTCCACAGCTTACCCGCTGTGCATTGTGCTGTCATAAACAGGAAGGGCTGTTCCTAGCTGTACTGCAGGGAAAGTCCAACCAGGATTAATTCCAGGGAAACAAGGAGCAATCGTCACAGTTGGATACACACAGATTGACCCTTTTGGGGGGAGTCAGGCTGCCATGGAAACTCATTTCAAGTGCTTTAATTTGATATCTGTAAAGTTTGTGTTGTTCCAATTTTTTATTTTTATTTTTGAGATAGGGCCTCACTCTATAGACCAGGCTAGTCCTGTACTCATTATGTATCTGCAGCTGGTCTAGAACTCATGGAAATCCTCCTACCTCAGCCTCCCCTGTGCTGGGATTATGTGCTTAACCCACCATGCCCAACTTCCCGCATAGCTCTTGAATCACTATAACAGAAAATTCTTCTCAATTTTTTTAGTTTGAAAACTTGAGTATGAGTAGAAAGAATAGAAAAGTAGAAACTTACGAATGAAAATATACCATTCAGGAAAAAAGTCAGAAAGTTCTGAAGAATATTTTAATGTCAGAAGACAGACTAGATCTAGACACTAACTAGACCATGAAAGTGAAGGAGCTATATGGACCAGCACCTTAATAATATGACACCCCCCGCCACGGCAGGTCGCAGGCCAGGGGCCAGGATGGGCTGTGTGCTGCGGGCCCCTGGCAAGGCTGGCTCCCACGGCAAGGAGCCCTTCCTACCTGTCCACTTGCCTCCAGAGAGCGTGCGTTTCTCTCATTGTATTTCTTGATTGCACCTGGGCCTGTGTTCCTACCGCCTTTTTCCAGGCTTCCTGTTCTCCATACTGGAAGTGTCATGTAAGCTATCAACTTTCGGTTCAGAACTGCAGATCATTTCGTGTCGGTACCGTCTCCGGTGAATTTCTCAAGGAGAATGTCCTCAGCTGTTTAAATTTCACAGAGCTAACTGGACGACCTCTTCACGTCTTCTTGCTCCAACGTGCTGCCTAGGGCAGGTTGCCCTAGGATCTGAGAGAAGGGAATTCTACCAAGACGAATGTGATCATGCTCTGGCTCCTCTCGGCCCTTACTCGACAGCGCCCTTCAGGGGCTTCTCAGGCCCCGCCCACCGGGGTCTCGGCCACCCCTGGAGGTCGTGCTTCCTGAGGTTGCTCTCCTCTTCACCACCTCCCCACCTGGAACAAGTAGGCGTGACCACAAGCACGCGAAGCAACTCCTTCTGGTGTGAGGGTTTCACCATCAGCATCCTCCGCGTCCATCCCTGTCCACTCTGTGTCAGCGGAGGGGGCGCAGGCCGGCGATTTCTCATGACTGCCCCGTGTCATCCCGGGGTATTCACACAGGTGAGGTCAGCCTAGACAACACTGGGAAGCTGGGAATTTTCTATTGTCAGCGCCTTGCTATTCCCACAAACTATCCCCCTTCTCAAACTAAAGTGGCGCTACAAAACCACGCATACCCGGCTCAAGTTGTTCACATGGTCAGGTGCGTGAGGACACGGTGATGATATGAGGTTCTTCGGCATTATGGAAACCAAGAGATAATCAAAAGATACGATCTGTAAAACAGCAACGCTAATGATCGCAGTCACAGGCCCGGTCAGCAGCTGTGCTTGCCATGCGGCGCATTATTGATGACACAGTGCTCGATGACAGCTAATTTTGCTGTGCTTTTTTTTTTTTTTTAAACTGGGGATTGAACACCAGGCCTTGTGCCTGCTAGGTGAGTGCTTTACTGTGGGGCTTCAAGCCCCGGCCCAGGACATCTAATTGTAGTAGAACGATGCAAAGGCCACGCCTTTTCAGGCTTCCAATTTCTTGTACAAGTAGTAAATCCACAATGAACAAATTTAAAATCCATTTTCAGTGTTAAATTTTGTAAAAGAACATGATTGCTTGGCCAAATCCTTGCTGCTCCAAATGTGGCCTATGTGACAGCAGCGTCTCCTGGAACTTGTTAGACACGCAGAAGCTCAGTCCCACCCCAATCTGACTAACCGCATCAAAATCTGCCTTTCAACAACATTCCCAATGATTCAATTCACAATAAAACTCAAGAAGCCTGGCTCTAGCCACGCCCTCCTCCGGCCCAGGAGTTGCCCGAGGAAGGAGACTCTGAAGGGAACTAGGTCACTGCAGCAGCTAGAGCTTACCTTCAGAAGTGAGCACGCAAGTCACATCAAATGAGGATTCCCAGCGGCACCTGCAGCGCTGCTCACTCGACAGGCCTCAGGTGAGGGTAGCTACCTGCATCTTCCGTGGCGCAGGCCTCCGAGCCCGGTAATCTGGGAGGCTGAGGCAGGACGATCCCAACTGAGCTCAATCTGGGTAACTTAGAAACCTAGAGACCCAGTCTCAAAATCAGAAATGAAAACTGGGCTGTGGATATAGCTCAGTGCAAAGACCCTGGGTGCTATTACCAGTTCAAAAAAAGAAAGAAAGAGAAAGAAAGACAGATAGATGATAGAAAAGAACAAAGGTATGCTCACACCTTGGAGAAGTCTTCAAGTTTGAGTCCCCAGTCTGTGCCCATTTGTTTCTGGGTATGAGAAAGGGCGGGAAAGAGCCTGCAGCCGGATGGGGGATAAAGTCCAAAGACAACCCAAGTGGTCACGAGGGAAATGGCAGTTCCTGCACCTGTGGAAATGTCTATGTAACTCACACAGATGCTCTTAGACTTAGAGTGGGGTTTCATCCACCCACAAATCCTAAGTTAAAAGCATAGTAAGGGGAAAATGCCTCTCACACAGGTACCTACTCAGTGGTCTCTCTGCCTCGGCCACATAGCACACTGCAGATGAGTATAGGTTCCCTTCCAGATCCCAGGGGTGACCAGGCACCTATCAGGCTGCTTCCCAAAGTCCCGAGAAGGTGGTCCCATGCAGCGTTCCCCCAGGGAAACATCAACCCCAAAATTTCAAGTGTGGCTCCTAATGAAGGGGGATGACTTTCACACCACTATCAAGTCAAAAATCTGTAAGCTACGAATGCATTCCTAGACTTCAAATGATCCATTGAGAAAACACACCTTGGGTAAAGACAATTCTTCACAAGCACCTACAGCGAAGCCCTCCACCCACCTGCTCCATCGTCACACCCCTCATTTCTCCTGAAGATGCTATGGAGTGACCACTGTGCCTCCACGAACAGTGTCTGTCTGTAACTAGCATTTTTGAATCTCTTTATTCACATGGTTTAAAATGTGTCCTGAGAAATCCATTTTAAGCAAGACATAGTAACAACATAAATTTTCTTCTTCAAAGATAAGATTATGTGTTTGCTTGTAATCCTAGCACTTGGGATGCTGAGGCAGCAGGATTGTCATGAGTTCAAGGCCAGTCTGGACTACATATTGAGTTCAAGACTAGTCTGGGCTATAGATGAAATGAGACTCCAACTCAAAAACAGATTATATTTGTATAATATGATAAATACATTTATATAATAATAAAAAGCTGGATGATTACTCTTCAAATATCACACTTAACAGGCAGAAAGTTTGGAGAATGTATGTATAAATTTTTTATATGACTCTACCTCAGTTTGATTTTGTTCTTTGGTAGTTTGATGAAACTAGTTAAAGTATTATTGAAACATTTGAAGGTAAAATGGCTCCCATGTCTCTCCGTTCCTCTCCCTTCAGACGCCTGGGTCCCTAGGAGCAATCCGTGACTTCCCAATGACCCTGCCCGGCGGAATCGCATGTGTAAAGGATTCCATGTGTGTGTTTCCACCCGAATTTTAGAGCTAATTTACTCATTCATTTTTGATCCTGGGTGACCATGAGGCACACTTGGTCACAGTGTTTCTTAAAGTCCTCATTCCAGAGGACAAATGCTTACTTAATATTTAAGGGTAGCTGAGCCCATAGTTGCTGAATATAGCATAAACCTTCAGAAGTTGCTGTAGAATGAAAAGCTCAGCTACTGTGAGCTTAGAGTCTGATTCATGGTTTTTAAAAATTAACCCCACACCCTTCCCCTCCCTATCTGGCCACTAGCAAATTATCCTTTACAGATTTTATAAGTTCTAAGGACGAGTTCCACATTAAAAATTATGCTATGGATTTAAAAAAAACAGATGTGGACAGATACGTAGACTGTGTGATGGATGTGTTGTATAAGTTGTAAAACTGAAACTTTATGATACATTTTAACATACTATAAAAGTTGTTTTTTTGAAAAATAGATCTGAATCCTGCCCAAAGTCCCTATAATTACCTGACTCTTGGAAGACATATGAGTCACCTGAGAGTACCTTATGTAACTGTGAGGTCTATGTGATCCAGAGAGAGTCACACCATGTAATGGAAGAAAAATCTGGGGACTGTAAATGAATAGAGTCAGTGGAGCAGTACATGTAATAATTCACAAAGGAAGAGGCCTGGTGACTTGTCTGAGGACTTACTGTAACATTTAGGATCTTCTGTAGGTAGCCATCATTCCTGCATTCGCCCATCTGTCCACCACCGAGGTTCTGTCCTCACCAGACCCAGTTGGGACGGAGGCTCCCGTGGGACAGGACTCAGCTGGGCCTAGGGGCAAAGGCCTATAATTCCGGCACTCTGGAAGGCTGAAACACGAGGATTGATTGCAAGTTTGATCCCAGTGTGGACAACTTAGTGGCTTAGTGAGACCCTGTCTCAAAATCAAAAATGGGCTGGGGACATAGCTGAGTGTGAGCCTGGGGCTTAATCCCCAGTGCTATACCTACATTAGAAAAAGAAGAAAAGCATTTTAGGCCATGACAATCATATCAAGGGCATTTAAAACTAGACAGCTCTATTGACACATTTCAACTTCATTGAGTAATTCACTGTATGTCTCTCTGTGGTGATACCAATAGTCACAGGGGTTCCCCGGGCTTTTCAGCTATAGACTGTCCTGTCCTTCTCTGTGCCGCTTATACAGATTTCTTAGGCTCTGACTATGTTCGGCTAAGAACTGAGCAAGCACACACAGAGGACTGGCGTCTGCTCGCCAGGGGTTTACATTTAGCTCGGACTACCGGATGAAAGTGAGTGGCTGAGACTTACAGGAAGAGATCACCATTCACAATTCCTGCCTCCCAACACGTGGCAGAGGGAAAAGATTACTGAACACGCAAAAAGTAGCTTTTAACGGTGATGGAAGTAACGCAAAGATGAGAAGGTACAATTTAATCTTCTCTGTAAATAGCTGCATTCGCCACATAGACCATGTTATGTCAAGAAAACCTAATCGCAGGACATGTTGTATATTAAATTTGCTGTGTTCCGGCGCCGCCTACAGGCTCCCTCGTGCTGCTACGCTGAAGGGGGAAACATGGCGCGTGACTTTTAACAATTGGAGTAACTTTCTTTCTCTTTTGTTCATGAAAGCAGCTTGTTTAAAAAATAAGGGATTGGGATCTGAGTTTGCTAATGGAGAATCTGTTCTACGATACAGACGTTCCGAGGGGAGCGTGGCTGAGCAGAGGAGATCAGCCTCAACGGGAAGGAACCTGCCATGGAGTCGTCTAAACGCTCTTGAGCAAAACAAATGGCCATGGAGAGAAAAGAAAAAAATGAATGGACTTAGGCAGATATCACACGCGGTATAATTTTATATTTGTGTAATTTGTGAAACCTTATAGCTTTAATGATAAAATATAAAATACAGTAATTTTTGTCAAATAAATGGTGTAAATGAACAAAAGGTCACAATTTGGTATCGAATGAGGTAAATGCATATTATCAAAATTGTAATTTCTAGCCAGGTGGCACCAGCAGTGATTTCAGCACTCCGGGAGACCGAGGCAGGAGGATGGCAAGTTCAAGCACAGCCTGGGTGATTTAGCATCTTACCGAGACCCGCGGCGGGAGTGCCCTGCGCACAAGGGCCGAGTCCAATCCTCCATCCTCCTCTTTCCTCCCGTGAAAGCACACTCCCTTAGATTTTCCCTGCATGAAGCCATGACACTCTTTTTTTTTCATTCTTCTTTCCCCCCGGTGCTGGGGATTGAACACAGAACCTCCACACTACACTGCATCCCTGGCCCTTTCTCTAGATTTTTTTTTTTTTTTTTTTGAGATGGGTTTTTCACTAAGCTTCTCGGTTACCCGGGCTGGGCTTGATCTTGTGATCCTCTTGCCTCAGCATCCCCAAGTGCTGGGATTACAGGCATCTAACTCAGTGCCCAGCCACTCCCCTTTTTTAGTGCAGGTCTTGAACTCGGCTAATGTCATAGATGGCTGGGTGGTGGCATGATTTCACTCCCTCCAGGGAAATAGAAGTCCTTTGCAATGGACCGTGGACTTTCGTATCTAGCCAACAGCTTTCTTATCCTCAGGAAAAATTCCCTCCAGCTGTATACCATGCAATACTCCTAATAATTTTTAACAAAATAATTTTATTTTGGGGGAAAAGTATTGAATTCAAAATCATCTGCTGAATGGAAATTTCAGGATCCTAGGTCACTATAGATGCACTCTTTTAAAAATCAGCAAGATCTCTAGCCTCTTTCCTAGAGCAAAAGCAAAGTCACAAATACCTGTGGCACCATAAGGTCATGAACTCCAATTTCATTATGTACTGAAGGCTTTAAACTTGGTTTCCCAACATAATAGGGGGGAAAAAAAAAACAGTGCTTTTGATTTACTAAATAATCTGGCTAATAGAAATCTCTTATTTCAAATATACATAAGTTTTGCCAACTGTCTTACTTTTTTGTTGCTGTGACAGAAATACCCAACCTGCACAAATTAAGGGAGGAAAAGTTTACTTTAACTCCCGGTTTCAGAAGGTCACAGGTCACAGTCCATTCATGGGCAGTCAGCAACAGTGGAAGTGGAGGCAATGGAGGCAGCTCCTCACAGTGTTACAAACAGGAAGCCAATTGAGTCCCAGAAGGAAGGAAGGAAGCAGCATCTGTCCTTCCAGGTCCTGTCCCAGTGATCTGCTCCTTCTGGGTCCAGCCTCAGTGTTCTGCCTCTTCCAGGTTTAAGGCCCCATCACAGTCTAATCCACATGCCTACAATCTATAATCTGCCACATGCCTGTCTTCAACAAACACAATCCATCACTCACACGTAATCCACTCCTCCAAACCAGGCCCCCATCTCCCAGCTGCACATGTTCCACGGATAATCCGTAACATCCAAATGCATGAGGCGTTTGAGGGGGACACTTCAGATCCAAATTGTAATACCAATTTTCAAAGAACCAGGACAATTTTTTGGTACTTGGGATCACACCTAGAAGCTTCATACGGAGCTATATCCTCTGCTCATTTTTCCTTTTTGATTTAGAGACAAGGTCTTGCTAGCGTGCTAAGTTGCCTGAAAGTGGCTAGAACTTGTGATTCCCCTGTGGCAGCCTCCCAAATTCCTGGGCTGACAGACCAGCACAAGCAGGCCCAATTCCAGAGTTTTGTATATTAAAATGAAGTCTATCGGTTTTCTTCAGTATCTCCTCGAGTAAAATATTCTAAAACACGTAAGGAAAATTGGCTGAACAGCCAGATACACACACGTATCTGCATCATTCAGATGAAAATCTTTGTCTAATCACAGCCTAAGAAACCATGGCAATTTATAAAGAGCAAAATTTTCTCCTTTGCCAAAATAATTCCAATTATACACCACTAAGTGTCTGGACCGAAAGTAGTTCATGTTAGGTGTTGTGTGATTTATTTAATCAGCAAATACGTTGCTTCTGCAGTATCGTTTTTCCTATACAGTGTCCTACAAGATAATTTTCGTCTCCCTGTGGCAGTTTGGTGGAAGGCTGAGCGAGAGGAGGATGTGGAAGGGCGAGGGTGTGTCCCCGGCCCCTCCAAGGGCACAGACCTGATTCACTTCCGGTTGCGGCTGGTAGAGAGCCGGCGTGCCGCCCGTCACGGTGCCCAGTCCCCAACGGCTCCGCCCAGCAGGCACTTCTGCAGTAACAACTCGATTTCCTCCCTAAGTAAGCCCGCTCCGGTCAGCACGTAGAGACTTGGGTTCCAGACCGAACTCTGAGCACTCCGGGCCAATAGTCCGAGCAACCCTGCGCCACGGAGAGGCCACAGCCGCCCCTCTGCCACCCTTGGGACGGGCCTGGAAGGACTGCAGGGCTGGGCAGACCAGGCCTGGTCGCCGGGCCGTGCGCAGCTCTTGCCGTTTTCCTAGCACTTGTGTGGAGACGTTCTCCATCTGTTAGAAGAGAAAAAAATGCTCGTTCTAAAGCTTTCTGGAGTCGTCCGAGAAAAGGGTGAGTTACTCGACAAGGTGAGCTCCGTTCAAAGCCAGTATTTGAAGGACGCCAGCTTTGAGGAGCCAGCGGGCGCGCGTGGCGCAGAGGCTGCCCGCGGAGCGGCGGGGAGGGGCGCCCTGGGACGCGAAGATGAACTGTTGGCTGCGGTACCGCGTCCAACCCGCGGAGCAGCCCGGTAGGTGGCAGAGACTTCGAAGGCGATGCAGGCACGAGCAGACACACAGAAGTCCCCCAAGTCGCAAGCAGCTGAAGCCGAAGTCGTCCCGACGACCTGTCAGACCAAGGGTGACGCGTAAGAGCCACAGCAGGTGCTTCCAAAATCGGGGGTGGGGGAGAGTGGCGCCCCGAGAGGCCGGCGCACGGAGGAAACAGGAGACTGAGCTCCGAACAGGAAGGTAACGTGGGGAGACCCCAGGGCGCGGGCAGAGAGCTTTCCGTGGCAAGAAAGGCCGCGTCGACCGGGCACCTGCTGGGCAAGGTGATTCAGGCGCCCGGGGCCTGGGGGGGACGTAGCGGCCACAGAACTTGAGCTGGCACCTGCAGAATCAGAAGGCGGTCCTCACTCGGAGGATCTGGTTTATGGGGCTAGGGTAGAGGCTTTGTAAAAAGACATAGAAAGGCAAAGAAACCTCGGGTCACAAGCGTCAGAGGTGACAAGCCAGGCTGAGCAGGAGGAGCCTCTGCGGGCGAGAAGCAGACGCTCCGTCAGAAACGTCACCAGTGGCTGAACTGCACCCCAAAAATGGAAAGAAACGAACTCCGCAGGAAGGGAGTCCCCCATTTCCGCAGTCACTCGGGGCCCTCCCCCTTCCCTCCAGGTGGCGGGAGGGGGCTTTCAAGGCCCGAGGATCCCTTCCCTAGCAGTGACAGTGAGGGACCCCCACCCTGGCGGGTTAACTGACGCTCACGGGGCACCCCCTGTGCTGGGGTCCGCCCCTCCATGGGGCCAGTGCCCAAGCGCACCCGGTGCTTCTTTCTCTGCGAGGACGGCACTGATTTCACCCAAATCTGGGCCGACTACACGACTCGCGGTGTGACTGTGACCTCTTGGGAGGCAGGCCATGGTCCTCAGACAGGGACCTGGTGGAAACACCACCAACAGGGACGATTCTGGTCGTCCGTGTGCCTCGTTCATGGACTCTCCATGAGGGAGGCGCAGCGACCGGCCCCAGAGTGTCCCTCAGCGTCGCTCCCAACGCACCCAAGGGGCCAGGCTGGGGGAGGCCTCCTGCTGTCCTCCTCCTCCAGGAGACACCCGCGGAGTGTCCCACACCACTTCCCGCCAAGGCATCCCCCTGGCCTGTGTCCTCCACTTCCAGCCAAGAACGTCTCTGCCCCTGGGGGTTTCTTCTTCCTCCCCCCAAGGCGCTGGATTTTTGTCCCCATCCTGCTGGGTGGACCCCGCCCTCGAAGGAGCCCTCTCCGGAGCACACAGCCACAGCCAGACACGCACAATGCATGTGGAGCTCCCTTCAAACGTGGTTTTGATGTGACTTTCCTTTTCTGTTTAAGCTAACTGCTCTTCCTTAAGTGATTAGAGTTTTGCTCAAATTCACGTTTAATGGAATTATAATTCTCATGATACTAATTTATAAATACAGATGGTTTAAATATGAAAATAAGGGAAATACATTTCTCACTGCTTCTTCACTGTAGCTATCCACAGACCTTAGCTTCAAGGTGTGTCTGAATTTTCATGGTAAATGTCTGGCCCAGAGATGAGGAAGAACAACTTTTCTTTTTCCTTGAAAAGGGGAGCAGAGGCCTCATGTAGTTATGCAGGCCTGTAATCCCAGCACTGCAGGAGGCTGAGGAGGGGGGATTACAAGTTTGAGCCAAGCTTGGGCAATTTAGTAACTTAGTGAAAAACTGCCAAGATTAAAATAAAAAGTGTGGGAAGGTAGTTCCATGGGAAAATACAGAAAAAGAAATTAGAAAAAAATCCCATTCATAGTCACCTCAAAAAAATCAAATATCTAGGAACTAATATAACTAGGCAAGTTAAGGACCTCTATTCTGAAAACTATAGAACTCTGAAAAAAAGAAATCAAACAGAATTTTAGAAAATGGAAAGACACGCCCTGTTCCTGGATAGATAAAATCAACATTGTCAAAATGTTCATACTACCAAAGATGATATATAGATTCAATGCAATCTCAATCAAAATATTAACAGTATTTTCACAGACCTAAAAATGATTCAAAAATTTATATGGAGTGAGAAGAGACTCAGAATGTCCAAAACAATTCTAAGCAACAAAACAAAAGCAGGACGAACCACACCACCAGACATCAAGGTATATTCCAAAGCAACAGTGATTTAAAAACAAAACAAAACAAAAATCCAAGGTTTTGGCACAAAAACAGACAGATGGATCAGTGGAACAGAAATGTGGACTAGAGATGACCTCGAGAACATCCAGCCTTCTGATCTTTGACAAAGGGGCAACAAACATACACGGGAGCAGAGATAGCTTTTTAAACAAATGGTGCCAGGAATACCGGCTAACTTCATGCAGAAGGAAACTAGACCCATATATATATATATATATATATATATATATATATATATATATATATATATATATATATTACTATGCTTGAAAATCAAATCAAAATGCATTAAAGACCTACACATTAAAATGAAAAGATGAACTTGCTGAAAGAAAAAATAGTCAAAATCCTTGAAGACCTAAGCACAGGACTTTTTCAATAGAACACCCAACACACATGAGGTAGCACCAAGAGTCAAAAAAATGGGACTATTCCAAAGTGTAAAGCTTCTGCACAGCAGAGGAAACAGACAATAAAGTGCAGAGAGATCCAACAGAATGGGAAGAAAATGCGCCAGCTTTTCCTCAGATAGAAGACAGTCACTGCGGATAAACAAAATCTGAAACAAATACCCCTCCCCAAAAAAGTCCTGATCAAAACTTGGCAACTAAAACGGAGAGTTCTCAGAAGAAGTCTGAACGGCCAATAAAAACATGAAAAAAATTTCAGCATCTTTAGAGAAATGCAAATCACAACATAGAGGTTCCGTTTAACTCCAGTAAAAATGGCTGGCATCAAGAACTTGAAAAACAACAAATGCTGGTGAAAATGTGGGGGAAAAGGAAAAAGGAACTCTTCTACATTGTTGGTGGGGATGTAAGCTGGTATAATTATTACAAGAAGCAGAATGGAGATTACTCAAAAAACTGAAAATAGATATTCCACTGGACCCAGGTATATTTTTATGGGGATCTTCCCCAAAGAGTCGTCAAACAAGAGTAATACATGCATACCCATACAGCAGCATAATTTATATTAGCTAAATCTTAGAAGCAGCTGATGTGTCCATCAACAGACAGACAGATAAAGAACACGACTTTTCCAAGTGCTGCTCTGCCATAAAGATAAATTTGAGTCATTTGTAGGAAAATGGGTGCACTTTGATACCATTATGTCTAATGAATAGGATTGGACATAGAGGGTTAAATATCACCTTTTTCTCTGTTCTGAGAAAAAGCAACCTACAAAAAAGTAAAAGAGAGATGGAAGAAAGTAAGAAGATACATATTGTGAGGAGGGAAAGAGGATGAGAGGAATCAGGGATGAAGGAGGGGGAAAGGGAGCTGAAAGTGATCAAGTTGTGATATGTAAACACACCAATTTCTCAAGCTGGCTGTTATTATTATATTTTGCAAATACATACCAATAAAAAATTTTAAAACCTGAAAACATTTTAAATCTTTTTCCGCTGACATTTTTTTCCTAGCTTTTCAGCGTAGAAGTGGTTCAATGCAGCAATTAGAACCCTTGTTACAGCCTTAAAATTATGTTGCCTTGAAATCGCCTCTGCCAGATTAGGTAGTCCATGGCCCTTAATCTCAGTTTCAGGCAAAGTCTCAGGACAGGAGCAAAACGCCAACACGCGTTTTGCTAGAGTGTAGCAGAAAATCGCTTTCTAGACCAATTGTCAATAAACTCATTCCCTTCTGAAACCTCTCACGCCTTTCTGATCTGTATTTCTCTCAGCAATCTGGTCTTTTGAGCTCTGACCAGAATCTCCCATCAAACTTGGCTCACAGCATCCGGAGGCTTCTCTAGCGGACATCTTCAAACTTTTCTAAACTTCTCCTTCAGACTTATTTTTAAAGGCTTCCAAACCATATTGTTGGGTAAAGTCACAGCAATGACCTCATTTCTCTGGTGCCAGTTTCCATCTTACTTACTTCTTTGCTGAGACACAATACCCAACACCCACAACTCAAGGGATGAAAGGTTGATTTTTAGCTCACCAGTTTGGGTTTCAGTCTACTCGTGGGCAGCTGGCTGTGGTGGGAGCACATGGCGGAGGTCTAGATGGTGAAATGCTGTTTATGGAGTGGCAAACAGGAAGCCACCATGAGTGAGGAAGGCCAGAGCCCACATTGACTCTTCCCTCCCTGTTCTAGTAGAGTGCCTCTTCTGGGCCAAGCCCTGCCTCCTAAGAGCACGTGGAATCCATACATATTCCACAACATACAAATACATGAGGTTTTGGGGGAACATTCCAGGTCCAAACCATAATGCACTGCATTCTGAACTCTCACCTCCCTGGGGTTCTTCTCAAGGTGAGGTCCATCTGGGCCTGCCCCGACTGGCGCCCCTTGCCGGTCACAGGTAGAACAGCAGCACTTCTGCACAAGAGTCAGAGGGCGCATCTATGCCCTCAGCTGGCTGCCTCACTGATGCCTGGGTGAGCAGGGGAGACAGGCGACGCCGAGGAAAGGGCGTGCCAACCTTGTCACTCCTTACTCTTGAGTCAGGAACAAGTCGTGCATTCATAGGGCCTCCCCGCAGGGTATACTCTGAGCCTGGTTGGCCAGACCTCAGTTGCTGCCCTAGTCACAGCAGGGTATTGGGGAGAGCTGAGTCTCCACCATGCTATGAAATGTTCCACAGAGAGAAGTGTGAAGGTGGGCCATGTACATTGTGGCACGCCTGGCGTGCCAGGAACAGAAGAGGACTCTGGAGGAAGACCTGCGCAGGAGAATGAGAAGTGGCCCAGGGCAGTCTGACTGGAGAGTAACAAGGGCCTCCTTTTGCCCCTCCTCCCCTTTTCTCATTAGAAGTCCTGCCTAGAATTTCCTAATGTCTAGAGGAGGCTACGAGTGGTGCCTGGCAGGTGACTGCTATGGCTGAGTGGCAAGGCCAGTGATGGTGCTGCCTAAAATGTTATGCTAAATGAGGCCTGGAATGTAGCTCAGTGGTAGGGCATGTGCGTAGTGTGAGTACATGAAGCCCCAGCTTCAATTCTCTGGTGCCATCAAAATAAACAAATAGATTTTTAAAAAAATCATCAGCAGCAGCAACAACAAAAAACCAAAAACATACTTAATGAGCTAGGTCTATGCTTTGCACAGAGTGGCCTTCATAAAAAAATACTTAAGAAGAGCTCTAAGTGCATAAACTTTTAAAAGGCTATCTCCACTCATCACCAATAGGACAATGCTTCATGGAATACAAATTTTAAAGATTCCAATTGATAAGATATCATGTGTTCTAACAATCTGAATTTCTTCCTTAATTATTGTTTTTATTACTATATGTTTGTGATACACAACCCTTCCATGCATTGTGGGGCTCTGTGTTGACTACTCCTACTTTCTCTTCCTCACCTTCCCATGCCCCACCACCCTGCCATCTCCACAGGGTCTGCCTACCTGTTACCTGTCATCTGTCATTTCTTCTGCTCTCCAATTTATTTATAGTTTGGGTTTTTCATGTAAGAGAAATGACACAATATTGAACCACCTGTTTCTGATTTATTTCACTTAGGCCTGATGGTCTTAAGGTGCTTCTATAGCCCTGCAAATGATTCCAACTTTTCTTCATGGCAGAGTACTACTTCATTGTATGTATGTATCCCACTTTTTTTATCCGCTGATCTCTAACTGGCTGAATTTGTCACATTTTATGTGTCTATTCAGGAAAACAAGCTGACTGATGAACTGCAAGGTACTCTCGCTTCCAACAACAAGCTTATTTCTTTCTGTAAGCCATAGACGCATGGGACAGAAATGAATATCTCAGGTGAATACATCCAGATGTTACTCAATGTCTGATAGATTACAAAAGACTAGCTTCCCTAGTAAGACCAAAATGTCAGGAACATTCAGGCCCGGGTTCTTCCTTATCTAGATGTATGCTCTTGAATATTTATGTTTGAGAAGATATAATACTCACTGAGTATTCACCATGATCCTGGCACTATGCTAGGTTCTTTACGTGTATTATTTCTAATCATCACAATAGCCCTATGAACAAGGTCTTCGTCGTCGTCTTCTTCTTCCTCCTCCTCCTCCTCCTCCTCCTCTTCCTCCTCCTCATCTTCTTCTTCTTCCTCCTTCACAGGGGACAAAACCAAGACTCCAACATGAAGTGCCCTGCTTGGAACTACATGTTCTTGGCATCCCTGAGGCCACCCAGGTTCATGATTTACAAGGCTGACTCATAAGACTGAAAACATAGTTATGTGCACGACTGCGACTTACTGCAGAGAAAAAGTGGGAAGCGAAAGGAACTCTGGAAACACAAGTACAGAGCCAATTACCAGGGAAACTGGGCACTTGCATCCGAGAGGCCTCCCAGTGCAATCACACGGGATGTACTTCTGAACAAGGAGCAATGGGTTGTGACCATACAGGTCAGAGGCAGCTATCAGGGAAGTACAATCGAGTGCCCGCACCCAGGGTGTTTGCTAGCGGCTGATCCTGTCTACAGCCTCTTCCCAGCGCTTAACCAAACTCCAGCCTCCCAGAAGAAAAGCGGGTATTGAACATAAATCACTCTGAACAAACAGTGCAGGCACACTGAGTTTCCAAACAAACTCTCTCCGACTCCTGTGTCTCATTACGTTACTGGGTTGCCTAGGTTAGGCTCAAACTTGTGACCCTCCTGCCTTCCTCCTGCCTCAGTCTCTTAGGCTGGGCCTTTCTCTCAAGCACCTACTTTTTGCCGGTTTTTCTGTACTTACGACAGGATGTAGTGACTCAGTCAGCTTGGCTTTCTCAATCTTTATTGTCGAGGACCAAGTCTTTGTTCCTTGTTCGCAGATCACACCCTTCGTAGTCATCTCTAAAGATAAGTCTTAGATCCTTTTGATTTTTAAAGAATTTATGGTCTATCACAAATAAAAAACAAATGATGTATTTGGTAAAGATAACAAGTTTTGGAATAATACTTAGATTCTAGAATCCCATCAACATTAGTGCAGCTGTGATCTGATTTATGGCTTGAGCCCCAACCTATGAAAGGGCCTGGAAGTCTCTACCTTTAGCTAATTCCCAAGGTTGAGTGTACCAGCAACGTCAGCGTGGGCCTCGTCCTTCTCCTCCCCGGCTCTCCCAGGACCCCCTCATTCCAGCTCTGAGGTTGGCGTGCGCCTGCCCTAGAGGAGGAAATGGGCATCACAGAGGACCTCAGCCACAGCAGCCTGTTGCTCACTGGACCCTCGTCCCATTTCTCCATGCCCCTGGACCAAAATGTCCAATTGGTTGGATGGGCAGAGGCTGGGAAGTCTGGAAACACGAGTGTTACTTTCTTTCTCTTTCCTGTCTTCAGAGCCCATCGAAATCGTTCTGTGGCCTCTACCATAAAACTACAAAGTCAGGGAACTGAGCTGATTAGAGTTTCGGAAGAGAACTGGAGAACTCAGGGTGAAAAGACGAAGGGAGAAAGTGGACGCTTCGCTGTGGCTCACGTCCCAGCTCTCCTCCACACCAACGGCAGGCCTCCTCTCCGGCCGCCACGCATCCCGCCCCGGAAGGTCCTCAGAGTCCAGTTGGAATAACTGGATTATAACTCCATGTGTACCAGCAGATGCGTCAGGGGTCCCCAGGCAAGTTCCCCAGGCCGGCCAGGGCCTGGTCATCTGGGAACTGTGGCAGAGGAACCAGGAGCGTCCTTGTGCTACCGTGTGTCTCACCACCCTGTTGCTCAGAACCACCTTCTGCAGTAGCTATGGGGCTCCTGGGTCTAAATATATAGTAAGCAAAACGTGCACAGCCCATACCTTTGTAACATTAAAGAACCACCAGTCAGAGAGAGGATTGTTAATGAAGCAGAACCAAACGGGCAGGTAGAAAGGGAGTTGACTCTGGACGAGAAGACCCAGCGTTCCAAAGTGCAGACCCCAACCTTTTGACAGCAGCCACCAACCTAGCCGAAGACCACTGTCCCAAGCACTGGAAGTCTGGTGGACTTGTTGAGCAGCAGCAGGTTGCTGTAAGATAGCTTTAAAACGCTGAGTAGCCGCAGGAGGCCAGCAGGGAGTGAAGCCTCGTCTCCTGCCGGAGGGGCAGTGGCACCGGGACCAGGTGGCGGGGTCTGCTCATCTGCGGCTGCTCACTTCCGACTCGCTGCTCATCTGTTCCAACAGCCCTGTCCTCCCAAGATCACTGACTGGTACGGATCCTGGGCCACGGGCTGGGGACCCCTGATACAGACTATTGAGAGCTCTCATTAAAGCTCAGTTTCCTGGGCTGGAGGAATGGCACAGCGGTTGAAGCACTTGCTTCGCAAGTGCAAAAGGCCCTGAGTTCAATTCCCCAGTACCTCATAGAGCAGGGCATGGTGGTACATGCCTGTAATTCCAGTATTAAGGAATCTGAGACAGGAGGATTGCTGTGAGTCCAAGGCCAGCCTGGGCTACACCCATGAGTTGAGGACCAGCCTGGCAAGAGAATGAGATCCTGTCTCAAAAAAAAAAAAAAAAAAAAAAAAAAAAAAAAAAAAAGGCCAAAAATCTCAGTTTCCTATTGTGAGAAATTCCCCTGCTACAAGATTTTGTTTCATCAAGCAAATACGATGTTTACCTTTAAAAGTGTCACTCTCAGGGTTGGGGCTGGAACAGTGGCAGGGCACTTTCTGCTAATATAGTACACCTTGACAATACAGGGTGACTGAGAGAATACTTACTGACAGGCAAACCACATGTGCCACAGACCTGCATCAAAGATTGGTTTTACTGTAAGCTCAGACTTTCCTATAGTCAGTTTAGGAACAAAGTCGGCTTCTGCCTCAAAGAAACTATAGGATCTGAGACAAGGAGGGCGGTAGCTTTGAGTACTTGGACATTGGGTGTGGGCGGGACAACTCCAAGTCTCTGTTATACTCCACTGTGGGTTTTAGTAGTTCTGAACTTGTCAATTGACCACCAGGTGGCAGCATGATGCTATAAAAGATTTTTTTTTCTTGGAGTCCAATTAAAATCTGAGGGCTAGAAATCAGCCAAAACGGACCTTTCCCCCTTGTCCTATGATTGGGCAGAAGGAAAGGCACAGCAGAAGGCAGACAATATAGCAAAACGTGACAGAAGGAGGAAAATAAAGAAGTGAGAGGAAGAAAACAGGGTAGAGAAGGTAAAAAGGAAAGTAAAAGAAAAACGAGTAAAATAATTTCATATTCAACTGGAGTACGTTTAACCATGTCGCCCAGGTGGAAAATTTCCAAGAGGAAGCCATTGCTGTGGCCACGGTTGTTTCCAGCCTTGATGTGTGAGTACGTGACAGATATTTGACCTTCTCAAAGCAGCTGCCTCTTTGAGAAGCCGTGAGAACGAACTTAACATGTATTTACAAAGAATTCTCTCTTAAAGTCTTACGTTAGGGCAACTATCAGCTTGTGTTTCAAACTTGGTCACTGTTCTTCAAAGAGGTCATCCAAGCTGCTTTCCGTGTTTAATTATGTGGGGAAAAGAGAGAAATTATTCAAGAGGGAAACTGTATTCAGCAAAGCCATTCTGGCTTGGGAATAAAAACGTTGCCTGCAGTTTAAGACGTCCTTGAGCTGAGAAGGAACCTTCCAGACTTGTCTCGGTGGTTTCCCCATCTCCTCACTGCCCTCCTCTTTACCACGCCCACCTTCCCTTGTCTAGAAAGTTTGGCCTTGTGCATTTCTAAGAAGGAGCGCTGTTAGGACTGGTGACCTCCTCAGGCTTTGAGGGCCACAGAGTAAGGATTTCTGCTGCGGCATTATTGGCAAATCATTTCTGCGTTAGGGCTAGATTATTTGACATATTCGGCTAGGGAGTAGAGTACTGTTCTTTCTTTTGTAAAAATTTTAGTAACATCTCTGGTCTCTCCTTACTGTAAGGTTGCCATAATATCCCCCACGTTGTGACACCAAAAAGTGTCTCCCAGACATTGCCAAATTTCCTCCAGACGGCAAGCAGTCCCCCTACCCACTTTTGAGAGCCACCACTTTGGAAGAACACTAATTATAGGAATGAGGAAAGTCCTGCAAGGTTTGTTTGTCTCGCTGGCATGTTCATGGGCAAAATACTCTTTGAGTCATTAGAGAAGAGTGTTTTTAAAAACTTCACTAGAGATTTCCAAGCACAGATGCCTTTATGAGATCCAGGATGTTCTCCATGTGAAATAAAAACAACTCTTTATTGTGAATCCTGTGTTGAGCAGAAAGCCCCACCATGCACTGTAGGAAATACAAAGCAACAAAAAGGCTTCTAATTACAGTTGGTTGAAACTTTAAGTGCCAGACACATTTTCTATTTATTTCATTTAAACTCATAATGACTTCATGAAGAAAATAAATTAATTACATTTTATGGTTAAGAAATGGAAACTGAGAGAGGTCTGGTCCTTAGCTCAAGGTTATGTTAATAAGATGTCAGAGACCAGATTAAAACTCTTTTTTTGCGTGTGATTTTAATGACATGCCTGTAATCCCAGTTCTCTGAGGCTGAGGCAGGAAAATCACAGGTTCAAGCCTGGACAATATGCTGGCTTAGTGAGATCCTTTCTCTGGATTTAAAATAAAAATCAAAAAGACTGGGAATGTAGCTTAGTATAAAGGTCCTGAGTTCAATCCTCAGGACTGTAATAATAACAATACAGTAATGATAATAATACTCCGTATTTCTCTTAAATGGTCACAATATTAATGCCCAAACTTGGTGCAGACACCCAATCTGCATAGCTCACTGCAACCCTAAACTCCTTGTTTCACGCATTCTTGCCACCTCAGCCTTCTGAACAGCTGGGATTACCAGCTCAGGCCACTTCACCCAACAAAACCTCATCCTTCCAACACCAAGTTCCGAGAATGCTCCTCTGGGCAATAACCCTTGAAAATATTACAATCTCATTGGGGAATGACATATGTACATAAGAATGTGTCTTACATCATAAGACAATAGATTATCTAATCTAAAAGTGACAGAAATTACAAAATACATTGCTGTGAACTAGAGTAGCAAAGACATTTTAAAAACATGACAATAAGTCTTTGTCTTTCTGTATTCAAAGAACAGAGGGCTAGAGAAAGCGGGTGGAGTGAGTTCTATTCCACAGAAGGGGAGCATTCCACGGAGCAGTAGGACTGTATTTGGGTGTTGCCAGCAGGGTAGAGTGATGGTATTCATGTTTGTGTCCCCCTGAAATTCAGTTTTGGAAACCTAGCTGGAATGTGATGTGTCGGGAGGGCGTGCCCTTGGGCAGTAACATAGGTTGGAGCTCCCAAGATGGCACCAGTGTCATTGTGAGGGAAAAAGAAGAGCTTGCCCCCTTCTGCCTGCTGTCTCCCATTTGAGGAAAGAGCGAGAAGGTAGCTATCTACAGACCAGGAAGTAGGTGTTATTAGCCTCTGGCTTGTTGGCACATTGATCTTGGACTTCCAGTCCTTCAGAACTACAGGGAGTAAGTGA
Organism: Ctenodactylus gundi; assembly: GCA_004027205.1. Taxonomy (NCBI): domain Eukaryota; kingdom Metazoa; phylum Chordata; class Mammalia; order Rodentia; family Ctenodactylidae; genus Ctenodactylus; species Ctenodactylus gundi. The sequence continues at coordinate 357,543 of PVKB01000317.1, forward strand.
TTGGTCTTAAGCCGTGCGGCCTGTTATGACTTATTGCAACATTTGATCTAAGACAAGTGAAGTTTCCCAAAAGAGGTGGATTCTCACTGAGAAGGCAGGGTAACAAGAGTTAGGCAAAGGGGCTAGCAGCAGAGGAGGTGGGCCTGGAGCAGAGCCCAGAGGAAATGCACTGGAGGGTCAATGTAATGGGTTTTGTTTAGCTCAGAGTTTTAGAAGACTATTTCCAATAGGGTAGAATATTTCCCAAATCAAGAAACTTGGGAAAGAAAAGGAATTTGGATTTCTAAATATTCTAAACAATAAGATATGGCCTCTATTCAACTCTATTCAAAGTTGGGCCTCTATTCAACTCTTGTTTGAAGCCGAGGAGGACTTGCTGCTGGTAATGGGGTTTGTGTTCTCTGACTATCAAAATCTTTACTGTGCCCTATTCTTTTATCCTCTTCTCAATTTATTTAATTATTTGCATCATCCCTATGTGCAATAGATTTTGCAATCCTAAATTTAGGAGAGATTGTTTTCAGAAGTTTATATAATACCAATATTAAAATCTGCCTTGAGTCATCCTCTAGAAATGACAGACAGGCCCTGAGTGGCGGTGCATGCCTGTAATCCCAGAACTAAGGAGGCTGAGAGAGAAGGATTGCTGTGAGTTCCAGGCCAGCCTGGACCACATAGTGCACTCAAGACCAGCCAGACTACAGAGTGAGATCCTGCCTCAATAAATAAATAAATAAATAAAATTTTAAAAAAGAATGAATGAATCTTTCTCGTAGGATTTTCCAACCTATCCAGGGATTGTCAGCAGAGCTTTTTTTTATTTCTGGCTTCTCTACTGAAGTCATGCCTCGTTCTCATTTGTTTGGCTTTCTCCTGGATATACTTTAAACTTTTCAACACAGCTGTTGCTCAACCCTGCAGTTGATGTTGATTTTTGTGATTTTTATAAACTGTGAGCTCCCCAGCACTTATGCCATTTCCTTTTCTCAGGCCTGGCTTGTGATGCTACCATCCAACAACAAACATTTTTAAGTGTCTACAAAGTGCCTGGAGCTGTCGTAGGAATATGGGCTGTCACGGAACAAGCACATCAACAAGAGGAATTTATTTTCTTGTGGGGGAGACAGACAGCAAGAAACATAACAAATAGGTAGATTGTGTACGGTGGAAAATTATATCTGCTATGACACAAACAACAGGGGATGAAGGGGCTAGCCGGGGGGTGTGATTTTTACATAGACATCTAGCGTACACCTCACTGAGAAGGTGACATTCAAGCCAAGACCTAAGGAGGTTGCAGTGGGAAACCACCTTGATGCAACGGGGACCTCCAAGTGCCAGGCGGGCTGTTTGGTTATGGAACAGACAGGCTCACCGACCAAATTGGGTGTTCAAGCCATACACATTGTCAAATCAACCCCAAACACATGGTGAGAAGGAAGAAATGACATAGATTAGTATAATCAAGATAAAGTTTAAGCAGGCAGGTGGCCCACACTTTATGAATCCTTGGTTATACACTCCTGGTGTGTTCTATACATACACACATATCGTCTTTCCATGAGTAGATTATGAGGATCAGACTTGAGCTTCATACAAGGGCTCACACAATGAAGCACTTGGGGCTAGAATTTGCTTTTCCGTCGGGGAGTCAAGGCTAAGCACTCCTGGCCAATTGAGTGGCTCACAGATGGCTGAGCAGCTGTGGCCTCTTTCTGGTTCACTTGGGCAGAGCACTTGTGGCATCAGAGTGGAGGCTGCAATGCAGGTCACCATGGATGGCTGGTTTGGAATGACACGGCTGCCAACCTGAAGGTGGCATGTTCTACACCCTGCTGCTTCCTTCTTCCATATTTTTCTTTGTAAAGATATATTCTCAATTACTATGTTTATAAGGTAATATATATAATATATACATATAATATATTAAATATCACAATAGATTATATATTAATATAATATAAATAATAATCTATAACCACATCTAATATATTATTATAATATTATATAATATATATATATCTCCATTGACATATCTTAGGAGTTTCTTCTCTCCCGTTGTTGGTCTCACCTTTTAGAACAGAATTGAATATTCCCAAGTAATGTAATCAACAAACAATGCAGAAGTGAGTCGATTATAGAATATCAGAGGGACGCGAGCCGCAAGAAGTCGCAGGGGCAAGGGTATGCCTGCCATGTTGCCGAGAGAGAGAAAAGTCATGAGTAAGTGGAGTTTAGCGGGACCAGTGCTCAGACTGCCACCCACGCCTTCTGGCCATTATAATACCAACAGCAATTTGCCCTTTGCTGAGTTATGCTGTCCCTGTAACCTTTCCGTCCTCTAGAATTACCATTTCCTGACACATGGCCGGGACAACAGAATTGTGCAGTGTCATGGAAGCTGCAGAGAGAGGCAGTTTCAAGAAGAGGTCAGCTGTGCCAACTGTCTTGCAGCGACTGTGATAAACAACAGACTGTGGGGGTGATGAGACCTCAGTGGAAGAAAAGGCCACTTGAATTAGCAACACAGATGTCACTAGTGACCTTCAAGGGACAAGTTTCAATGGAGCAGTTGGGGTAGAGGGCTGGAAGCCTGTGGGCAGGAAAAGGATGTACTGCTTCCTCAGGCCCAGGTGACCTTTTGCAGATCACTATGCCTGTGCTAGTAAGAGAAAGCCCCTCCGCCCTGCAGCGCCCTGGCCAGGTCACCAGCCGCTTCCCAGCAGGACCTCACCGGCCCAGTTCTCATGCATCAGCCTGCTCATTGATGGGTTTCCAGCAAAGCCTACCGGATTCTTTGAAAAACTTTGAGGTTGCTCATTCAAGGGAATCCTCTTACTCACTGTGTTGTTTTTGTATGAATGGAGGGAAAAGTGAGACTAATAATTCTATTTGCTAAGTGATCATTTCTAGGACTTAAAAATCTGTTGTTCTGGTTTCAAAGATTAACTACCCACCCACCGACCCACCCAGCGTTTGGTCCACGCGGCCTCCTCCTACCTGTTCATTCTCTGCTGGTGACCTCTGTGACAGACCTGGTCCTTCTCAGACCCACTTGTCTTTCTCTACCCTGGCTGCTACTTCCCACCGCACTCTTCCTATCCTTTCACTCACTTTCTCAAGGAACATGTAGAAAGTTAAACCCTTTATATCTCAGATCCAGCCTCCCCCTTTCCTGAATAAATCCAAGATTTTTTTCTTTCAATCTTTTTTTTTTGTCTGTGATTTTTTTCAAGTTTAAGAATCCCAGTAAAAATTCTCGATGAGCTCCTTTTTTCCTCTTTACAAAAATGAGTTTTTCTTGCCTTCCCACCCACCCTCTTTTATTCCGTTTTGTTTCTGCTTCCAGCCCCACCCCCCATATTCCCCACATTTCTCCCAGGAGATTTGGGGTGGGGACAGGGATGCTCACACCTCTTCACATTTCCCCTTTTTGTTGGGGATTTTAAGCCTACTTCCTTCTCCTTCTTTTCATACCCACATAAGTATTGGAGATGGCTGGGTTCAGGGGGCTTGGTAGGGCATGTCCCTGTCCCCTTCAGCCATACCGTAACATCACTCATAGGTAACATCATAACATATGATAACGTCACTCCCTGTGCCCATGTCTTCCTGGGGTTATCACTACAGAATTCAGAACCAAGTTCTTTGAATGAAAATCCTCCTAGGTTTTTATCTGCCTTCCCCATCTCACTGAAACCACTGTTCCCAAGCCCCAGAACACTCCTGTGTGGCTCATAATGTGCATTCTTACTTATTATACTTTATGCTGTAACTAGCCGTTCTCTTTTCTGTCTTACTCCGTAAGCTGCATTTACTGAGAACAAGATGGTTTCCTGTTTGCTTCTGTCTCTAACATCCAGAACACATGACGCAATGTCTGCTGAGTGAAGGAATTCGTAGACTGACCGACTCAATGAGTCCTAGTCGTGACTTCTTTCCCATTTGACTCAGTTCACTGTGTTCTCTTTTTAAAAAAAACATTCTTCCATTGGTTACTCAGATGCTGTCTGGTTTTCACGCTAACTCTCTGTCGGTTCTTCTGTGGTTTCTTATCTTCACATGATGCAGCTTCCTAGGGGTCTGCCTTGGCTCCTTCCTCAGAGCTCCCCGCTCCCCCAGCAGGTCTTGTGCAGCTGAAGCTGTTCTTGCAGCCTCATCTCCCCTTTGGCTCTGTCTTTGCTTCTCTTCTGCCCACCAAACGTCTCCTCGCTACCCCGTGGGAACCTCAAATCTAAAAGCTAAAAAGCTGGACTCCTGTGCCAGAGGCGAAGCAGTTGTAATTGAGTTGCAGGAACTACACATCGGAGAGTTTCCCTGGACAGCTCCTGTCTCTTCATCTTTCCCATTCGATCAGGGATTACATGACTTAGATCGGGGGTAGAGAACTGTTTTGTCAGGGGCCATTTGGATAACCATGACATTATTGTGGCCATATAGAATCATCAATTTAAAAATTAGCCTTCTAGAGGTTGGGGTCCTAGCTCAGTGGTTAGAGTACTTACCTAGCAAGCGCAAGGCCTTGGGTTCAATTTCCTAGCACCGCATTAGCTGGGCATGATGGGACATGTCTGTAATTCCAGCACTGGGTATACTGAGGCAGGGGGATTGTTGTGAGTTTCAGGCCAGCCTGAACTACAGAGTGAGACCTCATCTCAAAAAAAAAAGTAGCCTGCTATATTTGTTAAAACTTTTAATTAACTCACCCCTGAGATGACGGTTGCCTTGCCTGGGCCAAGCGCTTGGCTCATGGGCCAGATGTCTTTCACTCCTGTCATAGGGCAAACTCCTAAGATGTACCTGCATGTGTCTTTTACACCCCCATCTTCATAGGCATCATCTGGGGTTTCTGGGCAGTGTGCTAAGTTTGTTGGGGCAGGAGCAATGAGTTTAGCTCATCTTCCTTTAAACTCTCCCTGCATAGACACAGATATAGGCAAAGACGGAAATCCCAACATACGAAGACAGACACACATAAGCACCAATGAGAGCTGCAGTCAGAACAGGGTCATTACAAATACCAGACTGAGAACCTTTTGGATGCAATGGTCCGCTCTATCCCTGCACAGAAGAGAAGAGATAGTGGAGTTAGCACTAAAGACAAGGCAAGTGTTAGGATCTTGAGATGCATCCATTTTCCTATAAATGGTTCAAATTTGTCTTTGTTTACGGTAGAATACATACACCACACTTTCTTTATCCGTTCGTCCATTACCAGTCACCTAGGTTGCCTCTAAGACTTAGCTCTTGTGAGCTGTGTTGCTACAGATGCAGCTATGCATGTGTCACAGTCATATGTCATTAACTCTTTTGGAAAAATACCCAGAAGAGGTATGGCTGGACCAGAAGGAAGATATTACACTGTTTTTCTTATATGGGAAACCCAAAACGTAAGTAACTGAAGAGCAAAACAAGAGACATGATAGGAAACTGGGAGGTTGACTTTGTGGAGATGAGATGGGGATCTGGGGACTAGAGGGAAAGGGAGCTGGGGTGGGGGGAAGGTAAAAATGCTCAAGATGCACCTGTTCCCCAAGCCGTACGCACATATATTGCAAATATATACTAATTAAAATGAAATTATTTAAAAAGAAAAAAGGTAAGTCTAATGATAAAGATTGTGTCTCCAAGTCGTCCCACTTCCACCTTAAAATTTCCACCTTAATATAACATGAGATAGGGTAGAGAATCAATAAAACATAATCAATAGATATTTTCATTCAGGTAACTCCAATCACGTAGCTCATCCTCTCTTGCTATTCTCCCTTGCTGTTTCACTGCACCAACTCTCCCTCGGGAAGGACTTACCATTTCAGAAAAGGGAAATGTTGCCTCTTGTCTGTATCTGCATCATTTTAAGATGAATTCCTCAAACATCTGGCAACATCAGGGCCATGGTGCTGGGACAGCACAGGGATCGTGGGCAAAGCTGGGTTCTGGGGGCTGACATGGGTGGATGTTGCTGCTAAAACGCAGAGATAGGGCAGGCTTCTACTACATTAGTAGGTCTGAAGATCTATAATACACATACGTAGAAACAATTTAAGGGTTTTATGTTGAGAAACAGTCTTATCCAAACACATCTGGCCTGCTCTTGCCCAGGGCCTTGGTGCATTGGAATGGTTTGGATCTGGAGTGTCCTCCAGAGCCTTATGTAATCGAAATGTGATTAGACCTGGGGCGGGGATGAGTTGTATCAAATGGATCAATCTATTGATTTCATGTGCTGTTAAGAAGATAAGGGGCCTGGTCAGGAGGAGCAGATCACTGGGGGTGTGGTCTGGAAGGGTGTGTTCTTGCCCCAGCTCCTCCCCAGTCTCTCTTCTCCCCAGCCATGATGGGATGAATAGCTGTTCTCTGGCAGGGCCTCTCACCATGCCCTCTGCCACTGCCAGTGAGTGGTCCAGGTAAACTAAATGAGATCTCTGAACGGTGAGCTGAAATAAATGAACCTCTCTTTTCTGAAGCTGTAGGTAGCTGGTATTGTGTCTTGGCAGTGAGAAAGTAACTAAGACACACGTGCTTGTATCTCTTAGGAAATCTCTTCTCTGTCGTGAGTGGATGTCACTAGCACCTCAAGCCTACTCCACCACTGTCCTCTCCAGCTGCCCTCTGCTACTCCCTCCCACTCGTGAACCCTGAGGATTAAGTTGGTATCCATCCTCTTCCAGCAGTGGTCTTCATACACTCTTACTTGCATCCTTTAAAACCATTTTTCATTTTTAAAAACTTTACACTATCTTGTGCTCCTTTAGTTACATTCAAATGACCTGAAACTTTCCATCACAAGCTTAAATAGTTGCAAAGGATGTAATTTGTGATGAGAGTAAATAGTGGGGTTTTAAATAAAATTCTCTCCATCCTTCTAAAATATGCTCATGGAAATTACATACCATTTGGAATCTATCATCATTTTTTTGAAAAATAATTCTGGCAAGCTCTTCTTTGGCAATTAGGAGTTTTTAGATTATTTTTTCACTTCATGTTCACATTTTCATATTTCTGCAGATTTTTATCACAATGTGAGTTAGTTTTTATTTCTGAAGAGAAAAAAGATATCATACTTTTAACAAAAGCAGGTTCTCAGGCAGATCAATTTTAGGAGCAAAGAAATAAAGATGGTGAAGCTCTAGCAACATCTTCCGAATTATCTATACTTCCACCTTTCTAGAAAGCCTGCTTCACCTGGGAGCAGGCACACTCCAATGTAAAGAGCTCTCGTCCCCGGGGCTTTCTGTGCTTTCCAACATTTCATCTAAAGGATCCATAGTTACTATTTTACCTGTCTAAGCAACTCAAGATCCACTGAGCTAATTAGTGTAGAATCCTGTTTTTTTATTTCACCACGTAGTTCCTCTTTCACGTTGTATTATTCTGAATGTTCAAGGTCAGGCTCTTCCAACAAGAGAAATGGGGAATTTCCAGCAGGTGAATAGAGATAATTCACTTCCTCGCCTGTAGAAGAGGTTAGGGCTCAGACTACACCTGTGGAGCCTGGCAGCTCCAGGTGCATAAGTATGACCTTTACTCCAACGGAGCTAACTACAGCCATGGAAGGATCAGCTAATAAAGCAGGTGGGGCAGGAGCAGGAGTGGCCCTTCTCAGTTTTAATCGGGAGCAAGGAATGTTATGGAATTGATCAGGTTCATAGCAAAGCATTTCATTCCTTAGGTACGGATGCTTGGGTCCTCCATCACAGACATCTTAAGAAATGCATATGTTATTATTAAGTTCAGTGGCAAAAGAGCCCATTTTCCTCTGGGTTGTGGCTCACATAGCCTCTTTCAAGTAATATTGAGACACAAATTGAACAGGGGCTCTGAAGTCCAGCAGGTCGGAGGGTGGATTCAAACTCTGTCACTAACTTGGCAGGGACTTAATCCTCCTGAGCTTTTGGTTTCTTCATCTATGGAATCAGAACGATGACGTATGCCTTCGTGCACTCAATGGAAGTGAGCGTGTGTGTGTTCCCTGCTTTTGGAAAACACCCATGAACATGAATGTCTTCCTCTTTTCCATATGGCTCAAAATCCTGCGCACCTACTCTCATTATGCTGTTCATCACTATCGTGTGCGGGGGAATCCGTGTTTCTCTCCCTTCTGAGGTCCCGGTTGATTCATCTTTGCATTCCTCAGACATGTCATAGCACTGCTTTCATAGAGAGTGATCATAAATGTTAATTTTAATTAAATAAATGACGCCACTTTGGAATATCTGCCACATATAATAAAGAAACATCTACTTCCAGCCAAAGGCTTTGTCTTGGCTTTGAGTTCCTCATTGTCTACTGTTCTTTGAGCAAAGCAACAGAATCTACTGCTTGTTAACTTTTGCTCAAGAGGATTTATAGGAGGGACACTTGTGTATTCTCACAGGAAACATCAACCAATCTGTCTAGAAGCAGAAAAATGGGCAGCCTCTGGCATGAAGGAGACCCGGGGCTTCCAGTATGTGGGTACTTGGATACCACCAGCGGTCCAAACTCCCAGAAGAAGGCCCAGGCTGAGTCAGATGCCATATGGCTAGAGTGCAAAGGGCGGTTGCCAGGGAGGGAGAGCAGTTGCACATCCCTTGTAGCCTTTCTAGTAGTTTACGCTCATTTATTTTTCTGTGTGGATTTAACATATGAATATTTTTACTGGGATAATAATAACCCATTTAAAAGTTAACTAAGGGTCCTTTGCTGGGTAAGTGGATCAGCAGAACATATACTTGAAATTCTCCCCCAAATTCGAAAATAGGGGAAGAGGGAGGGGAGTGAGATTTCAGGGGGGTGAAAATGATCGAAGGAATCTGCCAAAATGGAAACCATTAACTGTATTACCAGAGAAGGGGTGGAGATACACATGCACACACACATACAGAAGCAATTAATAATTACATAAATCCCTGTATCTGTGTGTGTGTGACTTCAAACAAAAGGAACACGTGGTAACATCATTTGGTGTGAAGAATAACTTTTGGTCACAGATACAGAGGAACTTAGAAACAAAGTGCTATATGAGAATTGCAATTCCACCCTAGATCACGTGCTGAACTCTCTCTGACTGCGAATAGCTCTAGGCCTCCTTCCCCACATCTTTGATTCAAGGCAAAAGCAGTCTCCATGACTTGCACAGATCTGAACTGGGAGGAGGCTGGGCTGACCACTAAATGCCAAAACTAGTCCCTCAGATCACTGGAGACGCCTACTCAATGGGTTCACTCTAAAATAGCACCCTGCCTGTCCAGCTGCCTAGTTTCTGTAACTCCCCTGCTGTTCGCGATGGTGTGAATCATTTGCATAAACTGTGTGGTGTCTCCTGAGTCCCTGGCGTATCACTTTCTTAACCTTCTGAGTCTCAGGTTGCCATTGGCCTCTGCAGATACCTGACCATTTGACTCAAAAGCAGTTGGGCCTTTCACCTTCTCATAAGTGGGAGCAATGGACTAAGCGAATGGCTCAGCCTCCTTCTGCAGAGTTGAGGGTTATCATAAAGAATGAAGTATATGTAGACGTGTATGTAAAGCATCAAATCGTAAGTGCTCTTACTGACCAGACCATAATTTATTATTTATTTATTTATTGAGACAGGGTCTCGCTCTGTTGTCCAGGCTGGTCCTGAACTCATTATGTAGCCCAGGCTGGCCTTGAAATCATGGTAATACTCCTGCCTCAGCCTCTCAATTGATGGGATTATGAGCATGTGCCATCACACCCCCCTGATGCGGTGCTGGTAATCTAAAGTAGGGCCTTGGGCTGTTCTTCCAGCCCCAGATTATAATTTTACATAAGACTATTTTTTTGCATTCAGATCTAATTGGAAAAGTAGCGGATTTTTAAAAATATAAATGGTTTCTATTTTTTATAACTAAGCTTAATAATAATTCAGTAATTCAAAAATTTGGCGGCATATTTATTATATGCAAAGGTATCATTAGGTATCATTACTGCTCACTTGCAAAGCCATGTCTAAACTATAGCAGAGGAGGGAAAGAAGCGAGTCCCAAAGAAGAAGAAGGAGAAAAAGAAGAGGAAGAGGAGGAGGAGGAGGAGGAAAAGGAGGCGAGCCACTTTCCAGAAGGGCTAGTCCTGAGAGAGAGAAGCAGCAGCTGACCAGGTGGATGAGTCTTCAGAGGAAGTATGACACATGAGGTGTCCCTGTGATGAGGTGGGTTTGGGGTATGGGTTGCCTTCAGAGTCACCCACAGTCCTGCAAGCGATCTCTTCACCTAGGCTCCTCTAAGTACCCCTCACAATGTAGGTAACCTCTTCCCATTCTTCCATAAGTAACCCCAAAAAGCTTGTGGGTTCGCAAATTGGACTTTGGTGCAGTCGCCACTTTGGTCCATCTGCCACGCTCTACCCAGGGTAAATAAATGCTCTGTGCACATCTCCCCAGGGACAGTTGTGCTCCTAACACTGGGCATTTGGACTGACACAAGGTCCCAAATCCTGCATCCCTTGATCTGAGGGGTAGAAACCATCTCACATGGCATCTGAGAACTCTGACCTGAATGATGGTTTTCCTGGAAGTAGGCGAGAGGAAACCAGGAGGCAGAAATTAAGAGCGAACATTAGTTTCATTTAAAATGAAACCAAGTGGTGAGCCACGAGTGTGCTAAATGAGCTCGCTCACTTGGCAGGTTCAATTTTTCTCCCTTTAACCCCTACTTTTTGGTAGGAGAAAAAATAAGACAACTCTGGGATACACATTGTGAAACCTGTGACGATAACGTGCAACATTAATTTGGTTCAAATGCATGGCAACAGGAGCCAGCACAACTGCTGGTGACACAAATGAGAAGTGATGCTCAAGTGCACAAAAGCTTTCCCAGGAGCCACTTGTTTTTGGTTTTAATAAGGCCCCATCTCCCCAAGCGGACTACCAGTAAATTCTTTTACTAGTGTAATACTTGAAAACAAGCAAAAACCTTGAGGATTTCCCCCCACAAGATGGCTATTTCTAGTATCAAGATTGCTACAGATATTTGGGAGTAAAAGAGGCATTAAAATCATGGTTTGGAGTGAGGAGGTAACTCAAAGAACCTCAGGCTCCAAGAATATGTTTACAGACAGAGTGTCTATAGCTATGCAGTCTAACAAGCCAGTGTAGTAATTCTAGTATGAAAGGCCTCAGAAGTTACGCAGCCAAGCCTCTTTCTAAAATAAACAAGGAAACAGAGATCACAGAGGGACTTACCTAAAATCCCATACTGGCGTTTGGCAGAGCTTTCTAGTGACGAAGCCAAGAAATTGTGTCTGCTGTTTATTGTGTTAAACTTCACTGATCTTGAGAGCTAACATGGCTTTTTAAGTTTTTTTTATTATTTTTTATTTTATTGAGACAGGGTCTCTCTCACCCAGGCTGATCCTGAACTCACTACGGAGCCTAGACTGGCCTTGGACTCACAGCAATCCTCCAGTCTCAGCCTCCTGAGAGCTGGGATTACAGGCATGTGCCACCATGCCCAGCTTATGTAGTGCTGGGGAATCAAACTCAGGTACTTAGTGCTTGTCTAAGTGCTTGCTAGTAAAGTGCTTTCACCGCTGAACCATTCCTCCAGCCTAACATGACATTGGCATTCTGAATATTTTATGTTTCTAAGAGACCTAAGAGTGGTAGATTTCAGGGGAAATCTAGATTGCAGTTATGAATATTGTGTTATCTAACAAAGCCTCCTTCAGGTCTTCCCTACCATTTCTCCAAAGCTACTTAGCTTGTTTTCTAGCCAATCATAGTGCAACATGACTTTGTGACATCAGGTGAAGCTCTTAGCTATTCTGTGTTGCAATTTTCATCACAAAATAGAAAAAATAATAGAATCTATCTCATCGGACTGTTATAAGGAGCAAATTAGTTAATATACATAAAATACTCAGAATAGTACCTGCCATACATGTATGATATGAATTTTTGCCATTTTTAGAGACATCATGTAAGAAATGGAAGTCTTTTTGTGGGGTTTTGCTTTGTTTTTCTATTCTAAAAATGTTCCAGTGCCTGAGCCTGATCTTATGTCAGCTGGTAAAGAGATGCTTTAAGGTTCTGAAGTCCGTTGTGTTCTCCAGGACCCCATAGGGAGCCTCCAAAATGGGACTGGGATGCGGTAGGGAATGGTTGAGGAACAGAAAAGAATAAACCAAAGGAATGCCTATGGGTAAGAAAGTCGGAAGACCAAGGAAGTGGCCCAGAGAAGAAGCATCTGGAATCTCTTGATGTCATGTTTGTGAGTGTGAGTTTAGGCTAACAAACCGCACCTGAACAGTTTTCTAGATATCCAGATATGATGTTATCACTGTATATTTTGATGCTCATTTCTCCAAATTCTGAGCTCTTATCTCAGTTAAAAAAAAACCCTGAGTCTTCAGTACTTCACCTAACATTTACAACTGTCCTCAACACAGCACAAGGTCCCATTCTTAAAGCCACCTCAGTCTGAAACCCTTCTCTACACCATCGGTAACACTTTTCCTCCGGTTATTCAGACTTTAATTCCATACTTACTTTTCCTGTACTATCCCCTGAGTTCCAGTTTTAATGTCTACTGGCTATGTGATCACGAGTAGGCCATTTGTATTTCTGATCTTTGCTTCCTTATCTACAAATTATAATTAAGTTTTACTACCTTTCATAGGTTCTTGGAAAGAATAATACTACTGTAGTAGTGAGAGCTGATAATAAATATATTGCTAGGCTTAGTAATATAAATATATTAATAAGAGTGGCTATCATTTATTGAACTCTTAGTATTTTGTCATTTACTTCTCACAACCACTCCAAAGGTAGGCTATATTCTTCTCTCTCGGTTACAGAGCAAGAAAATGAGTCTTAGGGAAGCTCAGTCATGCTCAACAAAGGCTTCTCGGTCGTCTTGTCCGTGTCACAGACTTTCTAGAATTTGGGTCTCACCAGTATATAAGACAGTGTCCTTCGGAAAAACCGAGTCAATACAGAAAAGACTTGCAGACCGCGAGGAGTTCTAAAGCAAACGTCTTGTGAGAGAGTAACAGGTGGGTGGCCTCCATCGGATGGAGCGATTTGAAAAGACACTTTGAACAGAGCAGCGAGGGATCATTCCGCTACGAGAAGGGCTGAGGGAGAGACACACACGTATCCGAGCGGGAAAGAGGCGACGAGGCCGGGAGAGGTGCAGGCGGGTCGGGGCTGAGTGCGGTGAGGAAGGTGGGAGCAGGCCCAAGCCCGCAGCGAGGAGCCGGGGTTCATCCTCACGGGATGAGAAAGTCGAGCGCAGAGAAGGCTGAGCAGTGAGGGGCTGACAGAAGATGAAAACGGGACATCCCTGTGGCTAAGGCGGAGAAAAGCCGACAAGGCTGTCGCAGGAGGCCACGTGGACAGGGGCTGCATCCACGGAGGCAGGCAGCGCTGTGGCGTGACGGAGGGAAGCAGCCAATGGGATGGTAGGAATAAGTAGGGGCGGGGCCTGCTTTGGGGAGGTTTGGGGATTTGCTGAACGTGGAGGAACGTGACAGAGAGGGGGCCGGAAGGAGGCTTCTAGCGGCACCGACTGGATAAATGGCCTGCCGATAACCGAATCGAGAGGGTTAGAAAGAGGTAGGGAGGAAGAGAGACGAGGCGTGCAACGACGGCCGAGCGTTCAAATGAAGAGGCCAGCGAGGGCTGCAGGTGGGCGTCTGAGCGAGAAGTCTGGCGGGGGTGAAAGGGTGGCAGTTGGAATGGTGCTTAGAACCTTTGGCCTGGAAGAGAAAGTCTCATGGAGACAACCTCATATGTGTAGAGCAGGCAGAGAAGCACCCAGAGGCTGGAGCAGAGGAAATTGCCCCAGGTCACCCAGTTGGGGAGGGACTGAGCTGCGGTCATGGACGCCATGCTTGGGACGAGTCCATGCAGTCTGCCACAGACAGGCCCCCCGTAACCCGAGGTAACCTGAGCCTCTGTTACCTCAAACTCCAACGCCTGACATCAAGGCCAACTCCGAGTGACTCTTGCCTACTTCTCCCACCTGCTTCCGGCACCGTGGAGGAAAGGTACTGTTGTGTGTAACGGTAGCCACCACAACACCCATTCAATAGTTCCTTCAACAAATATTGAGCACTTTCAGAGTGCCAGGTTCCAAATTTCAAGCCCAGGAGGCAACACCAGGGGACAAAATAGACGAAGTCCTATTATGGAGCTGACCTGGGCCGGGCTAGGCTTGAGGGGTCTTCCTCTCAGGTGTCTGTCAGTCTTTCCTGGGGGTCACATTCGTCAGCAAACCCACAAAAGGTCATTCCACTCTCTTCACCCTTTCTTCCTCTCCTCTAATTATTCAGATCCTCTACTTCCACAGAAGCCAGTCAGTCTAAAAACAGCATATATGGGACCCGCGTGTAAGCTCTGACCTATCTGAACACAAACACCACCTGGTTACGTCTGCTTGCTCCCGCAGAGATATATACTTGCCTACAGGGAAAGAGAGAGCAGTCCAAACTGACACACCAACATGGCCTCGTGGACGCCCTGATTTCCACATGGAAACCTAGAACAAAGGTAACTAGGTGCCCAGAAGAGGAGATGTGGCTCTGAGCTTTGGTGAGTGAATGTAGGGAGCAAATGGGTCCTACAGGAAGAAAGCCATGGAGCTGTAGGAAATGTATACATGGAGATCAAAACAAGTTCAGGGCACCCAGGCGCACTGCCAAACCCTGCCAGGCCCACCGAAGAGCTTCTGGTAGCTCCGAGTTCCAACGTCTGCCTCGTTATCTAGCCAAGACCAAGAAGCAGTGATAGTCACCTTTGGGGCTTTTCTCAAGAGCACAAGCTCAAGGTAAGACTCTTGCAAAGAAGGTCACTTCATGTCCTGCAGGTCCAGGCTATATTAGGGAAACATCTCTGGGTGTTAACCTAATTAATGCTAAAGCCTTCTCAACCACATAGATTAGTCTAATGCTTTCCTATGAGGCTCCATAGATAATTCTCTCGTATGTTTACTTACTACTGACAGGTAGCTCTCATTAGCCCAATGGACATGGTCAAATAGTGAATTGTGATTTAATACAACAGGTTGTCTACATTAAAGAACAGTAGGACAATGGTGAATTTTCTTATATCCCAGCAGATGGAGCTATAGCCTGGAAGGCTCAATATACTTTCATGGTTGACGCTGACACTTCAAAGCAAGTAAGCAAACATACAAGCACGTGCGCACACACACACACACACACACACACACACACACACATATGCATGCACACATGAAGATGTGTAGGGATGAAAGAAAACAGTCCTTGGTATGGAGCTATTCTGTGCTTGTACAAACACCCACCCTGGTATCTGATCTACAGCACGTTTGACAGTGAATGAAAACCTGCGACGAAGTGTGGGAGCCAGGTGTTCTGGCTTGAAGTCTCAGTGGCAGTTCTCGCCTCCTTACTGCTTTACTTCTCTCTCCTGTCCTTTTGATTATTTATGCAATCATGCCCTTTGGACACCTACCTCCATTTAAAATGCCATAGAAAAACTCTGTGCGTTTGTCTGTAGGGGCAAACTTATGTCACAAGGAAGTGTCATGAGAGCATGTGATAGTGAGAGCCCAGTGGATGTCCCCACCTGCTTCCCAGGCTCTGGCGCTGTGGTCTTTGTGATGTTTCTTGAAGTGTTTTCCCAACTGTGTGCATCAGAATCATCTGGGCTGTTGGTCAAAAATTCCAATTCCCAGGCCAAGCCCCGGAGAATTGGATTCAGTGCTCTGGGCGCAGACCGCACCCCCCCCCCCCCGCCCCCAGTGGTTCTGCAAAATGAAGCTTGAAAATCTTTCTCGCAAAGGAAGGAAAGCTGGTAACCTTCAACAGGAAATGTAGACTCCTGAAGACTCTGGAAAGTGACAGTTTTTTGTAGCATGTTTGGGCAACAAAATATGATCCATGAAATGGTATATACCCATGATCCTTATTTGTTGCTTAAAATGGGAACATTCAAGCACTTTGTTGCAGAAATGGCAATGTGTTTGATTACAAAATGGTGCCCTTGACCCTTGTGGAGATGCTAGGGGATGTGTGGCTTGTGTACTGAACTGTCTTTCTAAAATCTGAAAACTTTTGAATTCAGAAACATACCTGGCCTTAAGGGCATCAAATGAGGGCCACCTATACAGTGTTATTCCTGTGCCCTGTCTGTAGGTGATAGTTGAAACTAGTATATTTAAGTCTTGTGATTTAAAAGAAAGAAAAAATCAAAAGCCTAATAAAAGAGTATTAAACTGGGGTCCTACAGCCTTCATGATTTGGGGCCTCAGATTGCTCCACTCAAAATAAAGAAAGATGACATTTAAGGCCTTAGTTCAGCTGGGTCTAGTAACACAAGCCTGCAATCTCAGCTTTGGAAGACGGAGGCAGGATGATCATAATTTTGGGCCCAGCCTTGGAAATGTGGGGACCAACTGAGACCCTGTCTCAAAATAAAGATAAAAAATGGGCTGGGAATGTAGCTTAGTGTGAAAGTCTTGGCTTGAGCATAATTAGTTTATACATGGTTGAGGTGAGACAATTGAATTGAAAGCTACTAATTTGCAAAAACAAATTGGCCAAATCTAACTCTCCTATACTGTGAGAAGGAACTCTGAGAGTTGGTTGAGTTTCACAGGGCAAATGGTTTCTGTACTCTGGGGAAAAAAATAAATCCCTTCAGGCAGGGCTGTCCCAGATTCCTCATGATGTAGAGCATAGGAGGTGAAGATCGTTTCTGGATGCAGGTCTAAGGCAGGAAGTTTATAAAGTTCACCCAGAAGCCACTCATTTGAAGGCTGGTCATGCAAAACTAAGGGCAGGACATAAACATCTACAGTGGAGAGAAAGAAAGCCAAAGGTCTCACGTGGGAAGTGACTTCGGGGCACAGGATCGAGATAGTCAGATAAATTTGGGTAGAGAGACTTTCAAAAACGAATTGGATACAAGGTACCGATTTATAAAAACTGATTCTTGAAACTGTTTTACTGACTTCCAAATATTAATTCTAGTTGAACGTTTTGTAAATATTTGTTGTCAATCACAATCAATTCTAAAATATACCTATTATAATACATATTTTTCTTTTGTATGTGAAGTTTACCTTTTGTTTCACAAATAATAACTCTTTACTCATATCTGAAAACTTGTTAAGACTCGTTTTTATGTTACTTTGAGCTCTTCCTTGTCTTATCTGGCCAGTCTTTTCCTCATTCTAAATTGCTCAATTTCCTTATAGATCTCCTGTATTCATATGCAAAAGTAGGGAACCTCTTTCTCAAAATATCACATAGCCAAACAACACAGTCATGACAGTACACAGAGAAGAAAAAAAGCACTGACATGAAAATATTCATTAAGTAACTATCAGTAAAATGAACCCCTCCCCCTGGAAAAGAAACCTTCGAATAAGTATGACCATTTCCCAAGTGTTTACTATGTAGTAGGCAGTACCAAATTTCTGCTAACTGTTGGACATTCGCTAGCCAGTAATTTATTTATTCATTTATTTATGGGGATGGAGCTCAAAGCCTAAAAGCTAAGCTACTTCTCCAGCCCTTTTTTTTTTTTTAATTTTTGAAATAGAATCCCACTAATTCACTAAGTTGCCCAGGCTGGGTTTGAACTTTCAGTCCTCTTGCCTGGAATTATAGACCGGTGCTACTGTGCCTGGAAAACATTAATTCTTATAATAATTTTGCAAGGACATATTTCTAGCCCTTCAATGAAAACCAAACAATATGTAGTTCAGTAAAGTAGTTTGTCTAAGAGCAGGCACTTAATAAAAGAAATTGTTCTGAGATTTGTCACAGAGAAATCAAACTCTAAATTCTACCTCCTCCAGTTGGCCTGCTTTAAGTTCCCACACAACTTTGACTTTCTCAAAAAAAAAAAAAATCAGGAGATCCAATGTCTATAGAATTGTAATTGACAGAGTTTTACTTTAAATGTAAACATTTAGAAATTTCAGGCCCAGAAGCTGAAAAGCATCTGTATTTAGTATCAAAGTACATAAAGAATCAATCGATGAAGAGACGTCTATACCTTTGAAGACTAATGTGACTTGTGAAATGTGCATCACAGAAGTGGAGGAAGAAAAACATTTGAAATGATAATAATGAAAGCAGAAACCATCAGACTGTAGTTACCATCTGTTCCTCAGGGAGATGATACGAAGTTGATTTCAGAGTTGCTCTTAGTATTAACTGAAGACACTGCATTATACTTCAGTAGGGCTATAGCAGAACCAGTAAGCGCCATGGCCTCCCATTCCCTCTTTCTTCTAAGGGAGCATGGTTCCCCAGTACAATTTTTGTTCTGCAGACATGCACACAGGTGTAGCTGCAGCCTGGGCTCTAGCCAGGGGACGGTGAGTGGAGATGCTGGGTGCTCTTACAAGAAAGAGGTGTGTCCTCTTGTCCCCTGCATTCCATTATTTGTCTGTAAAGCTGGTATGAAGATAGGCACTCAATTGGGGAGTTTTTACAGAGAAGCCAATTATGGAGGCCAAAGAGCAACAGGGAGCCCCAAGTCTCTGCAAGTTACCAGCACATGCTTTTGTTTTGGAGAGGAATAAAACGTATCCTTATAAAACCATGGTTATTTTGAGTCTGACTGTAGCCAAATTAATATTACAACTGATAAAGGTAATCTAACTGATAATTAAATAGAACACTCCATTGCCCAGAATTTCCAAATATATAGGCAAAAGTTCTCTCTATACCATTTTATGCCTCATGTTAGAATTAATTTCTCCATGTTCCCCATTGGCTGGAGATACGTAAACACCAGAATGCTTTTCCTTGGTTTCTGTACTTTCCAGAAGAAAGTCTACTGAATATTTCTGGCTTCTCAGGTTGTCTGAAGGGCATCTAAATTGGCTTAGAAACACTGACTCACTTGTTTTTAGGGTAGAATAAGGGCAATTGGGAAAGTGAAAGCACCACGAGAAGGATATGACATTTATTAGTCATTTTATTTAAACCCAAATACTTGAAAAAGTGACTGGCTCTTTTCGCGATGATCTGACCTATGAGAGCACTTTGAAATACAGGCAGGGTGTGGGATCAGGGATTTCTCAGACTAGTCCGAGGTTTCCACAAACGGTACGTTAGCCACCTCCAGAGAAAGTGTGCGTACGCATGTGTGCCGGTAGGAGTGTGTCTGAGTGTGTGGGGTGCTATAACCGGAACTCTGTTATGGTGCCCTTTTCTAGAAGGGGTTTTAGACAAAATGCAGGAAGGGTTCCCTCTAACCCACTGTGAAGTCTCCATTATAAAGCTTATGGCTTATTAGCCAGCATATGGGCTCAATACTTTAGCTTCAATAATTCTTTCCAATAAGAAGGAGAAAAATGAAAGGACACTTGCCCCATCTCTGTGGATGACATTAACAGGCTGTCATGTGAAGCAAAACTGCTAGAAAATTTATTGAAGAATTTAAATCAGAGGGATTTTTTTCCTTTTTAACTCCTTGTCTTCATACTGTATGTCTTATTAGAGTGCAAAGCCACAGCCTGACGCAACGGATTCTAGTAGAGAAACACTGGGCGGGATGGGGGAGACAGGGAGACAGTAACGCCCACGAGCTAGGGTCAAAAAGATGGGCCAGATCATGGGTAAAATTATGCCTGACATTAGCTGTTAGAGTTATTGGTTTGGGTGTTGTGTTTGTTTATTTTTTGGTCAGGTTTTCATAAAGTAAGAATGGACCTAAAGAAGAAGAAAATCATGGAGTTCCTTACATTAAAAAAGAAAATGGTAATAAAGAATATTAAAAGGAAGTAGCACATTACCAAAAAATACCAGAAAGTGAACCACGTGATCATCTTAAAGAAGCTCAAGAAACTATGATGAACACAGTCAACCAAGCAAAAATCAGGAAAACAATATATGACTGAAGGGAGAAGTTCAGTGAAAAGATTAAAGCCACATAAAGAAATCAAAGAGAAATTTTAGAGCTGAAGAATACAGGGGCTGTGCTTAAAAATGCAATACAGGGCTTTAACACCAGACTTCATCAAGTAAAAGAATCAGTGAGCTTAAATTAAGGCAATTTGACATCATCCAGTCAGGGGTTTGGGGATAGAATTTAAAAAGAACAAAACACATGGGATTCATGGTATGTGCATCTTGAAAACCTTGGAGTCAAGAAAGAGAAAGTGGCAGCAAATTTATTTAAAGAAATAATAACTGAAAATGGGGAGTAGAAAATTATCCTTAAAATCTCCTAAGTCATGAGAACCCCCTTTAAATATAAAAATATCATTACCAAGATTCAATATAATCAGATTCTCAAAATTGAAAGACAAAGGGGGAATTTTGAAAGCAACAAGAGAACAACAGCCCATCCCATACAAGGAAACATATATAACCGTTATCAGATTTCTCAGCACAAACTTTGCAAGCCAAGAGAGTGGGATGACACTCAAAATTCTGAAAGAAAGTACTGCAGACCAGCAGCACTATGTCTGCAAGGCTTTTTTCATAATAAAAAACAAGTCTCAGTAGTTAAATCTTGATGCCTCTTCTCTGAACCCAACCAATCCCTCTATTGGGATATTTACCAAAGGTTTTTTTTCTATATTTTACATTTTTGTTATTATTAAACCTGGCCTTACCCACCAGTTCACATTAGAAAATAACTATAAGCATGTAGTTCAAAAGACTAGTAAATTTGGGAAAGAAGAAGAAAAAAGAAATTAAATTTCAAATGCCTTAGCTGAATATTGGAAGGTGCATACCCATTCGAGGAACAGGAAGCTGTGTTAGAGTGGTGACTTAAGTGAAATGACTTAGGTGCAGAAGATTAATATGTTAAACACCGTATGGTTTCTCGGACTTGGAAAACCCAGAACACAGACATTCTCTGGAACCATATGAAGTGACAGCCGGAGCCAGGGAAGGGATAGGGAGGGGGTGGGAAGGTAGAAGATGGGAAGGGATTGTGAAGTCGATGTGATACATAGATGTATGAAACACCCAAATTCATTGTAAAGACTATGTATTACATTTGTATATTAATAAAAATAGTGAAGAAAAAAAGAATAAGTCTCAAATAAACTATGGGATTTAATTACCACCAGACCTGTTAAAAGAAATGTGGAAAGAAAATTTCAAGTTAAAATAACATACAAAAAGTATTTTAAAAACTCACTAAAGGTAAGAATATAGTCCATTTAGAATACTCTAATATTGTAATTATGGTGCATAAATAAACTAATGTAGTATGCAATTAAAGACTAAAGTATTAAAAATAATTATAGACACAAACATTTGTTAATGGATACACAACAGAAAAAAGGTAAATCCTGATAACAATGATATAAATATGAGGAAAGAACCATTGGAATGTAGAGTTTTTAAAAGTAGTCAAAGAGAAGTTGTTATCGCTTAAAATAAAGTATCATAACTAAAATTCTCATGATAATTACACACACACACACACTGTACTAAATAAATGTAAGTTAAAGGAAAAGGAAGCAAAGAGTATGTGCATAAGATGCCTCTGGGAGACTCACTTTACCTTGAAGAACACACACAGGATGGAAGTGAGAAGTTAGAAAGAGATATTACATGTGAATGGCAACCAGAAGAGAGCAGGGGTAGCCATACTTACATAAAAATTGAAAAGTTAACAAATATGTTGAAATTAAATAGCATAATTCTGAATATGTGTCAAAGAAGAAATAAAAATAACTCAAGACAAGAAAAGATGGAAGTGTAGCCCCAAACCTTATAAAATGTAGAAGGGTAAGTATAGAAGGGACTGTCATAGCAATACATTTCTATGTAAAGAACAAAGGAGAATCTTAAGTAAATAGATTAACTTTATTCCTCAAAAAACTAGAACGAAAACCAAACTAAGCCCAAAGGCAACAAAAGGAAGAAAGACATAAAGATCACTGCAGAAATAAATAATTTAGAGACTGAACAAAATAATAAAAATGTTCAAAGAAATTAAGGGTTCATTTCCTGTGAAAATAAAATTTGCAAACCTTTAACTAGACGAAGAATAAAAGAGAAAACACTTAGGCAAATAAAATGATAATAAAACAAAGGAGGAGACAATACACCTGATATTACAGAACTACAAAAGATCATGGGAGTACTAGGGGCAATGATACATCCACAAAGTGGATAAACTAAGCAGACAGACAAGTAGGCCAATGGGACAGAATAGAAAGCCCACGAAGAAATTCACGCATTTATGGTCAATGATGTTAAACCTCAGAAACAAAAGTATAAAATTACTAGAAGAAAACATTGGGGTAAATTATGTCTGGGCAGTGATTTTTGGATTTGATCCTGGACTCAAAGACAATAAACGTAAAAAGAGACAAAGGGGAAAGTAATCAGTAGTAAGAAGGCATAATCTACCGGATAGGAAAAAAAGATTTTGTAGCCATTTATCTGTTGAGGCGGATGTGCCGCCTGCTGCACTAACGAGGCACCTCATAGCCATTTGTCCGATAAAGTGTTAATACCTAAAATATCCAGGGAACTCAATAGCAAGAAAATGAAAACCAATGGAAATGGGGGCAAAATTAGACATACGAATGTTCAACAGGTATATGAAAAGATCTCCAACATCCCTAATCACTAGGTGTCTGGAGCACAGGTAGAATGTGGAGAGTAGACTTGAAGACATTGGTGTGAACGGCATGAGGATTACAAAGAGAGAGTAAACCCATATTAAGTGCAATAAAGTAAATTGCTGGAAACTGTCTAAAGCTCTGTCTGATACTGATAAGTTGTGAGCCGCCTGCGTGTGGACCCCGCGTGATGAAATCGCTATCTGTAGCCTGCAGACAAAGCCCCTGTATGATCGATAACCAGAACCCCATGTTCGATAACCAGAACCCCTGTCCACCTGCGTGTGGACCTCCATACAATCACTATCCTTAGCTTGCGGGCATAAAAATAGTATATGAACCGCCCTGGTCCTAAGCTCAGGGTCGAGGTAGGAGTCACAGACTCTGAACACAGGATACGCGTCTTGCTCCTCGGCCCCAGCCGCCTCGCGTCCTGAGTTCGAGACTACACCTCCTCCCGTCCCGAGAGCGAGAAAAGGACTGACTGTCCAGCCAGGCAGCTGTCGGTGGGTCCTGATCCAGCTATCCACTAGCGAGCCCTGGACAAGCTCATACGCGGGTCGGCTGTGTCGCCAGTAGTCAAGAACACGTCGCATGGTGAACATAAGGGACCCAGGGCGGGAACAGGTTTGAGGCAGAACAACGCTTGCTTTCCTGCTTACTTAATTAATTGATCAATTTATTACGGTTTGATTTGCAAATTGGATTGATTCATTGTTGTGTGAATAAAGAACATTTCCAAGGTAAATTCATCTGCCTCTGTCCCGTCTGCCTCCTCTTAAGGGGTGCCCGCGACACTAGGAAAACCCAAAACAGAAACCTCAATGAAAAACCACCTTCCGTGTTACAATGGCTACTACCAAAAAGACTACAGATAATAAACGTTGGTGAGGATGTAGAGAAAAGAGAACCCTGGTACACTGTTGAAGAGACTATGAATTGGTACAGTTAAGTGGAAGTTCCTCAAAAAATTTACAATAGAACCATCACATGACTCAGCAGTCACACTTCTGGATACATGTGCAATAGAAAGGAAATAGTGCTCGGAGGAGACAGCTGCCTGTCTGCACCGACTGAGTCACGATGAGCAAAATGCGTCATCAACGAACTTCATTGATAGATGAGCTTTTTAGAAGGTCTCACACACACACACACACACACACACACACAAACACACAAGGATATCTACATAAGGAAATAGATATATTAATTCATTTAATATATAATAGTTATAATCATCATTTCATAAAATATACAGATATCAAAACATCACATCATATGCTGTAAATAGATATACTTTTGTCAATTGAATTCAGTAAAACTAAGGGAAAAATATTAAGAGGAAATCGTAAGGAGAGACTGAAGTACAAATACTATTTTTTCCTAATATAATAAATCTTTTTATCAAATTAATAAAGAACAAGACCCTATGGCTGTAGGTTGAAACGATGGCACTAAACAGTATCTCTAAGTACCAGGCAAATGTTAGGTGAGAAAAAATTAGGCAGACAAGTTCCCAGCTTTGGACAGTAATTTCTAAGGCACATGCCAATGACTGAGTTTGAGAAAAGTTCTGACAGTGTGAGCTATGAAGTTGGTGTTTAGACTACAACATTATTCTCAATATCTAAAGAAAGCTCTGCTACTAGAACTGTATTGAGTTATGCCACAATCCAGAAATATTTGGGTTAGCAAGTTTTCTCCAAAAGAAAAACAAATTTCATAAGAAGGAGGCAGTTTTGATGAAAGTAACTATAAGCACTTTAAGAAAAATCTCTTAATAATTTTATTTTATTTTATAAAATAATTTTTATGATTTTTGTTAGCAGGATGTTGATGGTAGAAAAATAAATATTGTGGAACAAACCTGTGTTAGCAAGTTCCACATGTGGTTTCAAGCCAAAAGTCCCATTGTACCTATGGAGAAATAGAAACACCATACTTCTCTGAACCTTTCCCCTAGGCTGCCTAAAGTTCGTTTTTTCCCCCCAATTCTCTTGTTTGGAAGGCCAAAGTCTTCTCATATCTCCCTTTGAATGCTAAAGAGGTACCCAAGGCCAGGATTAGTTCCAGTAAGGGAAAGTTGGAGCTGCTGTCCAGATAATGACTCAATGAAATCAAACTCTAAAGCACTGCAGTCAAAAATTGGGAAGCAGAGTGCTGAATAAATAGCACAGGGGTTAGAGAACTTGCCTAGCAAGTGGAAGGCCCTGGGTTCAATTCCCCAGCACCATATAGGCTGGGTGTGGTGACGCATGCCACTCTCAGCACTCAGGAAGCTGAGGCAGGAGGATTGCTATGAGTTCAAGGCCAGCCTGGGCTACATAGTGAACTGGAGACCAGTCTGGGCTACAGAGCAAGACCCTGTCTCAACCAAAAACAAACAAACAAACAACAACAAAACAAAATAAATTTAAGAAGCAAAAATACAAAGGGTTGAATGGTAACGTAATCCAACTAGGTCCCCATAAAGTAGTATTTGGGAACAGATGGCATGAAAGACTAAATATACCATGCACAAGTGGGTTAATTAAGAGTGACGGGGACAAGTTGAGCAAGACCCTTGTGGGTGGGCATGTAATGAAGCTTGGGTTATGAGGCAAAGCTTGTTTCAGATTAAGTTGGATGTGAGTCTGACCTCAGAGGACTGTGCTGTAACCTAAGTGCAGGTCACTGTAGTTATTGAAAGAGCAGAGAGGATTTGCTGCAAACAATTCCCTCTGGACCATGCTGACTTGTGTTCTGTAAATTGTAAATACTGACTCCTGCAGCAGGAATAGGCACCAGGTAGATTTCAGTGTCTGGAAGACAGGAGGAAACAGATGAAAATTAAAAACTTTTTTACTAAATGACAAGGATTTAGATTTAGGTCAAATCTGTTCAACTTAATGTTCTAATATCATTTTTGGACATTTTTACTTATTGAACCTCTAATTTAGTTCTTTCAGACAACTTCCACAACAGCTCAACAGACCAGTTTTGTCCCTGAATCTTTACGGAATTCTGGTTGGCAACCTGAGTGAGTTTTGATAAGATTTCTGGTTTACTTTCCTGAAAAATGATTTTGTTTCTGAGGTTCAAATCTTCCAATATTGACTAAAGTAACCTGAAGACAATAAACCCCCATACATGTTCAAGATGGTGGCCTGGTAACAGAGCTGTGCACTGTCTCCTCATGGACTCAAAAAGATGAAGTTATAATTAAAAATTGCCCATGAAACTTGGCTAGGAGTGGAAGGAGTGTCCCAAGAATTGAAATGAGGGCATGCAAAGATCAGAAATCCTGAAGATACATTAGAACTGGAGATAAACAGCAGCCTGGGAAGCAGCCCCAGGCCGACTGAGAGCAGACCTGAGCAGCCAGCATCTGCAGGCTGAGGAAAGCCTAGAGCCTGGAACCTCTGATCGAGGTAAGAATTGACAGCAGCTGGTAGCCCCAACTTCCAAAACTGAGCTGGTGGGTAGTGCACTGCTTCTGATCTTGAGGCTTTTTCTAGAGCAGGAGCCATTTTTTTTAAAGGAACCCACAACTGAACTGTTTAGAGTAAAAGAAGGCTTAGAAAAGCACATTAGGGTTTTGGGGGTCACTCTTAATCAGTGCCTAGAAAGAAACTGGCATGAGAAAGTTGAGAGGAGAGAGAGGCTGCTGATCCCCTCAACAGCTGCAGTGGGGGCACTTCAGAGTGCAGAAAGCCCTCCCTCGAGGGAGGGAAGCCAGACCAGGAGGGAGAGCTCTACTGAGGGGTCTGGATGTGATCAAGACACCTCAGAGGCCAACAAAATCTTAGGCCCCCCTCAGTGCCTACACCCAGCACAGAACTCAGAAGAACTTTAGCTCCTCCCTGACACCCTCATAACCTGTTCAAAGAATCCTCTTGGTACCTTTGAAGTGAAGTCCTTCAACAACAGAAACATGGGCAAAAGACAGCACAACTGGACACATAGAGAAACACTTGAGACCCCAGAAACTAATGCCATGCACCCTGAGATAGTGAAACTCATAGGGAAAGGAGTCAAAGAGCAAATAAATGAGTTCAAACAAGACATTCTCAAAGAAATGCAAGCAATGATTGGCAGGTTTAAAGAGGAACTTACTAAACTTAAAGTTGTCCTAATGGATACAAAGCTTACTGAGCATATAGAAGCCACAAATAAAAAGTTGGGTGAAGTAAAAAAGGAAATGCAATATATGAGGGAATATTTTGATAGAGAAGTAGAAATTTTGAAAAGAAATCTAGCTAAAATCAGGATATGAAAAATACTTTTGAAAGCAGGGGAAGTTGACCCAAACATTGTGAGGACAGAATTTCAGACCTTGAAGACAAGACTGAAGAAACAAATGCTATTATTAGGCATCACTCCAAAATTAGAAATGAACAAAGTAGCTGGATACCACAGCTGATGGATGATTCAAGGAGAGCCAACCTCAAAATTATGGGTGTGGGAGAAGAAGCAGAATACAGCACCAAAGTATAAGGAATTTACTCACTGAAATCATGGAAGGAAATTTCCCAAATCTGGGAAAAGAAATTAATTTTCAGGTAGAAGAAACTTATAGAACACCAAATAACCTCAACCACCACTGAGACTCGCCATGACACATCATAATCGAGACCTCAGAAATACAACATAAAGAGAGAATATTAAAAGCAGCAAGAGAAAAGCAGGCATTATTCTACCAAGGCAATCCCATTTGAATTACCACAAACTTCCCAGTAAACTTTAAAGGCCAGGAAACCCTGGCGCAAAATATTTCAAGCTTTGAAAGAAATGAAGTGTCAACCCAGGTGTTCCAGCAAAATTATCCCTGAAAATTGAAGGAGAAGTAAAACTCTTCATGACCAAAAATCCCTAAAGAAATTCGTGACCAGTAGCCCAGCATTGCAGAAAGTACTTGAAGAACCTTAGAGAGATACAGAGAGACAAGCGGCACCACAGAACACGGAGGAAAGGAAACATCCAAAGAGAAAATGCAACAAAACAATAGACACCAACCATTTGATCGGTATCCCAGTAAAACAGAACCAGCTTTTTCATAAAATTTGTGAAACTTTAACCCATACTTACTATTTTCATTAGCATATTTAGTTTGAAAAGCATAATAATTATATTCAACTTGGGGATTGGTGGAACATCATAATCTGTGATTTTTTGATGTGAATGATGTGTAGAGATATTTAGCTGGGATGGAGTGGCAGAAGGCAAATTCTGATATAGATATTATTAGTTCTAAAAATAGGGGCAGGAGGAATGGCACAACAGTTAAAGCACTAACCTAGCAAGCACAAGGCCCTGGGTTTGACACTCCAACCCCACAATGGGTGTGGTGCATTTTCATTTTTTTTTGAGCAGAAATGTACATACTTCACATGAAATGTTTAAGAGAAAAAAATGCTTAGATTGTAGCTGACAGGCCAACGATCGTCAATTTATAAAGGGCTCAAGGTAAAAACAAAGACCATCCAAAATAAAAGTGGCCAAATGACATAAGCAATTTTAGGAGTAGGCAAATGAGTAATAAATAGAAGAAGTTAAAAATCGATGAGCTATATGTTCATCCAGCAAGTGTTTACAGTTAAAAATCCGAATAACATGAAATGCTAATAAAAACATGACAGTACAAGCGTGCTTTGTATTATTAATTGCGAGTACCAATTACTTCAGTCTTTTTAGAAAGAACCTGTTGACGACAGTAATTGTAAATACTAATGCCAAAAAAGAAAGTCGGCTTCCATCTTTATTCACTTATTCATGAAGCAAATATTTATTGCATGCCTATCTGGAGCCAGGGATGGAGGCGTGAATGAGGTAGGAATGAGTTGCTGCTTTCGTGGAGTTCATCGTGTATCAGGCAAGAGGCAGACAACAGCGATCACAAGTCGGTGCACAGTATGTCAGGAAGTGCCGTATGCGACACTGAACAACCAGCCCAACAGGCTAAGGGCAATCCCTAGTGCCGAGGGGAGTGGCATGGGCACAAGGGAATCTGTGCGCCTGGGTGCCCCACTACACTTCACCTCTTAATTTACACTATCAAGTTGCAGATCAAGTTTAACATAAGAAAGTGGAATCTGAACAAGGATTTGAAGGAAATGAAGGGGTGGTTATATGGATGTGCAAAGGACTAAGTTTCCAGCAAAGGAAACAGCCAGTAGGAATATAAAAACAGCCAGCTTTCCATATCCATGAAACCTCAGATTGAAAATATTTTTAAAAATTGTGTCCATACTTTATGTGTACAGATTCTTTTTTTGCCAAACAATAGACATTTTCTTATCCCTTTACCTTAAACAATACAAAATAAAAATTACTGATGTGATGTTTACAACAGATTAGGTATTATAAACAATCTAGAGATAATTTAAAGAGTGACTATGTGTAGGTTTTATGCAACTCCTATGCTATTTTATATAAGGAACTAGAGCATCTGTGGATGTCGTATACCTGGGAGATTCCTGGGCCCAATTCCCCGATAATACTTAGAAATAACTATTCATATTAATAAGTAAAAGTAACAAAATAAATATCAAGAAGTCAATGAAATAAGAATGAGATTGCTCCTTTCTCTTCTGTGGTTTACACTTATTCTATTCTTGCATTACGCTTATTCTCCTAACCGCCTGGCAGAGAGAAAAGGCTTATTTTGGCTCACAGTTGAACGTCCTAGTTTACAATCTGTTGTCCCTGTGGAGGGGTAGCACACGCGGCAGAAGCACATGGCTGAGCAGTCACACCCCTATGGCTGGAAAACTAAAGAGAAGAGACCAGGGTCTCACAATCCCTTATGGGGGCATGTCCCCAAATACCTTAAGGCCTCTCAGTAGAACTCACGTCCTGTGGATTAGGCCGCTTCCCACTAAGGTCCAACTGGGGACCAAGCCTGGGACTCAGGAGCATTTGGGGGAACATTCTAGGTCCAAACAATAGCAAAAGGGGCATTACTTTCTTGTTGCTTGGGTGTAATGCCAGACACTCCCACCTTAAGAAAGGAAAGGTTCATTTTACCTCACATTTTCAGGAGGTCTCAGCCCATTTACGGGTAGCTGCCAACGGCAAAAGGGCCTGGCAGGAAACAGCTGCTCACAGCATCACAAGAGGAAGAATCAGGCTTCGGGAAGAAGCTGGGACAAGAGTACACATCCTGCCAGGCCACACTGGCTTGGTAACCCGCCACGCCCTACTGGGCTCCCCCTCCCAGCAGCATTCCAAATCCATAGATAATCCACAATATCCACACACACAAGGGTTTGGGGAGATATTCCAGATCCAAAAATAACACTCTCGGTTATTAAAGAAGTCTTACTTTCGGTTGATCGTGCATGTTCACTAAGGCTGAAGATTTTGATTGAATATTTCCTTTTTTAGTTAGTTCACACAGCATCCACCTCCACTGAGAGCAGCTTGTGTGGTGTCACTTATTGCTGGCTTCCAGTGTCCCTTTCTTGTCTCCGTAGTGCTTCTTTCTAACTCCTCTGCTAATCAGCATACTGTCACAGAGTCAGATCTTAGCAAAGGATCTGAGAAAGCTTTTAGCTCCTTCAAGTTCAGTTAAAAAAAAATTAGTGTAGCCAAGAAACTTCTCTTGCTAGAGTGAATTTCTTTTATCACATGAATGCCATTACATTTGTTTTACTAATAAAAATATAGTCACATCACATATTCACTCAGAGACCTCTATAATCACATATTGGGAAACTATCACACCTGACAACACTGGGGTAGATTCTCTCCATACTCCGCTACCAGCTGTTTGACCATTTCTCATACTTCACACTTTTTTAAAGCTTAAAATGCTTTCACTGTAGAGTTGGGTACATTTTAAATTATGTATGTACCCATGTAAATATTATGCACATTAGGATGTAGGACAGGCCTAGCACCGCACACACCCCTCTATGGCTCTCCCAGGCAATAACCATATTCAAGGCAGGGTTATTCCAACTTTTATATAAATAAACTAATATTCGACTAACCTTGAACTGTATACAAGTGGAATCATTTTGTAGGTGCTCTCCTGCACCTGGCTTCTTTCAACATTAGTTTTGTGAGGCACATGCTATTGTTATATGTAGCAATATTTTTTCCTTTTTGCCATCGTGGAATATCCTTTTGCATAATTATACCAATTCATTGATTCTACTGTTGACAGATACTTGGGTAGGTTTCAGTTTTAGGCAATTACGCAAAAAAAAAAAGAAACAGCCATAAACATTTTTGAATATGATCTTTTTTAAGTATATAAATTTATTCTAGTAGGCAGAGATGACATATTCTGTAAAGGATCAAGCAGTAAGACACATACTTTGTGATTTTCAATTTATATGATCTCCGTCACAACTAGTCAGTTATGTACTAGATCATGTCTAAGAGAGGAATACAGCTTTGTTTTGATAAAACTTTATTTTAAGGTCAAATTTGACTTCCAGGACAAAGTTTGTTGAACCTTGTCCTGCCCTTAGGAAATTCTGGGTGATAGGATAGTTATACAGTAACCGTGCTTTACTATTTTTCTAAGTGATTGTACCCTACCAGCAATGGATAAGAATTTCCGATCATCAGGATCTTTAAATTCCCGAAAACATTGACTTTTCTCTCATTTATAAATTAGTATTATTGCTGGTCTAACAGTAAAATGTTACCTGATATTTGCTTCTGTGGAGTTGCCGCAGCAGTGATCTGTCAGAAACGCCTCTACTCGTCGCGCAGGAGTACCGATGGTCGCCAGTTGTGTCTCTCGCCCCCTTTAATTTTATGTGGACACTCCTCATCGGAAGTTGGGGAACCTAGGCTGGGCTGCTGTGTGATTTCAGTCTCCTTTCTAATCTGTGAAATTGAGCTGACTTCGCCTGTTTTGGGTATTTCTGTAGGTTTTTGTAATGACAAATAACGAATATATAAAAATAAACGATGGGAAGATGATTCTAGTAATAGGTGGCTAATACCATGTTACAATATTAGATCAGCTGGATGTGGTGCAGATGTCTGTAATTCCAGAACTCTGGGGGGCTGAGGCAGGAGGATCACAAGTTTAAGGCTGGTCTGAGCAAGTTGGCGAATGAGTGAAATCCTGTCTCAAAAGAAAAGGGGGTAGGGCATGAGGGGAGGGACAGGGGATGCCCCGAGTTTAATCCCAAATACGGAACAAACAAACACAAAACCCAGTATCTGTAGCATGATCCCAACTGCAGGGGTAGGTGGTAGCAATTTTTATTTAAAGGCAGAGAAAACATATTTTTCAAAATGTCTAGAGTGACGATTTTGGAAAGGTGATCTGTGTTAGCAATCTTACTTCCTTTTTGATGTTTTGCTCTATTTTCCCAAAGTTAATTTTGAGAAGTATACGGTGTGGACTGGGGCTCTGTCTCCTCGGGCCACCTTGCTTGCGCTACATTTCTTAATCTTTGGCTGAATAAATCAAGAATTCAAGCTAGCAACGACGGAGGTACACAGGGCACTACGCAGTAAAGCACACGGTGTCGCTTGTGGGAAGCAGTGGGCAGCCTCCGCCTCGGATTTTGTGAATGTCCCTCTCACCGTACCTCCTAGTGTCTGGGCTTCACGGTGGCAGTTGTGCCTTGGCTTCAGAGAGAAATGATTCCGGGACCTGGTGGATGCTGAAAACACTACTTGCCCAGGTTCCTTGTGTTAAATGACCCAAGACCTATAACCTACAAGCATGCCCATTGCTGTCAGTCACTTCTAGTTCACAATGCTTGATACCATGTAAAGAGCACGCAAGCAGTTGGGACAGAGTAGTATTCAGGGGCTCGTGACACTTTTTTAGGGAATTAGGATGTGTTCAGTACAACTGCAGCTTATTTTTTCTGAATATTCCTGTGTTAGGCTTGCTGAACCTGGCTGCAGGACTCGTGGAGGCGGAGGGCCGACTGTTACACGGTCAAGGGTTTGCGGTGGAAATGGATGAAGGAAGGATGCCTCAAGCGTTCCTAGAAGCAGGGGACGGGGCAGCTTGCTTTGCCCTGTCCCCGCGCAGTCACCCTGGAGCTGGGCAACGGAGGACAGCACGAGGAGCACTAACGTGGGCGGCGGGCTTGTTTGGAAACCGGCTTCTGCAGTGGCCACCGCCGCAGAGATCAAGCTTGCAGTCCGGCTGGGGGCAGGCGGACTGGCCCCTGAGTACAGCCCAGCTCACACTGAACGTGGAAACAAACTTCGAGGAACAACGCAGGATCACGGGCAAGATTGGCGGCTCCTCCTCCTCCTCCTCCTCCTCCTCCTCCTTCTTTCGAATGTGGCCATTATCTTTCCTGTATTTAAAATTCACAAAAGGAAAACTGCTACAGCTCTATTTCAGGCTACGGCAAACGTTACAGACGTGTATGGAGTGCATTTTTCAAAACACAAGCGTCTTCCTTCTTTTTTCTTTTTTTAAACGACATATAAACTGTTTTATAGGGAAAGCATTGGCAAAAGTCCAGGACCTAGAACTAAAATGGGGTTGAAAGAAATGTTTTAAGGTTGGGAGGTGTAGCTCGGTGGTAGAGCTCATGCTTAGCATCAGAGAAGCCTATGTTCAACCCCAGCAATTGAAAGAAAGAGAAAGAAAGAAAGAAAGAAAGAAAGAAGAAAGAAGAAAGAAGGAAGGAAGGAAGAAAGGAAAAGAACAGAAAAACGAATCGCTTCCACGAAGGAGAGGCATCAGCACTTGGATCTGGCTCCCAGAAGAGACTGCCGCCCGTAGGCACCAGGTGTCATGTTAATTCAGCACTGGTGAGTGACCATGCGGCCGGAAGGAAGGAAGAGCAGTGACAGCGGCGGCATTCACCAGAGGATGAGCTCTGTCCTGTCGCCAGCACAGACACTGAATTCTTAGACGGCTCCACCGTGGGGTTGTGTGGTGAAACGGGGATTTCCACTTGCA
This sequence comes from Ctenodactylus gundi, assembly GCA_004027205.1. Classification (NCBI taxonomy): domain Eukaryota; kingdom Metazoa; phylum Chordata; class Mammalia; order Rodentia; family Ctenodactylidae; genus Ctenodactylus; species Ctenodactylus gundi. Next base: position 390,966 of record PVKB01000317.1, read on the forward strand.
AAAATAGTATAACTTCAGTTAGGTTTGAGATTGCCTTTTTTGGGAAGTTTGTTATATTTAGAAGTCCCTCCCTCCTGCTTTCAAAGTCCATCTGCATCGTGGCACAATCCTCAAAATTTTAACAAGCTAATGTATCCTGGGTGGGGGAGACAATTAATTCAGAACCGAGATGTTTGTCCAAATGTACGAAGTAACTGTGGCATTGACAAACATACAAATTGCTGAAAATACTGAAATGGTCAGAGACTTTTATTTTTCCTTGAGCTTCTTTCTACTTCCTGAATTGCCTGTACCATGGTTTACATGAAAGAGAGATCCAAGACGCGCGGGCCCTGCGGCCGGCCGCTGGCTCCGCGTGGGGGCTGGGAGGGCTTGCTCCAGGCCAGCTAGCCACAGGAATCTGGGCTGCCTAGAATGTCAGCGGCACACACTGCAAAAACGAAATCAAGAAAAAGAAATCCTGTAAAGGGTATTTTTGCTTAAAAAGTGAAAATCAACGTGTTCTTTTCCAACAATGGGAAGGAAAAGAAAGCTGCTTTAGTTGCAGAAGGCCCATTTAAGAAAGGTCCGTGGCCTCGCACAGAGCTAAGGTGCCAACTCCCTCCTGGTCCCGCAGGAGTTACTGTGTCTGGCTACACAGCGAGGCTCACAGCGAGGCACAGCAAGGTCGTGTGTCACTCCGAATTCAAGTGTGGATTTGGAGAAGCACGTGGTCTGCCCGTGCAGCGTGAGTTTTTTCCCTGAACACGGCTTTCTGTGTCTCTGGTGGCAGGTAGTACCAGCCCAGCCTGCAGGGGATGGGGTAAGACGAGGACAGGGAGGGAGAGGCTCTTTTTCTCTATGAATCACAGAACGATTCATAGAAGCGGATTCTTCACTTCCACTTAAAATGCAGAAGAATATCTAGACGTGCTGAGGCACACCTTTAATCTCAGTGACTCTGGAGACGAAGGCCAGAGATTTATAAGTTTGAGCCCAGCCTGGGTAACTTAGCAACTTAGGGCGACTCTTTAAAAAAGGCGGGGAGAGGGATGCTGAGTGTGTAGCACAGTGCCAAGACCCCCGGGTTCCACAAAAATAAAGCAAAAAAGAAAAAAAAAAAAAAAGGAAGACGAGGAAGTCCTCGACCCCTGTTGCTTCCTTGAGGCTGGAATACCAAATTCTCTGGCCCATGGTTGCAGGTTCCCATAACATATTTTCAAATGAGCATCATTGGCTTGGAGTGGCCAGTTACTTCTGTTTAATTGTCAGTCTTCCCTAACCCCCACCCCTGCCAAAGTTTCTACAGGATTTTTTATAACACATCCAGCCTTTTCCCACTTCCTGATGCTTTGCCACTGGGACATGAGCAGCAGGCAGCCTTTCGGGGTAAATCTCAGACCCCTTTTCCTGTGAGTGGCATGGCGCTGCCATCCACGGCAATGTGCAGCTGAACCTGCAAGCTCTGAGGAGAGCTGGGGCTGCTCGAAGGACCCAAATCCCTCTCCCTTCATGGCGACTTTCTTTTCCTCAACTTTTCCAGAGCACATTCCAAGATGTTGACCAACTCATCTACTAACAAGCCCTGGAAGTAAGTGGCAGAGATTGAGGTACATTTTAATGAGGCATTGTAAATCCACCTCCTGTGTTGACTGTAATGGCTGTAACTGCCGCTGGCTCTGGGAGGAGGACTGGTCCTGGCAGGTCAGGATACAGAGTTGCTTTGGTTACCCACCCTTGCTGTGCACAGCCCTTACAGATGGTGATCAGCACTCCCAACTGTCTGCAGAAGCCAGCCAGGACCAAAAAGTCCTAAGTGATTTTCTCTCTGGAACTAGACTCCACTCCTATGTTTTTCAGCTCAGCAACTTTAATCTGAATGGAAGATGTTTTTGTTTTGTTTTTGTTTCTTGTTTTGGCATGGATTCACCTACAATACCAACAAACCCCCTTAGACACAAAAAGGGTCAGTGATGACCACTGTAGAACAGTGATCACGTGGACTTCCCTGAAGGAGACGGAATTAGGGAAGATTTGAGAATGAAGCACAGAACCTGGAAGAGGCAGGGGGACACACTTGGGGTAGGATGGTCTCAGGCTTCTGTAGGACAGGAGTCGGAGTTTGGTGGGAAGAGGAGAAAAGCACCTACAGAGCAAAAGCATCTGCTCGCTCCGTGCTGCCAGCGCCTAGACCTGGCAAATCACTCTTCAGGACCTGGCTTGCTTTACAAGTTGCAGGAATTAAACGTTTGCTCTCTAAGATCCCTCTCAGGTTTACATATTTCTGCAAGGGAAGTTTGAGAGAAGCTTCTGAATCTGTGAGTGAAGTTTCTGGAAAGGGAATACTGATGGGATTATTAGTAGGAAGAAGAAATAGGGGACTGAAACCCTGAGCTGCCAGGAGCAGTGCACAGAGGTGGCTCAGGGTGACTTCTGAGTGCTGGCTGAATCACCCGTGGCCCTTATGGGACCGATCAAAGCTTTCTCAGTGGTATGACACAGACCAGAACAATGCCAGCACCTGCTCTCATGGTCCTGTGGAAATTGTGAGGATAACACAGAGCTGAGCTGTGGGTGAGACATGTTGGCCACCGGTGCAAAGCATGTGAGAATGGAGTCTCAGGTGAGGCAGGAAAAGGGCCCATGGAGGACTTTTGAGGACACTGTAGCTCACGGAATTCCCCACTGGAGAGCATGCTCCACCTAGACACCGAAGTAGTCAGTGGAAATCAAATGCATGCCAGCGATGAAAACAGGCCAGAAACAATCCCCGTGGTGGGTGCTGCTCCAGGCCACGCTGGAACCTCAGTGAAAGAAGAACCCCACGGCGCCAATGCCTTCTTTGTATAAAATAATCTTATTTTGCTAGTCGTAGACTGTCTACATTAATTTTTATTTTTAAAGTGCACATGATAATATCATTCATCTTGGTTATTGAGTTGGTAGCCGCTCTTTTCAATGTTGTGACCAAGGCAAGTTCTTCACTAGCCTCTGCCTGGTCCCTGCCCTTCCCAGCAGGAATGAGGATTGCTTTGTCTTGATAGTCAATCTTGTAACAAAGCTTACCATAACTTATTATTTATTTTCTTGTTTGTTTGTATGTTTGTGTGTCATTTATTTGCGGTACTGGAGACCAAGCACACGACCTTCAATCTGAGCTATATCCAAGTCCATTTTCTCAGTCTTGATTGTGTGACAGGGTCTTGCTCTGTTTCCAAGATACCCAGGAAGGCTAAACTTGTGATCCTTCTGCTTCAGCCTACCAAAGCGATGGGATGACAGGTCTGCACCCCAAGGCCCAGCTTTCCGTAATCTATTATAGAAGCCTCAGACCCATTTAAATGACAGCTGTGGTCTGGATCAAGGGTGTCCTCAAAAGCCTCATGTAGTGGGTTAACATGGAACAATGAGCTGTTGAGACACAGAACCTGACGGAAGAGGCAAACACTTAGGATTTGGCCTGCAGGGCTTGTGTCAACTTGCTGAGATCGGGGAGTAACCAAGCAAGGCAGAGCTTTCTGTTTATGTCACTGACCTGTGGGCCAGAAAGTGAGGGAGGGCACCCACCCGTGGGGCCCCAACTAGCAACTTGAACTAAGTAAGGAAAAAGGAAGAAACACTGTTACAGCTTCTTCCTGGGGAAGCTCTGGTCTTGCCTGCGTCTCCAGACCTCACTTGGCTTTCTGTCTGCAACGCCAAGGGAAGCTAGCTCCCTGGCTTCTGCCATGTGCTTCTACGGTTGCTGCCTGCCCATGAACGGACTACATGACACCTGAAACTGTGAGCTAAGTAAGTCCTTCCTTCTTTAAGTTCTTTGTCAGTGTTGGGTGTTCTATCACAACAATGAGAAAATAACTTAGACAACGATTGTAACAACAACAATAGCTATGGAAGGAAGTCACAAAATAAGAAATTCCATTGTCCCCAGCCCCTTTTGGTACCTATTTGCCATAAAGACAGGAAGTAGATCTATTAGGTTGTGGGAGATAAGTTCACCAGTCATATAAGCATTAAGACTAGAACACCAGGCATAAGACGACTCAGGAGGGGCCGTCTACTTTGGGAAGACAAAGTGGGAACTTTTCTGTGCAGGAGGAGGTGGGCAGAAGTTCCATTGCCTTCGGGGCTAATTGCTCAACATGGCTTTCTTACAGAGTAGAAGGTACTGCACAATTTATGCTTTAGCAGGAGGGACAGAAAGAAAGTGCTGAGATCCACAGTCTTGTGCACAAGGGGTGTGGAGGAATAGCTGTGAAGAACAGGGCCAGCCGAGGCCACTACGGATGGCACCCAGCGCCAGGGCTCCTCACCGACCTGTCCTGGGCACACAGGGGAAGGAGGCATAGCTGGTCTCTAGGAGGCCTGCAGGCATTTTTGGAGGAGCTCTGGTTCCAACCTCATAACTGGTCGGCTCAGGGAGAGGGAATGGAGCTTACAAGTATCTTAGAAAAGTCTTGTTCTCTTTTGGCTCTTACCTCTTTTCAAAAGAGACAAGAGCATAGAGTTAAAAAGACACATAACACTAGCGGCCGGCCCACTCACAGCGCCTGCTTCCAGTTCTGTGTTAGACCCGGGGGCGGCCCACCAGGGCCCCGGTCAGGGGACAGACCAGACAAACTCCAGGGCTCCCAACCGACCATGACGCAGTGTGAGTGGTGGTTGGTGACGTAAGTCACAGCAGAGTGTGTGGAAAAGGCTTGGTTGTAAAGGGGTTTTACATATATTACTTGGTTTTTATTTTCATGGCAACACTGTAGATAGGGCAACAACTTTCAGTCATTTCTTTTTTGTATGCAAAGACAAACCACAGAGCGGCTCAGCGACTTACCTAGTACCACTCAGCTGGTTCATGAGAAGGCTGGAGGCTGAATTTTCTAATTCTTATTCTCCAGTTATATCTTGGAGACTATCTAGTAGAGAAGTTGATAGCTACGGACATCACTGACCTTGTAAGATTTCTACCTCTCACAGACATCCTCCCGGTGTTTACATTGCCCTGACCTCTCTCGGATGAGCTGGGGAAAGGCCATTTATGCACGCCCAACAGCCAGTTCTCAGGGGCAAATGTCCACCAGGCTTTCATATCTTCCTTTCATCTTTATTCCAGAGAATTAGAAACACCTAAGTGAGCCCGCCACTGACCACCATGTGAATTTCTGATGCGTCTCTGCGACTAGTGCTGGTTCTTTCTTTATCAGAGGGGAAATACAGCAGAGAAAAATCCCCCAGTGTCTACCAGCTAGTCAGATTTGTTCATAATGGATAAAATATTGTTTCAATGCCAAGGACATTTCCATTATCCTATCAGTAGGTGCTGGAATTACAAGGAAAATACAGAGCTCTGCTCTCAGGGAACTTCCCACAAAGGCGGAGCGAAGGAGAGAGAGGCTTGTATAGGATCAGTCTCTATTTTCTGAGATTGTTGAGGGAGGAAATAGGTTCAAGGTGCAGCATTAGCTGAGAGGAGATGCCTCAGGCTCCCTGAGCACGTGATGAAAATAAATTCTCTGACCTTTTCAAAGTATGATATGGGCTTTTAGGCAAAATTCCAAGCTACTGTGCAATTTTTTTCCTTTAACAGCCGAAGATGAGAAATCCTGTACCTCCTTCACATATTGTGCACTGTGGGCCAGAAGTGCCAAGCCTTCTTAAAGGCGGTGCAGCTTTGAGTCTCGGGCTTGGCTAATATCGGCTTGAGCGCCATGGTCTACCAATTTTATTGTCTTTGTAGGAGAGGTGTTGTATGAGAACCGGTCCAAAGTTGAAAATCTCTCCTGAGAATGATACAGTGCCTTTTCAGAAATGTCTATATTGTGTTTGAAGACTGCCATAAATCTGAAATTTAAACCTATGTATTTCAATTTAGTGTACTAAAAAAGTAATGTAAAATCTTTTTAAATATAATATTGTAATATCAATTCAAAATGTAACTGAAATATGAAACTCAAATGGTTTCTGTGTAGTAAATTGAACTGTAAAGGTAACTTGTGTGGGATTTCAAGGGCACAAATAGTTTTGATGCCTCGAGTTTTACTTTGATAGCTTCTATCATGAAATAGAGGTGAAATGTTGTACCTTTTTTTAAACAGAAAATCTGGGTTTTGTTTTTACTGGAGATTCAGGTGGCATGTGACAGTTCATAAAATGTTTTCAGAGAAGAGAGGTCAAGAGGAAGCAAAAGAATAAACTGGGATGGGGAAGAAAAGCAAGCAGGAAGCAAGAGCTGGTGGGCTCCTTCACAGTCCGACTTGGGGGAGGGAGTTGATGCCTCTGGATGACGACGACGGAGGGTCTCATCCTCCAGCACTTGGCAGGGGAGAGGCTGTTGCTTTAGCCCCCCTGAGCCTCAAGGGGGAAAGTTGGTCTTCCAATGTTATGAAATTCGGAAAGGGGAGAGGAGGATGGTGGTGCTAGGTAGATCAGTTGGGGAAAATTAATGGATACCAGATGGTACTCTGGCAACCTTTGTCCTTGGAGTTGGGGTCACTTCAGGATGGTGGTGAGGGGGTGTGGTTTCCACTGCTGAAGGAGTCTAAAGTTTCCTGGGCTACAGCCTATGGGGTCTTGGGGGCCGCTGCTGTTGCCATTGGCAGTAGGGACAGTTTTGTGGGCACTGGGGTTCAGTCTGGGAACCATCAGTGGGGCCTTGGCTGGCTTAGAACTCACTGTCCCCACCTTCTGTGGTAGGCCCTTGGGGGGCCTGGCACAGAAAGGCCTTAGGTACCTGGGCTGGAATCTGGGTGGGACATCACTCATCTCTACTGTTGGTCCCCTTCCAATTGGGTCGTCTCTTTGGCTTCTTACACGTACCATTGTCTGCTATGACCTGCTGGTGGTTGGGGGCTGAAGGCCTCCCATGGCCAGCCTTCAGGTAGAGGAAAAGGTACTGGCCACGATCTGAGCTGCTGCCCAGAATCCCCAGCCCTCTCCCCTTCACTGCCAGGTTCTGTTCCATAGCGTCAGCCTCTGCCACGATGAGATGAGATATTTGTGTGTGTGCGGAGCATCCCAAAGACAGTTCATTAATAGAAATGAGTACTGGGTTGGGGTATAGCTCAGCGATTAAAGCACTTGCCTAGCAAGCACAAGGTCACGTGTTCAGTTCCTTAGCACCCCGTAAGACAGGGGTGGTGGTGCATCCTGTAATACCGGTACTTGGGAAACTGAAGCAGGAAGATTGCCATGAGTTTGAGGCCAGCCTGAACTACACAGTGAGTGCAAGACTAGCCTGGGCTACTGAGCAAGAGCTTGCATTAAGAAAAATAAAAACCCTACTTAACATTTTGGAGTTGTGTTTGGTCTACGGGGTCACCATGTACTTTCTTTACGTCCCTGGGGTAGTACTCTGATGCGGTGTGTAATCACAGTTTTATTCAAATGCAATTATCAAGTGCATGCTGTATCTGTCAGGTACTCAGGGCACCAAAGTAATTTGGGTGAAAAGAATAGAAAACGGGGCTCCTATTGTGGTGGCATGCGTTGAATATGCTTCTCACGTCACAGGCTTCCCTCAAGCGATGGCTCCCAAATTGCCCAGTAGAGTCACTGGGGAATCTTTTAAAAAATTTCAGAGCCACCCATACCTACTTCAGAATCTCTCTGGGCTCATAATCTTGTTATGCTCATTTGCAAGGACGGTTGAAAACCACTGGCCAGAAATTCTGATGGATTTCTGTTGGCAGGCACGTGGTCCCCTCCCCAGCTCCCCCCACAGGCTTCTCAGAGCCATTTTATAATTCACAGATGAGGAAACTCAGCCGAAGGCTCCTGGCATGTCCAAGATAAGTGGCACATTCAGAGAAGATCCCGAGTCTTCTAAGTCCAGTGTGTTCTTCTCCATATCTGAAAGAGCCATGAAAACTGGATGCTTTTGCCGCTTACAGCAAATAATCCTGGAGGCTCCCTAAGGAAGGAAGGCTCCCCATGCAAGCTGTTTTGTCACTCACTAAAGACCGTAGCACCTGGATTTGTGTTTGTCCTGCTAAGAAATGTGAATCTCTAAAGGCCCATGCAACAGGAGCCCATTGAATATCGCTGTGGCTCCTGGTTCAAACTGAGACTTCTCTAAAGAGCACTCTCCACCTTCGGGTCACAGGGATGTGCTCCCTCGAGGTACTGAGTCCTCCCACTGTGGCCAGAGCCCTCACTCTTCTCTTTCATTTCTTAGTCCCTTTGACCGTTATTTTTTAAAAATCATTGTGAGGCAAGGGATTATAACTTTCATTAATACCTCTCCAAGCAGTTTTCCATGGACACTCCACTTTACACCTGCTGCTATGGATGTCTGGTATCCTCTCTCCCACTCCGTTTTGCATATCTAGCGCCTAATCATCCTTTAGGTCCTAGTTTACTTACTTTGAGAAATCCTCCCTGACTTCCAGTCTCAAGGAGAGGACCCTCCCCCAGCCCTCTTCCTTTCCAGTCCTGGTCTTGAGTCAGATTTCTAAATGTATTGAAGTCCTTTCGTTGTCACCTCTTTCCCTATTAGGTCTGGGCCTGGGGCTCTGTTTTGATTACACACACATTCTGGCACATCAGAGGTACTTTGTAAGTCATAAAGGAATGAATGAATTTATTAATACTCCTAGAATTGCTCAGAGTTACTCAGTAGCAGAACCCTGCCATACCCACTTGATTCTAGCTTGACTTGAAGTGACTTTCCACCATAATTGAGTTTTGCAGTGGAACCATGTTAGGTGCCCACTCACATGTCACATGATCCCTGGTGCGTGGGATTCTGTGGAGGTGGAGCTTGCCAAAGAGAAGAACCTCAAGATCAGTTAAGCGGGTTATGAAACTCAGAGGCCACACTGCATCACAGGGCAGGGCAGAGGGTGACAAATGTAAGAAACTGTGCTGTCCAATTATCAGTCCAGAAGATGGCCCTTCCAGTTTTGCCTTAGACCTAGCTGAAGGTACTGAACTCTAACTTGCAATCTTACTGCCACAGCCTCCAGAGGGCTGGGATTATTCACATGTGCCCATCATGTCTCTGCTTTATTCCGATACTAAATGGGTCTTCTTGAATATCATTTAATAAATTTCCTCACACCAAATGTTGGTTTACAAAAAGGGACTCTTTAAATTCTAACATGTTCTACTTCTCTCTAAAAGCACCACCTTCTGGCAGGGTTCCCAGTTTTCATTCATAGGAATTACTATGAGAAACTGTATTTTTTTTTCTTTCATTATGGGAAACTAGTAAGATCCCTCAAAATTCTTAAATTTTTGTTTGTTGAATCTTAACATGTTTAGTTAGGTTTGGTTGAGAAGAATGAGCTAGAGACCAGGAGGCTGCGATGAGGCTTCTCCCGCCACACTGGTCACGTGTGTGAGCACAAATGGGAAGGTGACTGTGATCATGGGCGGAGGGACTGGTGCGATGGTCCCGTGCAATATGCTGGATGAGAACAGTCCCCTTGTCCTTGGCATGGTGTCCCACCAGGCACTGGGCACTGACATGCACTGTCCTACTCGGTGGGCACAGAATATGCACTGGACTAACCTTCTGTCATGACAGTTTCCCGTGGCCTACATAACCTTGGCTTCTACCCTCAGAATTAAGTGATATTTGAGCTTTATCCTTAAGATCCAATTAAAAATTGCTGAAAGCTGGGCCTGGTGGTATGGGCTGGTAATCTCAGCACCCTGAGAGGCTGAGGCAGGAAGATTGCAAGTTTGAGCCCAGCCTGGGTAACTTGGAGACTTAGCGAGACCCTGTCTCAAATTCAAAAACAAAAACAGGTTAGGTGTTGCTCAGTGTGGAGGCCCTGGGCTTGATCCCCAGTACTACATCCCCCCCCCAACATACACACACACACACACACACACAGAGAGAGAGAGAGAGAGAGAGAGAGAGAGAGAGAGAGAGAGAGCGCACACGCTGGAAGAAGAGTTAGGATTCTATAGTATTAAAAAAATTCCTAAGAAATCCCTAGAGCCAACTGCTTCCAACCTTATAGAAATCTCTGAGCAGGAAACCTTTTGTGACTTAGGTGACCCATAGTATTTATTTATTATAAAACTCATCTAGATCTGCACTTGAAAGAGCTCAGTGTTTCACAAAGCACACAAAAAACAAATCTGTTGAAGAACACATGGTTGAGAACTGCTGCTCGCTGCTGGTCTAATGCACTACACACCTAAACACAGACATGCGCTCAAACCACAGCGCTACTGCAGCCCCATGGACACTTCACAGGGTTAGGGACTGAGACCTGAAAACAGGAGAGAAGTCGGAATCTCTCCTGAGGACAGATTCGGGGGAGCCTCCAGCTCACCATTGATACTATTTACTGGTAGCCCAACCTCTTTCTTCTTTCCTAAATCTGCTAGAGTAGCTTTTAGCTGTGCTCAATGTTGATAAGAGAGGGATGATTTATATGCACGTCTTTCTTAGAAGGTCTATTTTCCTTTGATAAAGAAAAACCAGAGTGAAGCTATTTGGGAGAAGCATTTGCCCTGTCTGGGTTGTTAGTTTTTATTGAAGCACAAATTCCCCTGGACGGAGGCCTATGCTGAAATCCCTCATCCTTTACATAAATAAAATCTTTTGGCTGGTATCTGATAAAAACACATACAAGCAAATCAAGTTTAGCACATATCCTGGAAACTCCCAGCTTTCAAACATCAATAAGACAGTCACAGACTACCCAATCCAATTAAGGTGTGTGCGTGTGCGTGCACACACACACACACACACACACACACACACACACGCGCGCGCGCGCGCAATTCCCTCTTTGCCTACCAAAAACCAAATAACATGGTCTTTGCTTTTTTTTTTCTAGACCCTTTGATTTTGACTTAGCAGCTAAGACTTAGATTAGCAAGGAAAATATTACTACTAGTCTGAAAACTTTTATCTTGGGGAAAAATGCTATGAAGTATCAATATGCTTTAAGCAATTATTCAAACAAAGCAAAAACTAAAAATGACATTTGGGGGCAGGGATATGACATTCTTGGCTCCTGCGCTTCTTCCAAAAGGAACAAGGGAGGAAGTGTAGGCATTGTTTCCACCTGACCATATCGTCTTACTTTTATTTGGACTGAAACATCTAAAAGCAAAATGAAGAACTGCCATCAGGTAGAACATATTTCTGGAGCACACAGCTCACACTTTTCGTTTGCGAACTCTGCTCTAGTGAGACGAAGGTGACAGCAGTCCAATTAAGATCTTAGGGGCCCTTCTATGATGTCTTTCTCCTTTTCTTCAAAAGCACATCACGCAGTGGCAAAGAACTGGGGATGATTTTGTTCCCTGAAGTGGCGCTTGTTAATGGACAGACTTTTTTTTTGGCTTATCACAGAATGGGAGAGAAAAGTGGGAGTGGGATAGGGTAGGAGTGCTCCTGGTGTCTACGGAGAAGAGATTAGAGAAGATGCTGAACATTCTCCGATGCTCGGAGTAGCTCTTCACGATAACATTTATCTGGACCAAAATGTCAATAAAGGTGAGAATCAGGAACAATGGCATGAGAGCTGCCCTCGGTTGGCCATGGAAGCTACTGGTTAATGGCCACACTTACCCAGCGACATAGGAAATAATAACAACTTTTATTTGCTGAGTGTTCTAGACACTCGATGCCTTTTGCTCTTATTAATAGACTACTTTTTAGGAGAGTTTTAGGTTTACAGAAGAGTTGAAAAGTAGAAAGTTCCCATAATTCCTGCCACCCCTCACCCCATTTCTCCATCCTGCATTAGTGTGCCATGTTGGTTGCAAATTATGAGGCAATATTGATATAGTACTTTCCATCAAAGTCCATGACTTTTGTTAGAATTCAGTGTTTGTGTTTTTAGATTACATGAGTTTTGACAAATGTATATCGTCATAAAAATTATCTCATTGTCCCCTGAATCCTCTGAGCTCTACTTGATCTTCTCTCTCTTCTTTCTCTGCAAACACCTGGTCACTATGGGTTCCTTTTACTGTCCCCATAGTTTTACCTTTTTGTCATATAATAATTTAGCATGTAGGAATTTCAAGTTGGCTTCCTTCATTGAGATTATATGCATTTAAGCTCCTTTCATATGTTTTTGTGGCTTGATACCTCATTTATACTTAGCACTGAATAATGTTCACTTTGTACATGTACCACAGTTTACCACCCACTCATCTGTGGAAGACATTGCTCATCTCCAAGCTTTGGCAATTGTGAGTAAGGCTTCTATAAAATTTGTGTGCACCTAGACTGTGCAACTTAGTGACTTAGTGAGACCCTGCCCGAAAAAAATACATATGGGCTGGAGTGGTGGCTCAGTGCAAAAGCTCTAGGCACTAATTTATAATAATAAATTAAGATATTATAGAAAAATAAAATATGGACAAGTCCTGTTTTCTGAAAATCTTGCTTTGGATTTTTAGTGTTGATATAACTTTTAACTGAGAATAAAGTTTGAAAAGGGGAAAAAAATCATATGCAAGTTTTTGTGTTGGCATGGATTTTCAGGTCATTTTGGTCAACACCAAAGAGTGCAAGCTCTGGATTATGACACAACAGTTACGTTTAGTTGGAGCCGTGTGTTTGTAAGGAGCCGCCAGCTGCCTTCCAGAGGAGCTATACCATTTGCACTTCCACTGGCGATGACGGCTCCTGTTGATTCGTATCTTCCCCAGCACCTGGTAGTGTCAGTGTGGGGGAATTTGACTGTTCCGATGAGTACTGGCTCGATCTTGAAGTTGTTTTAATTTGCTATTCCAGCAGGATGCGGTGACGTGCGTCTGCAATCCCAGCAGTCTGGAAGGCTGGAGCGAGAGAATCACACGGTGGAGTCCTGCCTAGGCAGCTTGGCTACTTAGCCAGATTCTGTCTCAAATGAAAATTAAGAAACAGCTGCAGATGTAGCTCAGCACAAAAGCCCTGAGTTCAATTTTCCAATACCAAAAAACAAAGCAAAACAACAACTCTAAATGTATGCAGACATAGGTATTCAGAGAAGTTTTTTTTTTAAAAAATTACAATTTCTTGATACCACAAAATCTTGAGCATTTTCTCTTATTCTTATTGATCATCTTTGCATCTTCTATTTAGTGAGATGTCCAGATCTCTTGTACATTTTAATTTTTCAATTTTTCCTTTTTCATTCCTTTTTTTTTTTATAATAAGAGACAAAGCCTTGCTAAATTACCCAGGCTGGCCTCAAACATGAGATCCTCCTGCCTTAACTTTGAGAGTAGCTGGGGCTTTTGCCACAAAACCAACATCCTCGGCCTAGGCCATTTAAAAATTGACTCATATGCTGTCTTATTGCAGTTTTCAGTGGGTTTTTTTTTGCATATTTTGGGCACCAGTTCTTTATCTGATGTGTGTTTTATATTCTCTTAAAATCTCTTAATATCTTTTATAGGACAGGGGCTCTTTTAATAAACTCTAACTTGTTAATATTTTTTAAAAGACGACACTACTGATATTGCACATAAGAAGTCACTGCCAAACTGATCTTTTAGATTTTCTTCTATGCTTTTCCAGTTTTTTTTAATTTTTGTATTTTGCATTTAGGCCTTTGATCTATTTTGAATTAATTTTTGTGAAGTATAAGACCTGTATCTACATTCATTTTACTTTATGGGCATTACTTTTAATCTTCATAACTGCTTTTCAATATTAGTATGTTCATTATTTCAAACTTAAGGAAATGGAGACATAGAAAGCTTGTGTGACATGCCAAATTTAATTGTGTACTAAGTGACAGTGGTTGGATTTGAATTTAGACGTTTTGGGTCTGACTGAAAAGCCATAATCTTCCCAAAACTCTGTGTTCTTTTCCAAATTGAAACTAAGATGTCATGGGTGAAGACTTTAAAATTTTTCTTCTGCTTTTAAAAGTCCACGTTCACGTGCCTTTAGACCCTAGTCACTAGGAAGGCTGATACAGAAGAATGCCGTGATCTTGGGAGTTTCAGGCCAGCCTGGGCAGCATAGTAAAAAGGGACTGTGGCCCCTTTACTGATGTCTATATACTTCTCCAAAACCAGAGCTGTGTTATTGGCCCTGTCTCTAAAATGAATATATACATACATTTTTAAAAATCCATTTTAATTTCTATATAGAAATTATTTTGAAACTAAAGAACTTCTCTCTTAAGAGAGAAGAATAAAGAGACGTACAGCCATCTAATTTGACCTGAACAGTCGGCGACTGACTGTAAGTAAATGAAAAGACCACAACCCCACTGTTGATTCCCAGGGAAACATCATGAATGAGGCCTGGCTTCAGCAGCAAAGATGCATTAAGTTACGTCACTAAAAACGACCCCCAGGCAGGGAAGCCAGTCTAGCAGCACGATCACAGAGCACTGCTACCTACGACTTTGAGTTCCGTCATCCGTTGTGGTCTGACCTTTGGTTCTCAGGCTGTGGGCTCGTGATGGAAGAAGGGTTGGGGCACTTTAAGCAGAAAGAAAGGGAACGGGAGGGCACCAGCCACATCCATTCCTCTGTTAGGCAAAAGCTGAGGCTCCTCATTGACTTCCCAGGACTCCTCAGTGGCCAGGCCCGGGCCCTGGCTTCCCGCAGGTGTTCCAGGTACTCCACTACTGAACGTGAAGGACTGTAAGATAGGAGAAGCTGAGAAAAGGTGTTGAAGGCATCCACTTAAAAACGTTTGCCTTGGGACTGGAGGAATGGCCCAGCGGTTAAAGCACTTGCCTAGCAAGTGCTGCGTACCCGAGTTTGATTCTCCAGCACCACATAAACCAAGCATGGTGGTGCACCGCCGTAGTCCCAGCACTCGGAAAGCTGAGGCAGGACTGATTACTGAGAGTCCAAGGCCAGCCTGGGCTACAGAACAAGACCCTGTCTCAAAAAAAAAAAAAAAAAAAGTCTGCCTTAATCATAAAGGCACCCGTCCACAATGTCTCTTGCCCCACCTCCATCTGCGTGTAGTAATTCCAGCACAATGATTGCTTGCCCATCCTCCTCCATTTCTAAACTCCTGGGGTTAAGTATGTTTTTCTCAGGACTGTGTATATTTGACGTATAGAGCAATGGAATCGGCCGCGGGACAAGTGAAGAGCCGGATGGATGCACCAAGGAGCGCTGTCTTGGAGGAACAGCCTTCCTCACGGGCTTTCTCGACCCCCGGTTCCTCCACCTACTAGTCCCCTCGCCCACAGATTGGAAGGCATCACATGGGTGCCAGAAATACATAAAGAACGAAGAAGGAAAAACGTGCCAAGGAAGAAAGGACCCAACTGTCACTTTAGGTCTCAAACACGGCTTTCAATTTTGTGTGGTCATCCCTCATGCCCAATAGGATACACAGTCAAGGAATACATTTCCCAATCATCTGACCTGATATCTTCAAATATACTTTTATATTCTCACAGCCACTCAGTACTCGATATTTACAAAGCACGCACCTTTCAGTGATTATGAGTAGAACATCAAGAATATAAGTTTCCTGAGTTAGGCGTGGTGGCATATGCCTGTATCCCCGGCAGCTGGGAGGCAGAGGAGGAGGGTCACAAGTTTAAGTCCTGCCTGGGCAACTTGGCAAGACCATATCTCAAATTTTTTATAAATTTTAAAAGAAAAGGAGTCTAAAAAAAAACTGAATTAGCTCAATGCAAATGTTGTGGGTTTGAGTCCCCAGTACCACTCACACACAAAAATATCTGATATTGAACCAAGGCTCTCTTGGCTGGGTCTCTTAAAACCCAGTGCAAGACCACCACATAAACATGCCAATGGTAGGGTGGGCATGTTAATTAGAGGGATCAAATTTGTTAAAGAGAAGTATTACTTATTTTTTAGTTATGGGAAACACAGAGTGCTTTACTAATGAGGCTTCCTTTCTAACTAGGGAAATCGGTCACTCGCACTAAATGTAACATGTGGAGGAGGGACCCGGGGACACGCATGCTAGGAAGACACAGGAGGCAGTCAGAAAATTGGCTGGGATTAATTGTAACTCTGTCCCCCCAAGGTAAAATTCATGATTATGCTGATAAGTGCAAGAAGGCTCTTGGATTAGCTTCAATCTGATTTCAAAGAGTTTGATTAAGAAAGGGTTAAACGCGATGGAGGCTGTGGGGGACTGACAAGAAAAAATAAGGAAGCGATTGTGCACACTGGACACTTTGTTCATGCACGCTCGGGGCCTGCCCAGAAAGAATCTCTAAACAGGAAATGAATTCAGATGAAAAGAATGGCCACCGGAGAAGAAGAGCTTAAGGGGGAGGATGGAGACAACTTGGCTCGGGATTCTGCCCTGTCCCTGCCATCTTCCCTGGCTCTCCTCCTGCCAGTGGGCCTGTTTTGTAGTGCAAAGGTGTTTCCCCAGCCAGCGTGAGCAGCGGAGGTGCCCTTCATTTCCTAAATCCGCCTGCCCGGCTGGAAGGGGGGTTCCTCTGCACAGCCTGGTGAGAGACTGTGGCCAGCTGCAGCCTGGTGGGGGGACTTGCCCTGAGCTCGCACCTGGGCTGGGTGTCTCAGCTGCAACCAGTGAGAGTCGCACGGCCACTCAAGGTATTTCAGGTCCTTTGCGTTCACTTCAGTCACGTCTCCAGTCTCCACCGCAGCCTCGTGTCCCCACGCAGGTCCCACTCTTCGACCTGGAGGCTGCGCTGGCGCGGGAATTAGGATGTAAGGTCAGCACGCTGTTGTGCGGGTGGCGGGGACTTCGCTGTGGAGTCCGGGTTATAAATAACTGAGCGTGGAAATGTGAGAAGCCCATGGGGCCGAGCAGTGGGTCACAGCCGAGCAGGGATTAGGGAGACTTTTTAGAGGGTGTTAAGCATGGAGGCCTATCAGGGGCACCCCTTAGGAATAAAAAAATTTTAAAAAGCTGAGACAGGAGGATTGCCGTGAGTTCAATACCAGCTTGTGCTATGCCATGAGTTCAGAGTCAGCTTGGACTGTGCGGTGAGACCCTGTCTCAAAAAGCAAAACACAGAACAAACCAGAAAGGATAAAAACAACAGAGCTATCATTTATCTATAAGACAGCCGAATCAATTTAGCAAAATGGAAAATAATATCCATCTGTTAAAAAAAGAATGGGAGGATTGGGTTGGGAGAGAATGTTAAGAAGTTACTGGTGAATGCAATAAATACTCTAAGTATTTCCTACAACAGGAACAGTTATAAATACGTGACACTGGAAACTAGATGTTTTAAAGGCAAAGAGGAGGGACCAAGAAATCTGCAGCTAAGCAAAGCCTCCGGAAGTGCAGGGTGGGTATTAAAGATAAAATAAGTTAACGTCAGAGATGCACTGGCCTTATTTCAGCTGGTGGGGATTCCTTAGACCTGCATTTCTATAAAAGGAGTACACTTTGGAAATTGTGCTTGGAGGCACGAATGGAAAGAGAACAGAAGGCGACCTCAGCCAAAGAGGGACGAGGGTGCGGCAGCCACCGGGGTCTGGCCTTCCCGACAGCATCCTCAGCGGTCTCCTTCCTCTTCCCATCAGGCAGGCAGGCGGAGCAGCCGGTTCCTTTCCCACGCTCCCCTTTAAGCAGGGAGAGGAGCTCAACGCACTTTTGGTGAGGGTGGCATTAAGTACACTTGCTGCAGGGGTCTTTTGAGAAAGCCATTTTGCTTTTTGACTGAAAGCACAGAAATGTTCCCTTACCCTTGATTCCTGCCAGAAATTCTGAATTAGGGACAAAGTCTTGCACTGTGATGAAAAATTGAGGAGAAAGCCCCTCGGGTTGGTTAAGCCTTAAGATGGTTGTGGCTTAGGAGAGCAGTAGTCATCCAGCCATCAAATGAACCTTGGAAGTACCCACCTCCAGGGGTCCCCTTCCCCAGGGCCATGGACCAGCACCAAACCCTGGCCTTGGAGGTGAGCAGTGAACCAAGCTCTCACTGGGTTCTAGGACCACTGCTGGGCTGGCGGAAGGCAGAGCCTTACACCCAGCTCCCTCTGCCACTTTTCCATTTTCAAAGCCATGGTCCAACAACCTACTGCACACCAAGTAGCCTCTTCCTCACCCTCTGGAGAATGGTCTTTGACTAAACCAGTTTGTGGTGGCCAAAAGGTTGGGAACCCCTGCTACCGACGATACTACTGATACAACTTTTCTCTATATGCACCAATACAGGTATTCTTAGTTGAGGTAGAAGGATTGAGGAAGATGCCAACAGGTAGACACAACGTGTCTCTCAACTCAGTTCTGCCGGGAAACACAAACCATCCTTACCTCTTGAGTTATGGTAGATGGAAGTTATACGAAAGACACATACAGTGTATGCTAATGTGCATAAAAAGAGAAAAACAGTCAAGTGTATGAGTGCATAGACATTATTGAGGGATTGAGAAAAGAAAAGAACTAGATTATGGAATTAACAGACGACTGGGGAAAGTTCTAGCCCCTGTTGTCTGTCTGAAGAAATCACACTCTTGCTTGAGAGCTGGTTGAGGGGTTAAATTTTCTGATCTTCGAGACCAGCTTGTGCTCTAAGAATGGGAGCACTTTAGCAAGGGGGAAGGCTGTATTTTTTTGGTTCACCGTAGGGTGCCTTATCTTTCTAACTGAGGTGAGGCCCGAGCGTTGATGTTCCACGTGCCTACTCTTCTTTTCCCGTCACTCATCCTTTGTTTGACCTTTGTTGTCGTTTCACTGAATTTTCACTCACGGGTTTAGTGAGCAACCTGCCCACCCCGGAGTGTCCCCCCTCTGCCGTGGAGCCTGGCTCTCACACCACCTACCTACCTGTTCCTCCCTCACCCAGATTTTCCTCTCACTTTCTAACCTTTTCTTTATTCTCTCTCTCCCTCTCTTTCCCGTCCCCTGCCTCCAGCTCTCCCTCCATCCCCCCTTCCCTCTTTTTTGTGGTGCTGGGAGGCCAGGGCCTTCACTCTGAGTTACATCCCCAGCCCATTTTTATTTCTGATTCTGAGATAGGGTCTCACTAAGCCACTAAATTGCCCAGGCTCCGTTCCAGTTTGCCATCATGCTGCCTCAGTTTCCCAGAGGATTGAGATTACAGGCCTGTGACTCTAGACTGTTCTTGTTTTGCTACCCCTTCTCCCCTTCTCTGTTCCTTTCTCCTTTTAACCTTTCTTTGAAGAAAAATGAGGTTGCTTACTTATTTATTTGTGGTGCTTGGATCGAACCTAGGACCTTTGCACTGTGTTACATCCATACCCATAGCTTGGTTTTGATTTTGAGACAGTCTTGCTAAGTTGACCAGGCTGAGTTTGAACTTCCAATCTGTCTGCCTCAGCCTTCCAAGGTTCTGGGGTTACAAACCTATGCCAGTATGCTTAGAAATATACTTTTTAATAAATCAAAATACTTATGATTTATTACCAGGCAGAAGTGGATGTGTGGTGATGACACCGGACAATCTCACCTCATCTGATTTTCATACAGAACCTGGTTCACCATCATCTGCTTGGGTATCGCGCGCCACCACAGAGGGGCGAGACTTTCACCCCACTTCCTGAGCACGCCCCTCGCCCACCCAGTTCCTTTCCCTCTCTTGCCTCGGCTTTGTGGAAGCCGTTTTGATGACCTTGAGTGGTGCAAAACAGGATCCATACTAGAACCCCATAATCAGGTTAACACCTCAGATAGATCTGAGAGTAAGAGCTCAAATATGAATAATTTTTTTAAATTTTTTTCCTAAGTGAATCAATGCAGAGTGTGGGTGAGAACCAATAGTCTCGAACGTACATTCTCAATACAGTACTGCCTAACTGGGTAAATTAAAGTTGGGCTGGGGATATAAGGAAACCCCCCTTGACTGGAGAATGGTACAACAAAGCAGAAAAAAAATTCTCCTTATGAAGGTATCAGGACTTCCCAAAAGGGTAAGGGGGGGCAGAGGTGACAATGCGTGGGCACTGCCCACGCTCAGGGGTATGCCCCAAGCTAAAACTGTTTCCAAAAACCCCTCTGTGACCACAGGCGGCACAGAGCTTGTCACACTTATATTTAGAAACAGAGCAATAAATACATGAAGGGACTCCGTTAGATATAATGAAATTAAAATAAATAGCTTCTTCCCAGTCTGTAAAGAAAGATAAAAGTGTTATGCATTAGTTAGTAGTTTTTTTTCTTTCTCTTTTTATTCTTCCTTCAATTCTTTTCTCTCTCTTTCAACTCAGTGGAAACAAACACAATTTCTAGGGTGGGTAATTTTGCAAAGTTTTCCTAGGTAGTTTTAATGAAACGTTTAGGAAGTTTTGGGTTCCATTTATGATTCAAGCATAGAATGCGGGGAGGCAGATGTGTGGGGAGAGAGGGAGGGAGAAAGGGAAGAAGGGGAGGGACAGAGAAGTCTCAGAGTGGATCAAGTACAGAGTGGGTGAAAGTTCACATTAGAACAAAAGCTCTAGAATATAATTTGGTGACACATTCCAGAAATTTATCATCGCGGAATGATAGGAAGTTAAAACTATTTTTAGAAGTAATATAATACAATCTACTACAAAACAAAATTAAGATACATTAATTATAATAGTACATACTCAATATATTCAGAAAGAAGATGCAGAGGACTTCTTAGTAATTAAAAACATAATTGCACATTTGTGAGAAACACTAGATTATGTCCCTGCATGCAAAATATGATTTCATCTGCGTTAAAAATGCAGTTATTATTAAGAAAGAAGTTGAATTAGCATAACATCAAAGAACTTATAGTAGTTGTTCACCACAAAACAAAATCCTTGAAAATAGATAATAGTGCATTTGTATCACCTGGTGATTTAAAAATACATAGCTAGATTTCATTAAAATGTGTCATGAAATTACAGAATTCTTGATGTTTTTGTTTTATTTATTTTCTAAGTTTCTGTTAATAAAAGTTATTTAAATATAAGAAAGCATCAAAAGTTATGCTGCAGAAAAATATGTAGACAAAAATCAAATTTATAAAAATATAATGAATGCTATTGAAATGATAATTTTTATCTTTAATGTATCTTTACACACATGTATACTTACATACACTCATGTACAAGTTGAAAATCACATATCAAGTGATATGATTGTGTTCATAAAGAACCCAAAAGAACCTGTAAATAACTTATTAAAGAACAAAATTTACACATAAAATCAATTTCATTATTATACACATTGAACAAGTTATAAAAATTCTTTGTTAGAAAAGTAGTCTTTAAACAATAAAAGAAATAATAAAGTTAGTAAATTTAAAAGGCACACAGAAATACTGTTGATTTTGACTGCACAAAAATGCTACATAGAACATGATAATATTTTATTTACTAAACTCAGATTGCTTGGCTTTGACTCTGTGATGCTCCCGAATTCATGGAGAAAAATAAATATATAAGATTTCCACTTTTTCTCTACAATTTCCCAAAATCAAATTCAGGGCTATTAAGGATTTTTATATGAAAAACAAAACTCACAAATATTTTTAGGTAACAATGTGGGATGATTTTTCATAGCTTCTGTAAAGGAAAATATTTCTGATTTAAGACTTTTTCTCAGAAAGAAAAATATTTAAATTTCAATGACGTTAAAACGAAGACTTTGTCTATAACAGCACCACTGAAAATTTGGAAGATATTTGCAACATATACGTCTAACAAAAAAATGGTAATAAAGTGGGTAAAGACAAACAGCAAGTTAAGCAGATTAACAACAAATAGGTTAAGGAAAAAACGGAAAGGAAAAAAATTCTTATCTTGGAAAGTACACTTTTGAAAAAAAATTGACTTTCACTTATAAGAGTAAACACCCATCCAAATTTCAATCTGCCAATTTTATTTTTGGATACACACTCAGAAATTTTAATGCATATGTGGTATTCCAAGAGACTTGGACAAAGATGTCCTTTTGTACAGCAAAAATCAGAAATAATAAAAATATTGATGAGTGAGAGTATGGACAATTGTGCACCAAGCTACATCGCCAGCCGTCTTTCCTTGTTTTGTTTGTTTGTTTTTTGATGGTCTCACTAAGTCCCTCAGTTGACCCCAGGCCGAGCTTGAGCCTGTAATCCTCCTGCCTCTGCTTTTCAGGGGGCTACAGGCATGCACCAGCACACCCAGCTCAAATAATTACACAAATTTCCAAAAGCCAAGTTGGACAAGAATAGAACGAGAACTGGAAATTACAAAACTAAGGCAGTCGCAGTGTGGATACACAAATAAGAAACAAGCTGTTGGAAAAACTGTTTATCAGGTGTAGCAACATGCAGCGGAATATGGGGGAGCCCGGGAACGAGGAGCGCACTCCCCTTTCTCAGCAGCTGTCGGGGCGGGAACACAGCAAGTTCCGAGAGATCACCCGGAGTCCGATACCAAGTAGGACTGACCAATCTGTTGTTTGGGGATCAACTCACATGTGGCCTAACTCAAAGGGAAAGCAAATAATGGGGACCACAAGCTCACTGGCTAGCTGGGGCCATGGCCCACTGGAGCGCAGGAGCAGGTGCCTCTGGAGTCGGCCTGAGGGGGTGGCTGGGACAGGGCACCAGCCTCCCTTCTGGGGAGTGAGAGGCAGATGCCTGATTTCTCAAGCTCAGGAAAGTACACAAGAAACCACTTTATTATCATTATGCAGGTCATATCTACATATGTATATTATGAACACATATATATTAAGTACATATTTATATATGTTCATACTTTTTGCATTAATTTTTTATTTTCACTAACAAAATCATTCAAAATGAGAGAAAGCTTTATTAGAATCATTTTGAGCAATCTACTTGTACCTTTAAGGGAGAGTGTAGCTTGGGCTTCTGGGATAAGATTGAAGGGACAGATTTTTAGATTTGGTTCCGTGACATTTCTGCAGCTCAGTTCTCTTTGACTGTCAGATGGGGATAACCCATAACTCATAATGTACTAGTAGGATGAAAGAAGATCGTACTTTTTTAAAAATCCAAGTTTATACACTATGTAATTTTATTTGGTTCAGTGTTAAAATATTGTACTACAATAGGAAGGAGCTCTTAAACATAAACAGAAATGAGACACAATCTTTGAAATGAGGGTTGATTATTTACACAAAATTATTTTTTGCAGTATTCATGTCACTCCCATGTTCAAAGAGTCTTTTACCTGAAGGACACAAAATCATATTTTTCTCACAGACTACTTCTTATGTATCAAAATTTTGCAGGGGAAGTGTGCTTATAACTTTTGTATTTGGTCCATTGTGTCCAACTTGAGTATGAATGGTGGCTATGGATTGTGAAGCATTCAAGTTCTTGTTCACCTGTCACCAAAGAAGACAAAGGGGGAAATTTTGTAAGGTAAAGTTCAAAGAGTAACAGGTCTGAGCAGATGAATCAGAAGCAAGGACGTAGCTTACCCAAGGGAACAGACAGAGACCAGAGATGGCTCCTCCAGAGCCCGGGGGTGTGGGGCTCTCGGGATGACTTCATTGGACCAAGTTACATGGAAGCAAGCTGGTTTTTCAACCCCACAGAGGTGGGCTTTGCATAGCTTCCATTGACAAAAGTCAAACTGCTGTATAAAAGAAAGAAAGAAAGAAAGAAAGAAAGAAAGAAAGAAAGAAAGAAAGGAAGAAAGGAAGAAAAGGTTACATTGCTCAAATTTTGATAAAAGAAAACAGAATTTCCTCCAATCGTAAGAATCAAGAAAAAAAAACCTCACTTCCTGGCTGCCCACTCAACTTACCACCCCTTCCCCCAGGTCCCCTTTCACGACAGAGGAAGAAATCACAGTAGAGAATTAATAATGCAATGAGCCAGACTTTCCTTACCTGGTGTGATTCAGCCCTGCGGCTGGAGGAGGGGTGCCTCGCGAGTCCCTTAACTTGGAGCGCTCAGGGCTGGCTTTCAATATTAGACATCTGGAGTTTTTGAAAATTAACACTGGAACAAAAGTGACTGTCATATGCCACGGCCCCTCTACCCGCCCTCGTGAAAACTTTATTCTATGTTTCTTTGAGGTATCAAAAAAAAAAGGTAGAGGGAAACCCTATCTCAAACTGTAGGAATCAAACCAATGCTAAAGTGTGTTGGAGAAATTACCACCACGTGTGACTGATTTTACTACAAACTAAAGGAAAAAAAAGTATTTTACCATAAATGACACTCTCAAGCTCCCTGCCCAGCCTCCTTCCTCTCGTGTTTTCCAGCCTATCTGTTTAATCATGCATGACTGCCGCGAGTGAGACAATAGTTTCAGTGTGACTGCCTTATCTAGGTGAGGAATGACAACCCTGTGATGGAGGCCCTTGGACACTGACAACACCGCCCTGGGGACAAGCGCAGCAGGCAGCGTTTTCTCACTGAGGAATCTCTAGGGAGGCGTCCCCCGATAATCCACAGACCACATACGACTTCCTGACCACCGTGTTATCTTGCCCTGCACACTTTGGACATAAAAATCCAATAACAAAGCCTATCTCCAGTCCCTGCACCTGTTTTATGGTTTCCAAAACTGGAAGAATTTACCTAAAATGGCATACCCGCCCAGAGGAAATGATGTTGTCTTCTAACGGCGCTGGGGCCTATGAGCGTTACCATTAGTTCTTGGTTTTCATCATCTGCTGGTATTCTCAAGACACTTCTGGTGGGCGAGCCTCACGCTAACAGAGAGCACGAACTCTTCTAGACTAGCAAAATAAGATCAGCACTTTTGCTAAAACCTCACAAATCTCCCTCATCCCATGAGGGTAAATTAGTCTACCAAAATACAACGGAAACATGGCTACTTGGAATGGTGGTCTGCCCCTGCAGAAAGCGAGGGCATCCTCAAAGTGCAGCTCTCTTTGAATTCACTATTATCATGCTCCAGCATGTGATACAACATTCTAGAATGCACCTCAAAGCTGTTCAAAGAAGTAGGGAACTCCGATAAGAGGTGAGGCTGAGAGTTATTTGGAGATCCTGTGACCTGAACAGTAGTGACAATCGAGGCACCCCGTCTGACCTGTTTTGGAAAACTTCTACATTGAATTTTGCCACCACGAGTCAATAAGATGCCACTCATGAAACACATTTCACAGAAGCTGCATGTAAAAGAGCTGAACATAGACTTTGTTTTCCTGCTACAGTGTGCTCCTGGAAATGGAAAATTGGCCCTGACCTTCTTTTCAGCAATGCTAATATTTACCTAGAGCAGAAAACTGTGATGCATTTAATTCTTCCATACAACCTTTGTGGGAACAGGAGTACATGGACAAATTGTTCTTACAACTTAAGGTTACATTTAAAAATAGATATGTACTGAACAGTGTTGCTATTTAGAATCTCAGTGTTTTTTATGGAGAATGCATGCCCATAACATTAAGTACTTTTATTTTAATGAAAAACATGATGGGGTCTGGATTCAGGATTTTGGTTGGAGTAGAGCTGATCAAATTTATCAATCTTTTATTTTAGGATTTATATTTAGCCTTACTCAACAAAGTCTTTCCTATTCTCAAGTCAGAATAATATTCACCTGTATTTCCCCCTCAGATATATTAAGATTAGTTTTTGACATAAAAATTTCTTACTGTATCTGGAATTGTTTTTGGGTATAATGTGAGCTAAGACTTCAAAGTCCATTTTATGCATAATTAAAATGACTTCTCCAGATCTGCCTTATTTTCCCCCTTGCTCAGATCATGTGACTAATTTCTGAGTATATGTGTATCATGTGAAGTGATATTCAATCTCATTGGTGACCAAGAAAAGCAAGCCTGAACTATAAAGTTATTATTTTATAACCATTGGCCTCTCTATTCTATTCCTCTGTTCTCCTGCCAGTATCAAGCTGAAGTATTTATTATAAATTGTCCTAGGATGAAGCTATCCTAGGAGTATCTTTCCACGACCCACACATTGAAAAATGGTCTTCTAATAATTAGTTTATTGTGTCGCTATGTTGGTGGTAGAATTAGGCCTGAAATTTTCATGTCTCATTCCACTCTTACCTAATTTTCCTTTTAACATTTCATTTAGTTGAGCTAGCAGTAGTAGCACACACCCGTAATCCCAGACTTCTGGGGGTTGAGGCAGAGGTACCACAAGTTGGAACTCAGCTTGGGCTGAGTATAACTGTAGTAACTTAGAACCAGTCACATTTATTCTCCCCCACCCGAAAGGGCTAGAGATGTAGCTCTGTGCAAAAGCCTCAGGTTCCATAATGCAAAAAGCTAATTAATTAACTAATCATTTAATTTGTGATCCTGAGCCTTAAATCTAGGGCCTCACACATGCTAAAGTAGTGCTCCATCCATGAGCTCCACTCTACATCCCCTATCTAATTCTAATAGCAAAGTTTTACTGAATTTGTAGACTGAGTTGTGGGGTGTTCTTTCTTTGAACTGTAAAGACAACATGAAGGATAGGTCTTAAGAAAAGCTTTTTCTTAAAGATTACAAAAGTAGGCCTGGAAGAACAGCATAGTGGTTAGAGTATTTGCTTGGCACAAGGCTCTAAGTTCAATTTTCAAGCACCACATTAGCCAGGCATGGTAGCACGTACCTGTAATCCAAGCACTCAAGAGACTGAGGCAGAAGTATAACCATGAGTTTGAGGGCAGCCTGGACTACATAGTGAGTTCAGGATCAGTCTGGACTAGATAGAAAAAACCTCACCTCAAAAATATTATATATATATATACCCTTTGCCAGAAATTGCAAAAACACCCAAAATAAAGAAAAAAATTATTCATGGCATTACCATTTAGAAAGTGTATTTCATTCAGTCTCTGCAAGAAATGCCCAATTCTCTATTTCTCTGTGTGTCTGTACTCATACACATGGAATTATGGGTATAGCCTCACGCACTTTTTACCTACTCTTTCATTATTTCATTAGCATTCCCCATGGCATTAAACACTCCTCAAAGACCATTATGCTCAGCGAAATGAATCAGATCTAGAAAGTTAAATATTCTATGTTTCTGTAATAGGAGGAAGCTAAACCACAAAAATGTAAGAGACTCAGAAGAAAGTAAGAAGACCGACTGTGTAGAGAGAAAGGGAAAGGGAGGTGAGAGGGTGGGAAGGAGAAAGGGAGGCGATAACAGAAAAAAGAACAAAAGTAGTGATAGTGGGAGTTGGGGGAGGGTCAAAGACGGGGAGGGGAGGGGACTGTAATGCTGACATGATACGTATGTGCACAAAATACTCAAGTTCAATATAGACATTGGGTATCTCATACATATATGTGTGTATGATATATATACATACATGTATATATGGAGAAAAAACTACTGAGGAAAGAGAAAAAGAGCGGGGATGTGAACAGTTGGCAGCCATTTTGATCATTAAAGTTTGCTTTAAAAAATAGTCCTCAGAAACAGGGATTTCAGTAGCTATGTATCAAGCTGATTATTACAATAAGCCCATATTAAATGTTCTTTCAGTATCAAATAAACTTTTCCTTTTTTCCCCCCTGGTGACCAGTTAATGTTTAAAAACTCAGTTCAAGAAGAGGTTCTTACATAGCCAGGCCTACTGTGCAGGCCTGTAATCCCAGCACTCTGGGAGGCAGAGGCAAGAGGATCTCCAATTCAAGCCCAAACCGGGCAGCTCCGGGATTTAGCAAGACACTATCTCAAAATCAAATATGAAAACCGGGGGGGATCTAGCTCAATGTGAAGGCTCTGAGCTCAATCCTAAGTACCACCCACACGCAAAGATGTTAACACATAATTTCACTTCCTGTTCAGCTTCATGCCCTGTTCTCTTCATTCTTAACTCTATCCTGGCCCTCACACAGGTGACGTGACCAAAACTTGAAATCTAAGTGCTCACAGTCTCGTAGGCTCAGTCTTGAATTTACAAAGGGCCCAAGGCTGTGGAGCCCGGCCTGAGTGCCAACATCTTTGAGCAGCGGAGCTATGTCCTTTCTTCTCCTCCCAGACTGCAGTGAATGACCAGGCAGCTTGTCCTATTAACACTGAAATAGCACCACGTGGGCTTGGTGCCATGTCATGAACTGCATGTGGCTTTGCAGGGACCTTGACGGCGTGATTTCTCATTGCCAGATATTTATTTATTCTGTTAACCAGTAAGTCAAGCCAATAAAAATACATTGATTGCTGTGCCACACTGCTGTGTGGGGGATGTTGCTTCCTGGACTTTGATATGCTGCTGTGATATTATTCCAGAGATGAGCCAAAGCCATGATGCCAAATGCCTGATTCTGAAATTCACCGCTGCCTGGATGGTCCTGTTTAGTCCCAAATTGAACTTCTTAGAAGTTGACACCATACCAAGCTTAGTATGTCCCTTTTGATGCTATAAACTGAACACTTAACCATTTGTCTTGGGTCTCAGTTCTTTAGCTAGGTTAGTCTCCCACTGGTTCTGGATTCTTCTAGCCTCAGGTTCCCTTTGCCCAAACCTTGGCTGATTTTTCAGGTCAGCTTTATTGGGTTCTGGACTTTGAGATTACTGTAGTTGTCTCAGGTACTTTCTAGTTGCTGTGACAAAATAACCAATACTCACAACTTAAGGAAGGAGAGATTTATCTTAGTTCACAGGTTCAGAAGTTCTCACACAGCCCATGGAGCTGGCAGTGGTGAAAGCACACAGCAGAGACTGGAGAGCTGCTTAAGGTTTTGCAGACGGAAACTCTATGAACTAGGAGGCAGTCAGGCCTGGAGACTGAGACGATGCAAGAGCCTTTCCAGGAAGCAGCTGTAACAATTTTCATCTTCCTTTCTTTACTCAATTCAAGCTGGCAGTTGGGTCCCCCACTGCCAAGGGGGTTGCCTCTCCCTCACTTCCTGGCCCCCAAATCAACAACACACTTGAGAGCTTTGCCCTGGGTGCCTAGCCAATCTCAACAAATTGATATAATCCCTTCAGGTCAAGCCGCAAGAATCTGCCTCTTCCAGCCAGGACCCACTTCCCAATAACACACAGTTCCAAGAACATGAGGCTTTTAGGGGACGCTCCAGATCCAAACTATAGTAGTAGTTTACAAAAATATCTTCAAATGTATTTTCCCAATCTTAAGATAATTCCCTGGGAGTAATAGAAGTGGCCTGCTAGATTTCTGTTTTGGTAATGAAATTAATTTAATGATGTCTGCTGGCCTCTTTAGTACTTGAAATCAGATCTCATCTTTTATTTCAATGTTCTTTTATGTGATGATGGTGAAGGTCCAGCTAACTTCTATGTAGATCAGAATTTACAGTTTATTTCAGGAAGCAGGCAACTTTCCAGGTCACCTCTTATTCATTCAAAAAGTGTAAATGTGAGGTAGTGTGCGGTTAGTTGGATAAATACCAGTGAATTTGCAGGACCTTTGGGTGACTCTCCTTTGATCTCTCCTGGTTTTATGCACGTAAGGCCAGTGCCCTTAGCGAGGACCACAACTGCAGGGGGAAGCTCTGTGTGGCGCTCCTGTAGGCACAGGCTGATGTGGTCATGGGCGTAGAGAGTTGTGCCAGTACACACAGTACATGAGCATCATCAGTTGCTACTTTCTGAAGAGTCCTTCTGAGATCTTCTTTCTAGGTTGGTGCTGGAAGCAAAGAAACATTTTTAGAAGAGTTCTTGATTAGAGTTGGTCCTGGTAAGGAATTCAACATGAACTGAAAAGTCTAACAGAGCAAAAAACTGTTATCCTCTTGGTGACAGCTGGACGCAGTAACTATAGATAGAAAGAAATGAAAACAGACTGGGGATCTAGCTCAATGTGAAGGCTCTGGGCTCAATCTTAAGTACCACACACATGCAAAGATGTTAATAAATAATTTCACTTCCTGTTCCCTTCATTCTTAACTCTATCCCGGCCCTCACACAGATGATGTGACCAAAACTTGAAATCTAAGTGCACCACCCTCTCATACGCTCGGTCTTGAATTTACAGAGGATCCAAGACTGTGGAGACTGACCTCAGGGCCAATTCCTGCATTTTCATACTTTCTGAAAGTCGACAAAGATTTTTCATGAGCTTCTCAGCCTCAGCAATTTTACCAGTTACTTCAACATCATGTGTCCCATATTAAATCCGTTTCAATTTCTCTTTCGCTCTTTCTCTTTTCTCTTTCTTTCCTTCTTTCTTTCTTTCTTTCCTTCCTTCTTTCTTTCTTTCCTCCTCCTCCTCCTCCTCCTTTTTTGTTTTCTTTCTTTCTTTGCACAGAAACTCTAGAAGACACGGGCATGTCCCACTCACGCTGTTTCCCCGGTACCTTCACTATAACACGTGGTCAGTAAGTACTGGAAATAGGCATATGACGAATGCATTTGGGTGAGACATGTGAGTTATTTGGGGACAAGTGAGGAAGGTGATGTACTTAGTAGGAAAACAAAGGAAGTCTTCCAAGTATTATTACTTAACATCAGACATGTATTGCGTGGACCAATATGTGGTTAGCATTTAGAGCACTGTCTGTATTTCAAAGCTCTATGCAAAGAAATTCTGTTTATAACCAGTTGGACTCTTGCAAAATCACAAAACTAGCTGTATATCATAAAAATTAATATTGTCATGCATCAAGGGCATTCAATTCAATGCCAATGTATCTTCTAATTGAGATCTGTTAGTAGTGATTGAAAGAGAAAACTACAATAATATGTATGCATGTGTTTTAATTTTTAGCCCATAGTTAGAGAGTGCTGAGCCTAGTAATACATGAAATTTTCATCCCTAATCTTACATCTCAATCACTGTCTCAGGATTTATTTTCAGAAAGCCCAATTGTGCCAGACACTGGGATATGTATTTGGGATACAAAAAAAATTCAACTTTAAGACATTCACATTTATGAAAAAGACATAAACTAAAAATTATAAAATAATGCCCAGGTTTCAGTGGGATTAAGGGGCTTTTGAGTGAAGTCATGCAGGATGTGTAGGAGTTGGCTAAGGAACTAAGGTGGGATCCTCCAGGTCTTGGTATTCCATGGTCCCTAAGAAAAGAACGTGATTTTATGGGCATTTAAAAAGGTCTCATTGGATGCAAAGTTGAGCATTGCTTGGAGGAGTCACAACCACAAGCAAAGGAACCAGCTGTGACACTTGGGGCTGTCCTGGGTGAGGAGCAGTCTGGTGGATGAGCACAGTGTTCTAGAGGAGATGAGAGAGTTTTAGAGGTTCTGCATAAACAGCTTTAACACTTTCCCTCTTCTCTCTCTTTTAAATTTTCCAGCCATTTAATTTTTATTTGCATTAACTGTGTTGTAGTATAACCCATTTACCTAATGACTTGGAAAGTAGACTTACTATATTATTCCAACCTCTGACAATCAGGTATAATCATTAATGTATTTGGGGGCTGGGAGAGATATCAGTGCTTACTCAGGCATGGAATCCCAAGATGTCTTTTTCTTTAAAATGCATTGCTCTTCCTAGGAAACAAAAGGAACACAGTACTGGTCTAAGCATGTTTCTAATCTCAGTGGTTAAATAATTATAATTCATTTTATGTGGCCCGAATTCTTCGTGTCACAATTTTCTCTCCATTCTTGGAAACTACTGCTGTTTTTACTCCCCCTCTGTGAAAAGAATTCCTGTTTTCAATACCTATTTTCTAAATACATTATTTTACCAGTGGTAAATTTGCCTTCTAGTCTGTTTATAAGTATTGGAAAGCTAAGGGTCTCCGATTGAAATAAAAATGTCAATCTCTTGTTTTAAAAACATTCTCCAGTTTGAATATAGTATATTATGCAAAAAGTAATTTCACAGGGCTGGAAGAATAGCACAGCAGTTAGAGCCCTTGCCTTGCAAGCGCAAGGCCCTGAGTTTGATTCCCCAACAAAACATAAGCCAGGCGTTCACACCTGTAACCCCAGCAATTGGGAGGCTGAGGCAGGAGACTGGCCTTGAGTTTGAGGCCAACCTGGGCAACACAGTGAGCTCCGGATCAGCTTTAAAAAACCTCAACTCCTTGAGATCCTTAAATCCTCAAAAACCGACAGTATCACTGCCAAGCTTCCATCTAAATATCTTCCACACGACTGTAAGAGAGCTAAAGGGTGCTTTGTTGCCGTCGTTGTTTGTTGTTTCTTTGTGGTACTGGGGGTGGGACAGTGGTACTGGGGGGCACTGACTGGGAGCGACATCCCTAGCCCCTTTTTATTGTTTATTTGAGCTAGGGCTTTGCTAAATTCCCGGGGCCTTCCAAGGCACTGGGGTGACAGGCCTGCCCCCAGACCGGCTCAAGCTTCTCTTCTAAATGATGATCGTGAGAAATGTGACGCTCTCGCTACTTCCTGGCTCATTATTCTACTGGAAAGTCTATAAACTGGAGTTTACAGAGAAACGTTTTGCATTCGTGAAACTAGCTTAATGTTCAACTAACATGCTAATTGGTGGCACCTTCGAGAGCCGCCAGCGGGAGGAGGCGTGGAACATCCTGGACCTGGAGGATGTCGGGGCAAGCCCTAGGGTGAAGTCCGGGTCCCTCAAACCTGCGCTGAATTTCAGTGACTCATAGGGCTGGAAAATGTTAAAAAATACCCAGATAATGAGACGGTGCTATTCTAAAGGCATGCGGAGGGTGGGCGGGCGGGAGCGAGGCAAACTTCTTGGGCTCCTTTCTGTAGTTACCTCGGGGCTGGGAATGTCATAATATTGGGGAGTCCGTGCTTGTGCGCGCCACGCGTCCTCGTCTGCCCACTTTGCGTCCGCGTCCTCTGTTGCCATTCCTGTGTGCACTGGCCTTGACTGAGTGTCCAGTGTTCTACTTTCCCTTGATTTTTGAGACAGAATCTCTTTATACAGCTTGCCGACCACGCACAAGGTCCTATGTCCAATTCCCCAACATCACATAAAAATTAGCCAGGTGTGGTGGCGCAAGTCTGCAATCTCAGTACTCAGGAAGCTGAGGCAGGAGGATTATTTTGAGTTAGAGGCCAGCCTGAGCTACATAGTGAGTTCAGGACCAGCCTGGACTACAGAGTGAGACCCTCTCTCAAAAAATATAATAAATAAATAAATAAATAAATAAATAAATAAATAAATAAATAAATTCTAAAATCTAAGAGCCATCCCAGGTTACAGATAGGAATTTTGGTGTCATGGGAGCATTTGAAAGCCCTCTGGTAATTCCAATATGTGCCCAAGATTGCCTGTAAGCTAGATAATTGATAAAGAAAAAGGAGTATATTTTGTTATGGAGAAGAGAGAAGTTTCCCTAATGCATTTTTTTAAAGCGTGTCATGGGCATTTTAGACGAGAAGCCTGAGGCCCAGAGGTGGGAGGAGGCGATCAGCTGGAGGGGAGTAACTACCGGAAGGAGGCAGTGGGAGCTCAGGGCTTCTTTGACATCATACCAGGTCCTTTCTTTGACGTCTGGAGAACACAGAATGGAAGCCAGGGATGCTTCCACATCCTCGTGGAGAGAGAGCATGGAGGGCGAGCCAAGTGCAGAGACAGGGCGTCCACAGAGGACAACGGCGCTGTCGGCCCGTGGCTGCAGCGGTGTCATTGTCCTGGAAGCCGGTGAGCGTCTGCCGGCGTGGTCTGAGCCGGCGTGGTCTGATTCTGCGTGGTCTGTGCTGGTGTCACCTGTGCATTATCACTTCCTGAGTTCTCATTTTAAAATGGTGAATATATAAAAGATATGATGTACAGGAACAAAAAGTATTTGGGGTCTTGGATGATTTTGAAGAACTTAAAGGATTCTTGACACCAAAAGATGCCCCACTTAGAGGCAAGATATGTATACACATACATTTCTTATGTCTCTATATATTATATAGGCATACATACGTAGTGTGCATGTGTAGTGGCAGAAGACAAGAATGAACCCTGCATGGTGGCCCAGATCTATCCAGCACTTTGGGAAGCTGGGGCAGGAAAATCACAAGTTCAAGCCTAGCCTTGAAAACAACAAAAAGCCAGGGAGTGTGGAAGGGGGTGGGAAATATAAGAATGAATATTTAAGCTAGTTCAGGTTTCCAAAGGAATTTTATAACATACGTTGCAAATTCAATTTCAAATATTTTAGATATATATCACCCTTAAAATCATTTTTGAGCATTCGTTCACTGTGTGTGTGTCTCTCTGTGTGTGTGTGTGTGTGTGTGTGTGTGTGTGTGTGTGTGTGTGTGTATGCTTTTTTTGAGACACGTTCTCACTCTGTAGTCTAGGCTGGCCCTGAACTCACTATATAGGACTCAGAGTCCTCCTGCTTCAGCCTCTTGAGTGCTTAGATCACAGGTGTGTGCTACCATGCCTGGCTATGTAGTACTGGGGAACTTAGCCCAGGGCTTGTGTTTGCTAGGCAAGTGCTTGAACTACCATGCTATTCCTGTGGCTCCTATGTATGTATTCTCTTAAATCAGTTACAATGCACTGTTACATAAAATATTAAAGTCACAACACGTAAGAATTTCAAGTGCTCTGGAAGGCAGAAGTAACACAGGCTTTAATCCAGGCCAGGCAAACTCACCACTTAGAGAAACCCTGGTTCAAAATAGGAAAATAATAATAAAGAAGTAGAGATGTGTCTTATAAAAGCCCCAAATTCAATCCCTAATACCAGAAAAGAAAAAGAAAGGAAAAGAGTTTCAAAACATTGAGATACAAATAATGTTAAAAATTACTTTATTGGTGATAAAAAAACAACTTTTGATCTCACAAAGAAATAATAAAGGTGTAAATGTGTTTCATTGTTCATCTTAAAGCATGCCACTTTGTGATGAAGCTATTCCAAATTATAAACTCATTTTATTGTGGTTTTATGTTAGCATCTTCAAAGACACCATAAGTAGATGTCAAGTATGCTAAAGTTTTTATTGAAACTCAGCTAGTAGATTCCTGTCTCCTTTGACAGCAATTAGTTGAGAAAAAGATGACATTTCCAACAAAGAGATTTAAAACCCTTGGGAAGTCTTCCTGCGGGTAACTTTCCAAGAGATTCCAAAGCTTGGTTTTTAAGTGTAAGTGTGCAAATAAGAGTTGTAAATGGCACAGCTACACTACCAATGAGTGAACAGAGGAGCGACTGATCGGAGCCACTCAGTTCTTGCTGGCACAGGGACCCACTCATGCTGACCCATCGGAGAACACAGTGTCAGCGCAGTGTCAAACACCAGCAGAAAGTGGTTTATATAATAGTTTTTCAGGGTCTCCTGAATGCTAGGCAATCGCTTTATCAGTTTTTAAGATTAAGTGAGGAACTCAGAGGTCTTGTATCTACCTTCCCTAGCACCTGGTGACATGCACCCTGCAGTGGGCCAGCGAGTCTTAGTCAGATGAAGTCTGTGCTCAGGATGGCAAGAGAGCGGGTGGGAAAGAGGGGGCTGGAGGCGAGAAGCCAGGAGGAGGCTGGGGCTCACGCTGGGCGGGCAGGACAGAGGGCACAGGGTGGATCTGAGAAGCATTCTGAGCCGAAAATGTAAAGGTGCCTACAAAAATGATAATGCCCTTCTTGGGCATGGACAGAAGTGAGTATGTAGTATCATGGCGTCCCTTTGGGGGCTAGGAGCATCACCCCTGTGTGCGTAAAGGTGCATTGGTGGAGGTGAACACCTGGGCGACCAAAGCCAAGCCAGTTCCCTCCGTGCCTTGGTAGATCTTTATCACTTGGCCTATTTGGAAAATCATCCATTTCTTTCAAACGCTGAAGAAAGCCACAGGTCTCAGCTAGGGGGGCGGAGAAGGAAAGAATATACACACAGCAATGGGACATGGTGCACATACGCTCCAGGATCCCAGCCCCAGAAGTCCACCCCCACCAGGAGGGAGCCCTGGTCTCACTGGCTTCCTCAGTGCCCTCAAAATCCGCTTGGTTCTCCACCTTTATGCCAGTCTTCTGAGTCAGAAATATTTTGCTAATTATACATCACTTCCTATTTCAGAAATCCTGATGACTTACAGTCAAATGCTTATGTTCATCACGCTGATTGAACAACTGTGCCTTTTCATGTTGGGCGAGAGATGGAATAATGGAGAAAAAGGAAGAAGTTCCATTTTGCAATTTTGTGATCTTCTGGGTACCCATTCACATGACTCAGACACACCCAGCAACATCCCTGAACCAGAATCCAGTGAGAAGGATAGGACAGTGAAATGACACTCCAGGGAAGCAACAGTCACATCTAGCACGTGGAGTATTCTACTCAACAAATCACTCAAATTGATAGCTTCAAAATGGAAAGAAATTGTTCAAGGAGAAAAGAGCCTTATAAAAAAATTAACAATCAAAAGCTAGAGAACTTTGTCTTGTAGAGTGGGCAACCTGAGAAATTAGAATAGAGTCATACAAAGCATGACAATCTCCCAGTCAATGGTGGACCACATATCCCAGTGGTCCCGTGACATCATCACCTAGTGTTGTCCTAATCTTCTCAGTCCATGCAAGCACATGGACTATTCGTACAGTGACAAAATCAACTTACGTTACACTTTTGAGAACATATGCTTGTCGTAACATGATGCATGACTGTACCTACTTGGGATTCGGTCCACATTGAAAAGTAAAATAATCTAGCTAAGAAATTGGTAGTAACTGTGCAAAAGATCATATCCTTATCAATTAGAGGTGCACACTGAGGTATTTGTGGGTATAAGAGCACAGTAATGGACTTACTTTCAAATAGTTCAGCAAACAATAAAAAAATTAAAGGGGGTCACATGGGATATAATTTGGCAAAAGGTTGATAATGAGAGTTCATTACATTATTTACCCCCTTTCTGTGCATGCAGTCATTTTCTACAAGTTGAAAAACTATCAATAATTTTTAGAAAATGTGATCACCAGAATCACTGGAGACCTTGCTGAAATAAATTTCAAGAGCTGCGCAGTACTCCTGAACCATCCACTGCGGGAACGTTTGTCCTGGGTGAAAGGAGGGGACAAGAACTTGTGGTAGAAAAACGCCATTACTTTATACAATTACACATATGAACCAGGAACGATGAACCATGTGTGTGTGAATGTATGTTGTGTATACACATACACCATGAACAAACTCCAAATACGCACGCACACATGCTGTGTGTGTGCACACACAATCTTCCTGCCTCAGCCTCTGCAAGTAATGGACAACATCTAACTCAAGGCTTTGATCTTTGAGAAAGGAGACCACTGAGGTGGTCCAGCATCCACTCATTCCTTCTAAGAGTATTTTTCAAACTGTGGCACAGGAAACAGAGTTCACACTGAGAGGGACAGCCTTACTAGGTGGAAGGAAAAGATGGCAAACTTCGGGGTTGCCAAGGCGGCGAGGATTTAAAAGAGTACCCGAGAGAAGGGAGCTGTACATAAAGCGTCTCAAAAATGCTCATGCCTAGAATCCTAGCCCTCTGAGAGGCTGAGGAAGGACAACTGCAATGGCAATCCAGCTCAGGCAATTTAGCCACTTAGTGAGACCCTGGGTCCAAGAAACAGTAAAAAGGGGACAGGGACTTAGCTCAGCGTGAAAGCCCTGGAGTTCAATTCCCAGTGCAAAACAAAGCCGAAACCCTCTAATCCTTCTAGTCCTTCAGTGGCTTTCTATCTTGTAGTCGGTCATAAAGGAATTCTGACGTAAGTTGTCTGGTAACAGTTCACAGGACCCCCATTTACAAAGGGATCTCCCCCCCACCCCCACCCCCTCGACTGCACGGACGGGCTTGGCTGGGTCTCCCCACC
The DNA here is from genome assembly GCA_004027205.1 of Ctenodactylus gundi. Taxonomy (NCBI): domain Eukaryota; kingdom Metazoa; phylum Chordata; class Mammalia; order Rodentia; family Ctenodactylidae; genus Ctenodactylus; species Ctenodactylus gundi. The sequence goes on from PVKB01000317.1 coordinate 428,383, forward strand.
CAGCCCATTAGTATTGGATCACATCCTCTGTGCAATCACATTCCTCATGATTGCTGCCCATGCCTCAGTCATGCCTATGTGATGAAGTCTGTTAAAAAGCCCCTTGCTAATAGCTAGACACAGAGGATTCTGAAGGGTGATGTGCCCAGAGAGGGTGAAAGCTTTGCACCCTTTCTCTCATAGCTCACTCTACATATCGCTTCATCAGGAAACGTGTTGTTCAATGTCTGTGAAGCACACAAATAAACTAACTGAATCTGAGAAGCGGTTTACAGAAAACCCAACTTCTAGCTCGTTGGTGAGTAGAGGAAAAAATGACCCCAGACTTGTGACTGGCATCTCAAGGGCACATTGAGATCAATCTTAAAAGTGGACACCAGTCGTGAGATGTGATGCCAACCCCACCTAGAGAGCATCTGAGTGTGTATGAGGACACCCAGCTCATGTCCGCTGCACGATTAGTTGCTTACTGGCTGGTGAAAATACTCACACTGGAACTGTAGAGATCTACGTGAACTACTGTGGAGCAAGAGCACGATGAGTTTATAATTTCCTATTTCTGGTGGCTGCTACAGCAAGGCTACCTCTTTTATTGTGTTGGACCCAGGAGCTCGCCAGTCTTCCTTCCTCATGGCTAATTTCTTTCTTCCTTCTTTCTTTCCTTGTTTTCTTCCCCTACTTCATGACAGCTTAAGGTAGGAGCCCCCAGGAAATAGGAATGTGGCGTATCACCTGAGTGGGTACAGGTGGGGCTCTTCTCGCACAGGGCCTCTGTCCTCACTGACAAACCTGAGGCCTGTGCTTGTGTGCAGGGCCCTACCTTTGTGCACTGATTATTTTTTAAAAGCTCATGGGTGAGAGGTGTGCCCGTGGCTTTGGACGGTGTCAATGGTCGTGTGGAAAGCAGTCTTCATATTAAGCCTATCTTCTTCCTTCATCATTCATTCAGAGAAAACATCAACATTTGTTCTTAAATAATTTATTTTTTAACATTAACTCTTGAAAAGTTACATTTACTTAAGAAAACTTGAAAAAAGTCCAACGAAAGGAGGCAGTATTCTAGGACAGACAACTAAACGTGCAAATTTCAAATACTTTCAATAGTAAGTATAAATAATTCCATTTTCTTTCACATTGAGAATGAAAATATTGATAGACACAAAATATTAAGTCACAGAACTAGATGCAAATAGTGGAATTTATTGGATATCTTGGAGGATAAATCTGATTTATATCAGGTAAAAGTCGTGTCCAATAATATGAGGAAAGACTATGTAGAGTTACAGATTACAAGTATTTTCAGGTCTTAAATTTTAGACCCAAAAATACGGCAGCCTTGACTTCTGGGGAAAAAATATTCTGGGGCAAACATGACACTACCACAAAGCACAAGAGAAACAGCAGCCAGACAGGGAAAGATTTTTCCTCAGCCTCATGGTTCCTGGGTTTGCTATCCCAAGGTTAAGGTCCCTTCTCAGTACCCCAGAACAGAGTTAACACAGCAAAAGAAACTCCCACTAAAGGTGCTAAGTTTCCCTGTGCCCCTCCAATCTTGTCCTTGCTCCTTTTCTAGCTTCTCTCCGAGGGCGCAGGATACATAGAAGTGTCAACAGAATACAGAGAAAAGCTTCCTATCACGCAGCTGGAGTCTTATAAGAAAGCGCACGGGGTTCTACTGAGTTTACTCCTGAAGCAATTCCTCCTTTCCTGGGGGACAACAAGCAACGTGTAACAAAGCAGTGTCCCCCCGCTGTGGTTAGGTGCTTGCTAGCTTCCAGAAGGTGACCCAAAGACACATGTAATCCAAAGGAGACAAAGTGGTATTTCCTCCATAGCAGAGCAAACATCTTCATTTAAATAACTTTGATATTTGTAATAAAATAAATAAAGTGAATTACACCAATGCTGCCCTAGCAGCATTTCAATATTTAAAAATCCCTCATACATAATATAAGGGTATATTATTTATGTACACACGTTTTACACACGCTCAGTTCAAGCTAACCTCTTCGGAGGGAGGCAACGCTACTCGCAGTCCCGGATCCGGGCTTCCCTCCAGGATCCTCACTTTGAAAGAGTGCATAGAAGAAAGAGCAGCTTGTTGTCTGTCTGGAGGACACACGCAGTCTCAGCAGCTTCCAGATCAGAGCCCACACATGGTTCTGCTTCTCTGCAGAACCTCAGCAAGGAGACGGGCAGGCGGGAAAACCATGCGTCACTGGCACTCTCTGAACATGTCCTTTATCCCCTCCCCGAACAACTCGCAGAGGGCCTCTGTGCCAGCAGAGCTCAGCGCCACCACTGGGAAAGGCTGATGGAGCGCAGGGGCATGGCTCCGGGTCTCCTACCCCACCTGTCTGTTTTCCCCTTGGCTCATGGGGCCATAAAAGCAGTCTTGATGAGCAGGGTGCAGGGGCCACCACTGGTCCTGGCTCATATTCCCAGTCCAAACATCCCCGGCCTTCCGCTTGGCAGATGAGGGAGGGCAGCATGCGCTGAACCCCGCACCGTGTACTGCCGCTCTCAGGCCGCTGGGTGCGGTCCTGGCTGCTACCCCAGGAGCACCACAGAGAGCTCATCTTCCCTCTCTTGCTCAAAGACACCCTCTCAAGGCCACTGTCCCAGGTTGCCTTTCCAGCGGCATCCAGGGATCGGGAGCAGAGCACTGTGCTGGCTGCTGGCTCGAGGCCTCTCTTGCTGGGGCTGGACCACCAGCATCTGCTTAGCCATACATCTGCTTGAACTGAAAGCACTCATTACAGTAGCCGTTACACTTGGTGTTGCCAAAGTGATCACAGGCGGGGGCCCGGCAGCGCTGCTTGGGGGGCTCTTCGGGAGCAGCTTCGCCTCGGTGAGCCCCGAGGCCCACTCGTTGGCTGAGGTGCTGGCACTCCATGCACAGTTCCTCGCTGCGGCAGGCCAGGATGTTCTTGCAGGAGGCCCGGGAGCACTTGGGCCTCGAGGCGCCCTGTGTGGTCAGCGGCACGTCTCTGCGCTGGCTTGATCTCTGAGTGGAAAGAATACAGAGAACTGTTGCCTGCGTTTCTCAGGGAGAGCATGGTGTGATCTCATCGGGCAGTGCGGATTATACAAAGCAGCTCATCTACTGAGGAGGGGAACAAGATGGTGTGTGTGGTGGAATCAGAGCTCCCACACCCAACCAGGCAGACCTGACCCCTGCAAAGCCTCAGAACAGCTGATCCTCACATGCAGGCCTGCCAACAGGGTCAAAGTTCTTCCTTTGGGATTAATAATCAGTGCTCTTAGTTAGACACCTCACCCACCCTTCTGCAAACAGCAGGGGGCAGCCACTCAGGTTGACTTTCTGATTTACCATGCAGTGGAGGTCCTGCCTCCTCTCTGCTCGGGAGAAAGGACTGCATTAAGAAGTCTGCTGCTGAGATGTCTATGCCTCTGCTGCAAACCAAAGAAGCTTCTGGATGCTCCAAGAGGTTTCAGGCTGTGTTGCATCTTACTGGCTTTTAAAAATGAACTCAAATGTCCACTTGGCCCACGCACATGGGGAGCCACAGTCTTTCCTAGGCTCTTGCAGCAGACTTTCGTAAGCAATCTTTGTCGTGAGGAAAAGGACCTGGCGGGGAAAAGGCCTGACTGCCCAGGGGAAGCTCCTCCCAGTGTCTCACCAGCTGCTCCTCCGTCCTTTTTGCCTCATGAAACCTCTGGTTCTGAGCTTCGATGAAACACTTCTGACAGTATCCTTCAAACATGGTGCTTCCGAGGGTACCACATTCCCTTCCCAGGCATGGAACAGTATTCTGGAACCTGGACGCTGTGGGACTGGTTTTCCCTGTGGCAGTGACAAAATCTGTGAGAGAGAAGTGATGCTATTCAGTACGACATTTGGGTCACTGCCCAGACACACATAATGATGTTAGGAAGTAATGGGTCCCAAGCACAGATTAGGACAGCATTTTATTTATTTATTTCTTATTTTGAGACAGGGTCTTGCTTCCTCTAGCTGGTCTTGAACTCACTATATAATCCAGGTTTGCCTTGACCTCATGGCAATGCTCCAGCCTCGGACTCCCAAGTACCAGGATTACAGGTGTGTATCACCATGCCTAGCTTAAGTTGTACTAGGAAACTGGACCCAGGGCCTTACGCTCAACCACTAAGCTAGCCCCTCAGCCCTTAGGACAGCCTCAAGAAATATGCTTGAAATCAGATTTGTATAAATTCAGCAAAATAATATTATTACTGAAATATCTCTGGTTTCCTGGATCTCTCACTTGAACATGGAGCCCTGATCAGTCACAATAATAAAACAAATGGCAAACATTGAACTCCCTATCCTTCCTTCAAGTTAAGAGATTTGTAAGACCACGAATTTTTCTTACAGTGTCAGTAAAGGTACTTTGAAATTCTCTCTTACATACTGAAGTGCTGTGGTTCGGAATGGCACCATCCCCCCAAAGCCTCATGGATGCAGTGGGATAACTGTGGAACCATGTGCTGTTGGGAGATGGTGCCTGGCTAGAAGGGGCAGATGCCTGAGGTTTGACCTGGAAGAACTGTGCTAACTTGCTGAGACTGGGGGTGAGGGAGGAGGGGGTGCCCAGCCAGAGATTTCAGATGTGTGCTATTGACTTGTGTGCCAGGAAGTAAGGGAGAGGCACCCACCCTGGGTGTGGTTGGCCCAACAGGCATCCTGAACCAAGGAGGAAGGAAGAAGAAACATTGTTACAGTTTCTTCCTGGGAAAGCTCTGGCTTTGCTTGCGTCTCCAGACCCGGCCTGGCTCCTGCGTCACCTGGCTTCCTACGTGCCATGCCATTAGCAGGTCTCTGGCCTTTGTCATGTGCTTCCACTGTTGACTGCTGCCCATGAATGGACTGCAGAAGACCTGAAACTGTGAGCTAAATAAATCTTTCCCCCCTTAAGTTGTGGATGTAGAGTATTCTGTCCCAGTAATGAGAAAATAATTAAGACACAAAGTTGCAGAAGTGTAGTCTAAGTTCTGTCTTCTAAAAGCCACTGCACTGACTTCATGAAAACCAACTCTATCTACAGGGTACTTTTGGTTCCGCTGCCTGATTAAAAAAAAAAAAAAAAAAAAAAGGAGCTGCTGCCACCCTGTAGTGCCTGCTGCATTTATGAGCAGCTGACAGAGCCACATATCTGTTCCCAAGCCCGAGCCGACAGAAACCCCAGCGGCTTCCGGCCACTCGACAGGACTGCTCAGGCAGACTCCTTCTCTTGAAGTTCAGGACCAAACCCCCTTTGAGACAGCAGCTGCTGCACTAGGAAGTCTAGCATTTCACTCACGTTTGTTTTCTTTGTACTCGATGAAACACAGTGTGCAAAAGCCTTTGTTCTCTGGAGTCCCAAAGTACATGCAGCCAGCTTTTCTGCACTTGCTCGTCCCAGCCTTGTCCCCTGGAGTCCGTGCGCCCTGGGAGAGGCAGCCAGATGTGGGGTCATTTCCAGTTCTGTGGCAAGAATGTGGGGACAGACTCTGCATGAGCTGTGAAGGGTCAGATTTGGACCGCTGATGACAGGAAGGGACACTGGAACCAAGGCTGGAGGAAGGCTCTGTTGTAGTCCTTTTGAAGCAAGTACTGCAGATGCCATTAAATGTCCTGGTGACATCCTGGAGGCAGGCTTGGCACTTACCCGGATCTAAATGCCTCGTGGTATCTACAGGATGGGTGGCATTAAGCTGTCGGGCATTGTGGCAACGCTCACAAAATCCATTGTGCTGCACATTCAGCGTGAAAGGGCAGCCGGGACTCCTGCACTTCATGGCGGTGGTCTCACTGAACAAGAAGAGGCTGGGGGCCGTCGGTGGAGCCGAGTGAGGCCCTCCGGCTAGCTCCTCAGGGCCCCAGGCTAAGGGCTCAGAGCCCTCGCCCCGAGGAGGCCCAAGCGCCATGCCAGGGGGGCCCTCGAGGCCTGGCTTAGAGTTTGGCTTTGGGAGTTTGTTTTGGTTCTTCTGCCGCCTCTCGGAGCACTCGTGGCACAGAGGCTGAGTGTTCACAGACATGAAGAAAGGGCAGTTGGGCGTTTCGCATTTTACATCCATGAGAGAAAGCTGGGGCGAGGCCAGTTCCAAGGGGTTTTTCACATGCCCTCCCCTCCTTCCCAGCTCGTTGTTTTCCTGCCATTTCTTGTACTCATGCTGAACAAGTTCAAAGTAATCATCTACCAGATTTATTTCTTTTGGTAAGTTAGCTTCATCCAACCTAAAGACCCAAATGGAAAAATATGAGACTACGCAAAACAGCACATGAGACTTCACATCATTAGCTCCCAAGGAAAAAAATGTCACACCCTGGCTTGCAGCTATAATGTTAGGACCCTTCACTGAAACCCCTGCAACTGCAGGCCCAGGACACAGACATCCCAAGGACTAAGACATTCCCTAGCACGGTCGCAATCAAATCTCAGCTCATGTAATCTGCTAATACTCATTATTTCTAAGAGCATAGTCTCATTTAATCAGTCTTGACACATACAAAACTATAGGTAATTATTTAAAAAGCAGTCCTTGGGCTGGTGGGGTAGCTCAGTCGTAGAGCACTGGCCTACCAGGCAAGAAGGCCTAGATTCCATCCCAGTGCTCCAGTGCTACACACACACACACACACACACACACACACACACACACGCATACACACATACACACACCCCAAACTAAATTTTGAAAAAGCAAGCAAACAAGAGAGCCCCACATAAAGAGCTCCTACTACCTCTTGTTAATTCATTACTTCTTTAATAAGTCATTTTTGCCATCTAAATTCTCAGAGATCAAATTTCCAGTAAAACATGACTCAGTCTATTAAAGTGAGACTGGTCTACTTCATAGCACAATGAACGCTGGGACTCTGTGTTACATATTTTGCTGTTTTTCATTTTAAACTTGCGCCTGACCAGTACTAAAAGTTCACTATCATGAGGAACAAAAAGGCAGACCTGCCCACCATCACTGACTGTTTACTATTAACTCTAGCTGGCTAATCTCCACACTGAGAGGCGCATGTTCCTGTCACCTCACTGCAGTCTCCCATGCTCTAAGTTCTCAGAAACACGTGCCTCTGTAACACAAAGTCAGCGTTCAGAGATTGGCCACGTGGACAAGAGTCTGGGGCTCTCCTGTCATTTCTCCATGTGGCTGTCACAGAAACACAACCTAGAACTCAGTGTGGGTCTGTCCCGATCAATAATAATAATATAATTTCCAACAATACTCACCAATGAGTCTTACTATGCACTAATTAAAAAAAAAAAAACTACGCTGCTTGATGTAGTCACATTTTTAAGACCTGCCGTTCTGACTCTCAGGACTCAAATACCCAGGAAACTCATTGTGATGGAACATCACTTGTTTCCATTTGAAACCAGAGATGGTATCGCCTTGAATGATCCTCTCTAACTCACATACAAGACTCTGAATTTGTTTCACATTGGAGGAAACTGAGTTCTGTTGTGGCAGCAGCTTCTAGGGCTAATAAGGGCAGTTGCGGCGACAAAGGAAAGAGCTGAAAATCAAGTGCTTACTTGGCAGCATTGATCAGGTGAGTGGTGCCATGGTCCCAGCCCTGGACTGGGATTTCTATCACCATCAAGTATTCCTTTAAGAGCTTTTCCTTCATCTCATTTTCAGGATCTGTCAAAAAGTGAATTTTTAAGTCTTCAAATCTTCCTCGGTCTCTGTTAACAAGTGGCACAGCTCGGATTTCTAAGGGGAAAAATAGCAAAGAAGTAAAATATTATTCTACTACATAGGTTGCAAGTACATATAAAAATGTTGAATCTGTGAGGGATGCTCTGAGGATGAAGTGGAATAAAGTAATGGACCTGAAGCCCGGAGTGCAGGGCCTGCTACGTACTAGGCCACCAGATACAGAGCGGACCAGAGAGCCATCTGCCTGCTCTATGCCAGGCACTGCACTGAGGGCTCTCTGACCTTAATGTATGTGTCCCATTGTAGTAGTAATCGTAGTAGAAATATGTACATGTATCTCCTGCTTGTGACTAGCATACTAAAAGTACTTTCCTAGTCATATATTATTATGATTAGGATTATCCATATTGCATTACTGTTGTAGATTATATATGACTCCAATCTGAAGTTCCAAAATCTAAACTGCTCCCAAATCTCAAACTTTTGAGCAGATTTTACAGCATTTTGGATTTTGGATTAGGAATGCCAAACTGGCAAGGTCTATAGATTTTCTTTTATGTTTTTGAGGCAATGTCTCAATATGAGATAGTCCAAGCTGATCCTGAACCTGCTATGTAGATCAGACTGGCCTCAAACACATGCCAATCCTCCTGCCAATCCTGGCTTCTACATAAATACCTTTAGGGAATATAGGGGATACCTCAGAGGTTAAAGAGTTTGCCTAGAGTTTGTGCAAGACCCTGGGTTCGATTCCTCAGTACCACACAAAGATTATCCAAGCATAATGGTGTATGCTTGTAATCCTAGCATTTGAGAGGTTGAGTCAGGAGGTTTGTCGTGAGTTCAGGTCCAGCCTGGACTACAGAGCAAGTCAGTCTGGATTATTTTTTTAAAATCTTTAAAATTTGAAAATCTTTAATCTGAACACACTCCCCCAAGCATGTGGGATGAGGGATACTTAACGAATGCTAAGCAAATGACACAAGAATACTTTTTGCTGTTGTTACTGATTTAAGTAAGACTATCTGAATAAGGAGGAACAGAGTGAGCCTTGATGTTCTAGTAGCTGACAAGAGTTATAACAGTGAACTGGTGCAATTTTCTTACCAGGCCCACTGTCCTTCAGGGTCACCAGGGGTACAAAGTGTTGGCTGTCATAGCCGAGGACAATGGGGTATCTGTAGCATTCCTGGGCGGGCCAGTGGAGAGGCAAGTAAATTCCACCCACTTTCAGTGGGGCAAAATTAGAACCTGATTCCAAACTTCTCAGCATTTTGTCTATTCAAAGAAAGAAAAAGAAGGTAAGGCCCTCATGTGGCTTTCATCAGGTTCCTTTCATTACAGTTACCTGTACTTTGGGAGGGTAGGTTTTCTGAGGACTCAAACATGGCCATTGAAAGTCACCAGCATGCGGATTAATGATCCGCAGGCATCTCACCTGCAATGACAATGATGGGTCGTCGGAGGATGTTGCAAAGGACAAATATATGAATTTCTTCCAGTGAGTTATACTGAAGCCTGCTGCGTGCTGCCGGGGTATCTGTGGATGCCATTTTGATAAGGCTGTCCCATTCATCACTCCAGTTCTGAGGGGAAAGAGAGCAGGGTGGAGGAGGGGATATAAAATGCATTCTGTAAAAAAATTTACTCCAACGTTACTCTAGTATTATGCACCTATGTAACTCAGCTCATTCTTTCCCCCTATTTGAGGTCATCATTCAAACGAGCATCCTATTGTCCCCCATTTTGATTCCTACCTTTACTTCTTTCTCCACTACACAGTGAACTCAAAACTGTGGGAGGATAGGGACAGCACCTGCTCTCAAAAAAACTCCCTGCTGAGGCAAGACACTGAAGCCCCTCACCCAAGTGTACGCAAAAAATCCCAACTTGTGACCAAGAATGGTGAGGTGACACCTATGTGACTGGCTTGCTCAGTGGAGCCCATGAAGGACAATCAAAGTGAAAAGGAACAGAAATAGCCAAAGAATGGCCATGATCAGAGGCCTGTGAGAACAGAGATCCAGCTGGGAACCTGCTGCCCAGCAGCTCCTAGGCAGGAGCAAAGCCTCGGGTTAATCCCACAAGAGGCCGGGTATTTTCCATTAAGCACGCTTTGCTTTGTCAGGTTCATGTGACCTAGTAAGTCATATGCTTCTCTACTGGCAGGGACTGGCCCCAGGTACTCGTCAGCCACTAAGGAGGCTGTCAATAGATGCTTCACTTAGGAGTACAACATACCCGAGTATCATAGCAAAGCCCCGTTTCCACAAATTCTTGAGATTTCAGAGATTCCAGCTGCCAGCGGAACTTAAAGTTACGTGTGTCTGTGTCCTTGAGGGTGTTGAAGAGAGCCTTCCTCAGGACCAGGTCTGTGTCCTGAACACCCCACATGTACTGACAAGCAGCATGCATGAGGCAATTTCCATCACCTGAGGACAGAGGGCACAGTCAGGAGCAAGGTCATCCACGTGTGAGGGTCCCCTCTATCCAAGGGGACCAAATGGTCCAATCACTTAGTCAAGACTAGCTGATAACATTATACAATATGATGATAGCTATAAGGAAAACATGACTCTTCTTAATGAGTGGTATCAAAGGGCAAAGGAACCAAAGGACCCTGGATCTAGCATGGTTTTGTGCCTGAGTTTAGGTGTCCCTGGGGGAGACTTCTTAAGGATATTTTCCATTTTGTGAATAAAGAGACTGGATTATGAATCTCTACAGTCTATCTCTTCCTAACAGTCCTTGGTTTGCTGGCTAAGGCACCAGCATTGTTGCTCTCTAAGGAAGGGTGACGTGCAAAAACCAGGAAGCAGGCATGGCTCAGCCTTCTAAACAGGGGCAGTCTGGTTATGATATGGTGATAAATGACTTGACCATTCCACTTCAGTTTTCAGGACCTGGGTGTTTCCTCTCCTGGCCCATAAAGTGCAGCTGATACCACCAAAGTACATACAGCCCACAGGCCCTGGCCGTATCCACTCCTCTCTCCCCACTAATGCAGTATGTGAACCTGTCGTGAACAACTTTTTAAAAATAGAAAAGCCCAACATTGGGAGGCTGAGGCCAGCATGGGCTACACAGTGAGTACAGGACCAGCCTGAACTACAGAGCGAGACCCTGTCTCAGGGGAAAAAAAAAAAAAAAGTTCTGCAAGGCAGTAAAGTTACTTGAGATTTTGGAAATTTTTATAGTCAAAAAAATTTTAAAATCCTCAAATATACATCCATAGTCAATTTTCCTTCAATTTACACACTTAGAAAAACTAACTGTTCACACAAATGCACAAAAAGATCACTGAAGCCTCCGTCTTGGCAGGAGTGTGGCAACGATTGCATTCTGTTGAAATTTCCCCTTTGCAAAATCTAGAGCAAAGATAAGGCTTTTTTTCTTCTTCTGGTGCTTACTTTCAGTTCTTTATTGAGATGCACCAGTATAAAATTCCCTAAGTAACATCTGGAATTCCCCAGTGCTAAGCTATTTGACTAGCAATTGAGCAAGAGCTATTGTACGTTTTGTTCTGGTGTGTAGACATTTAAACTGCGAACTGCACGCTGGACTTTCCAAGTGGGTGTGGTCAGGGTGAGCTGGAATAGGACTACTCATTATACAAGTGAAATCGCCGCAGCCAATAGGCGCTGGAATTTTTCACACAGAGTTTCAATTTTATGCTACTCCCTCCCTTCCTCATTCACCACAGTCTCATATCCTCAAATGCAAACTTGTGAACTACCCCCTCCTTAAGCACACCACCGACTTTGAAGAAACCCTCTTTAAGGGAGGATTTTTTAAAAAAAGTCTTAAAAATTTAGACAAGTTAAGACATTCGTTTTTCTCTGCCCTTAAAAATCTTTTCTTCCCTTTTCATAATTTTGAGATTCTTCAAAGTGGGGAAATCGGGATTGTAAGCCAAAACTCCCTGTGTTTCCCATTCCCGAGAACGAGTATCAAAGCACACTGTGTTTGGACTTTTATTAGTGGCATGAATCCTTGTTGATTTAAATCACGATTGCTAAATAAATGCTTACAATTTATATTCATTTTCTCTTAAGGAAATAAAGTGTTTCCTTCCCTAAGGAAACAGTGCAAAATGCCTGTTAATTCTGTTAATGATAATAAGGTTTTTCCCCTTTCTATTCTATTTCCAATTCACCCAAAGTTGACTGTCTCTTTTTATTGTAACAAAATGGGACAAAGTCAAAACCACAGACTGAAAGGTATACAAGCCCCTTGGTGCCGACTTCACATTATACCTACTTCTTCGCATCACTTGACTCAATGCAAAGAGTAACACAGACAACACTATCTGTGGTCTCTCTGAACCTAGGTTTCTGAAAGTCTAAACTTCATAAAGAGAGTTAAGATGTCTGAATCAAGTGCAAGGACCCCCAGAATAAAAACAAACAAAATCCCACATCTACCATTTCTCTGAGTTAATCAAGTCAAAAATAGCCAAAGCTAATGTGCCAATTAAGCTATTAAGTTAATGTTCTTATCATCACCGCTGCCAACAAGGATCCATTGGCTCTTGGAGGTATTATTTTGATCAGGATAGTTTAGTCATTGATTGGAGGACCTGAGATTGTTGCCTCACCTGGACGATCTGCACTTAATTGATTTTGTATAGCAAGAATCTGCACCCAAAAAGCAGAATTTTGTGCCTGCATGAAACAGTGTATGTTTGGGTGTTTCTGTTGATGTTTGTGCAAAGGAGATGATTTTTAAAAATAAAACATTAAAGCTTGGAAAGGAAATAGCTATTAGTGACATGGGGCCATAGGCAGTAGTAGAAGTTAGGTGAGGAAAGAAGACAGAAGCCACACCCCCAACTTTTCTGCAGCCATTCACTGGTTAACACACAAAATGCACGAAGCAAGAAGTGTAAGGGCATCAGAGCATTTCCTAATAACTGTGGGAAACAATAGTAATACCAGTTTTCAAGACCATGTTTTCCTTTAGAACTTAAATCTTTTTTTAAAAAAATGTTTTTTCCAGGCCTGGGGGTGTAGTTCAGAGATTAGTTTGCCTACTAGATACAAGGCTCTAGGGTCAACTCCCCAGCACCACAGAAGCAGGTCGTGTTGACGCACACCTATAATCCCAGCACTCATGAGGCTGAGGCAGGAGGAATGCTGAGAGCCTGAGGCCAGCCTGGGCTCCATAGTGAGTTCAGGACCAGCCTGAACTACAGAGCAAGACCCTCTCTCCATAAATAAATAAGTAAGTAAATGGATGAATAAATAATTTTCACTACTGACCAGAGAAAGGCATCGATGCAACAGCTGCAAGAATTAGAACCACTAATCACCTAACTGGGGCATGGTATTTAGAATCCATTCCCCAAGCCTCAAAGCCCTATACACACTGCAACACACATTCAGAAAATGTCCTTAATGAGAGAAAGCGTTCACTCCGCAAGCATGATTCCATCACCTGCCCTCACAGAGCTTCTGTACCGAGTTCCCAGGTCCCAGGACCACGGGAGCCGCCACAGAGGCTCAGACAACAGAAGAGCCACAGAGCAAGCCTTACCATTGGTTTTCAGTGCCACAAGCTTCCTGACTTCACGACACCAGTTGAGTTTCTTCTGGCTTTCCAGGGACGCCTGAATGCTTCTATCAATGAGAGCTTTGTGGATGATCTCCCGAAACTGGGGACAGAACTGGCACATTCTGAACATTTCCAGGGTGTATCGGTGCATGGTTTTAAAATGATGAATGATCCCATTTGTCGGTTTAAAAATGTCTTCTGGAGTTCTCTCTCTTATCTTCACAGCTTTTCGCATGTTGCTCAGATACAAAGCCTGGGGAAGGAGCTGCTCGGCCATGGTGTCTGCAAGGTCTGGAGAGCAGGGGAGAGACACCCATTCCGTTAGCCTGCCTGTGACACTGCTCCTATACACCTGCCTGCAGGAAGCCTCAGTGTTTGATCTTGTCATTACCTTAATCTGTAGGCAAAAGATCTTAGTCACCTCTACTCCCAGGATACTAGCTGGCCTGAAGATTAACTCACACTGGACTGTTTTAGGTTACATCACTTTTAAAGATTAGTCTAAACAAGAGAAGGAAGGCGGAGAGTGGGCACTGAGGAGGAGGGGAATAACCCGTGCTTTCAGTAACATTTGTCAGGGAGCCACGCCTGTCTGTTAGCGACAGGTACTGCTCCACAAAACCACTGAAGCCCCCGCTGCATTCTGACGCTGCCCTCTGGAAAGGCCACTGGACTGTCCGGGCACCGAATGCCACTTAAGGGCACAATGGAGCTCCGCCAAGCCCAGCTCCTCCTCTAAGACCACTGCCACTCAGTCCTTGCTCTTGGGCAGTCTACATTCCTCTTTTCAAAACTCCCCCCTCCCTAGGCTGCAAGAACAGTAAATATCTTATGGAAAATGCTTTACTACTGTGTTGTCACCTACGCTGTTGCTTGGTGTTCCCTCTTTAGTTCCAAAACAAAGTATAAAGAGTTTATTCATAGAGTTTATTATAATATTGTTAGAGTCAAAACTGAATTGTTTGATAACCAACAAAGAAGCTTGTTTCCAGCAATGGAAACTCGGAAAAATGCAGTTTTAAGAGTAAATAAATGGTCAGCATGCTTTCAGAACCTTGCCCCTAAACTTTACAGAGTGACAACAGAAACAGAGCAGTAATAACGATTCTTTGCTTCCAGAGTAGACAGTGGAGCTCAACTACTTCTACTCATCTGCCAACCAACTTTTATCACTGTCCTCTAGGTACCCGCATGCAGTCACACTTTCATCCCATGCTTCACCCTGAAACTGGCAACCTCAACAAGCAATGGGAAGAGAAATCTGGAAGCAGACAGGAAAGAAGTTCCAGCCGGGAAGCCACTCAGCCAAATGAAGGGGGAGAGCTGGGTAAAGCGCAGCATCTGTCACCTACCAATGCCCCACTACATCTTTCCAAGGTGGACCAGGGGTGCCCTACTATGCATCCTAATTTCAGAGCGCAAAGGTATCCCCTAAAAAATTTCACAGCAGTGGGTAATCTCACCCCTGCATTGTGCTATCCGCCAAGCCAACTCTCCAGGAAAGAAAGATGTTAAGCCTATGCTTCAGGGAGCAGAAATTTATAGAGTTTAAGGAAGCCACTCCCCAGCAGACAGGCTCTCTTAGGTATCCGATAAGGTGATTTAAATTCTTGTGGTCCATCTGAAACAGAGAGGTTGGGAACTGAAGGATCCCAAGGCTGTATCTGAGGAGTTACACGGGGATTGTTAATCTGATTGCTAAGAGAGGCTTGATTCTCCAGGTCGGATGGTGATCTTTCCTTTGATGTCAAATATTTCCATTAGTGCAATTGGGCAAAAACAGAACTCAATGATTAGTCAAAAAATATCACACAGTTATCCTCTGTTGATAGAGCAAAAGGATCTTTCCCAATAATATTAACCTGTTCATCTATTCACGAATCTGCCCACCAAGAATCGCCTGGCCTCCCACTGAAGGTCAATCACAATGCCTGATGCCAGGGATAAACGTCAGAGGTGGCCTTGTTCTCCTTCTTGAAATCGTGCAACCACCTGGTCTGCAGCTAAGGCAATGGATGCATCCCCTTGCTATTTTCATGACACTAGGCCTGCAGCTGCAGAGCTTGCTGCTTTCAGATGGCAATACACAGGCACTAGGAAGGACTGAGACAAACTACTTTTTGCTTTGGTGGCTCTACTGTTTTTCTTTTCTGGACCTTAAGATCTTTCAGCAAAGATCTAAAACAGTGAGACCTATTAACCATATGCAAGACATGCAAATGCCAATACTCAACAGCTCCGTGCGACCTCATTCACAGAGTTTGCCTTGTGCAGACTGCAAAGCCACCTTAGAACAAATCAAAACCCACTGCCCAAGTTTCCAGTGTTCGGACTTCACATTTGAGATTAAGGCAAAAAAGGTTTTGCACATATAATCATAATGTCTTTACGGGCAAAAAAAAAATTCAGTATTATTCTTAACATTTTTTCCACTTGTTACTTCAGTGCCTCAAATAAAGACAATTCCCCAATTTTCGTCAATCAGATTCTACAGAACTTACTCCTCAGAGTCTTTCCCCCTTCTGTTTTTTTTTTTTTCCATTCCAGGCGGACAATTTTTTCTGTTTTGTGGAAATTCATGCATTATTTATCCACAACACCTCAGCCAACTGTTGGGACGTACCCCTTCAAACAACTGTACGGAGAATTGCCAAAACCTCCAAGAAGCACCTCAGACAGTGAGAACGGAGCACGGACTGGCTGCTCGGCAACCTGAAGCGGTAGGGCGGTCGCGGCACAGAAAACAGCGATGCCCCCCAAAATGTGCCGGGGTCGCCGGGCCAGGCGGCAGGACGTGGGGCGGCGGGGCTGACGAAGACAGGGTGAGGGCGGGTAGGGGCTGGCGCAGGAGCCGCGCCGGGCGCCCCGGGGCCGGCCTGCGACCCACGGCCGCGCGCCGCGCTCGGACCCGCCCCCGCGCGGCCCACCGAGCGAGCCGTGGCCGTCCCGGAGGAGGCAGGCGCCGACGGCGCGCTCCGCGCCCTCCGGGTTGGGGCTGGCTACCCCGCGGCGCCGAATCTCCTCGGGCGGGTTTGCACCGCGCGCTGCAAGGTCTGCGTGGCTACGGACCTGCAGCGCTCGACTCGGGGGAAAACTAAACAGCAAAGGAAGAAGGCGATGAGGACAGAGCCGAGCGCCCACGCCCACCTGCCCGGGGCCGGGCGCAGCTCTCCCCGGCCCGCTGCAGACGCTCGTCTGCGCGTTGCCGGCGGGAGCAGCTCGCTGGCGGAGGGAGCCCGGAGCGTCACGCGCTCCGACGTCTGGCAGGGCGACCTCCGCTCCGCCACCGCAGAGCCCAGGTCGGGCGCCAGCGGCCCGCACGACAGTCCTGCGGGACGGCTGGAGGACCGAGCGCCGCGCGCTTACCTCTGCCGGCCGCGCTCCGGCGGAGCCCGCGTCAGCGCTGGCGTGCGGCAGCGGCGGTCCGGCCGGGGCTGCGCCCCATGGACGCCCGGCTCGGGCTCGCTAGCGGCCGGGGGTGTGGATGTCTCCTGGCGGCCGCTCGCGCGCTCCGCCCCCGCAAGCGCCGTGCTCTCGGCCCTCCGCCGCTGCAGACTGTGCAGTTTCCTTTTCGGCCTTGCAGTTGTACCGCCCGGCCAAAGGGGATTTCCACCGGGGACTTTCCAGTCACGTGACCGCTGCAGGGCGCGGCGCGGGCCGCCAGGTGGCGCAGAGCCCGCGGGAGGCCGCCGCCCGCCCCCGCCGGCCCGCCCGCCGCGCCCCGCCCACCGCACGGCGCCCCGCCCACCGCACGGCGCCCGCCCGAGAAACTCCTGCGCCCCGCCCCGGGGTGTCCCCGCGTGAGTCACCTGGGCATTTCGGAAGCTCGCCTCCGCGTCATATCCCCATGGAAATCGTGGTGATGGGAACTGGAAGCGAAATAGGTTCTTTTTTTTCACAGCCGTTTTTCTGCAGAAAAAGTCATCAAGTGTGGAGAAGGAGAGAAGTAAAAGAGATAGAAAACCCTAAAAAGCACCGCGGCGCCTGGGACCGCAGGCCTGGGACCAGGGCCGCACACGTGATGTCTCTGAAGGGAGAGCCCTACCTAGAGTCCGGAGTTCAGGCGGGGATTTCGATCACAGAAAGGAAAGAGAAAGAAAGAAAGAAAGGAAGAAAGAAAGAAAGAAAGAAAGAAAGAAAGAAAGAAAGAAAGAAAGAAAGAGAAAAGAAAGGGCTGGAGTAGTACGGTGGTTAGAGCGCTTGCCTAGCCAGCATGAACCCTGGGTTTCCTTCCCCAGCACCACGTCCGCTGGGCATGGTGGCGCACGCCTGTAATCCCAGTGCCCCGAAGACCGACACAGGATCGCAAGGTCAAGCCCAGCGTGGCCAACTTAGGGAGACCTGGTCTCAAAATAAGAATATAGAATGGGATGGTGATGTGGCTCAGTGCACATCACCAAGTCCTGACCAAAATAAACAGCAACCGGCACAACCCCCAGCCCTACCTACTCACCGGCTTTGCCAGTTGCCGCACACACCGGACCCTGCAGGCCTCACTTTGGAGGAGCGTTTCAGTTTAGGAATCACTGCAGCCCATTCTCAGCTGTGCCAAGTAGTTCCCCCGGGTGTGGACGCTGACACACTTGTCCTCCCCGCAGTACTGCCCTATGCTGTGCCACCACGCCGTGCAGGGTCATCAGGAAGGGTGAGTCACGTGCAAACAGGTGTCAGCCACCTGTGCAGTGGGGGCGCCGAGCTCTGGAAGGCGGGAAGGGTGTTTTGCTCCTGATGTCTTCTGCACACATGCTGCCTTGTTTGTCCCGGTGCCCGGTGGGCTCAGCCAGGACCCGCCTGAAGTAGTCAGTGTCTTGCCCCCATCAGCTTGTCGGGTAGCCCTGACCTTATATCTCACGTTTTTTAGACATGATCTGGCTCGGGTCCAGGCTGGTTTGAACTCTCTATTTAGTCAGGGCAATCCTGTTGCCTCAGATTCCTGGGTTCTGAAATTACAGGTATGTGCCACAATGCCCGCCAATTTTTGCCTAGGGCTAGATTTTTTTTTCTTTAGTTGGGATTGAACCCAGAGCCTTCACACTGAGCTGTATTCACAGCTCATTTCTCTCTCTCGCTCTCTCTTTCTTTCTTCTTGTGATAATGGGGATCTGTTTGGGTAGGGTCTTGCTTTATAAGCCAGGCTGGTCCTGAGCTCACTAGGTTGCCCAGGTTGGCCTCAAACACACAGCAGTCCTCCTGCCTCAGGCTCCTGAATGCTGGAAGTACAAGCCTGCACCACCACGCCCAGTTTATGCGGTGCTGGGGAATTGAACACAGAGCCTTAAGCTTGCTAGGCAAGTGCTCTAAGGGCTGAGCTATGCGTCCAGCTTTGTGGCCCCAGCCTCCTAGAGCGCTGGAATTGCAGGCCTGTGCCAGTCAGTAAGCATCACATTGGTGCTAACCTTTTTAAGCCGATAGTTGGAGTTTTTCCCAACTCCAAACCTCCTGGTAGTATTTGTTCTTTGCTCATTCACAAATGTTTTCAGCTTTCACCACTCAAATAATGGGTTGTCAAATTAGCAATCAAAAATGATGGTCTTTGAGTACTTTATGTTTGCATATGCCTTTTATATGAAGCATAGAAAACTTAAGCCACACACCCCAAGTCTCCCAGCCAGTAAGTGGCAAAGCTGCCCTCACAACTGGCAAGGTAACTATGTGGCCGTTCCTCTCAGGAAAGACCCTACAGGGGCCACTGCTGAGAAGCCTCCTCAGTACTCTGTACCCCGCAGTCACTTAGGCAAACAGAGACCCTGGGTCCATCCTCAGGAAACCTCCTGGGCATGTTGTGATGATAAAAGAGATGCCGAGTGCCAAAGAACACCTGCGTGGGATGCGCATCTTGGGTCCCTGAGCCCTGGCCTCCTTGGCCGGCAGAACAGTCAGCTCTGTCTGGCTCTTGAGTTTCTCCTGCCACCTCCACAGCCCCTCTCTGGCACATGTCTCCCTCCCTAGTTTGAGGAGCTGGGAATCCCGGAAGGCCAAGTTCATACGTGCCAATTCTGAGTGGCCTGACCTAACTGTTTCGCCACGTTGCCTGCCAGGTTATAATAGAGAAGTGCAGGAGTGTTCCCTCCCACTCAGTTTTCTCATCCCTCTTTCCATGGCCCTGCTACTGAGATCATAGATGCCCACCCTTTGCCAGGCGCATGCCTTCGATCCTAAGTACTAGGAAAACTGAGGTAGAAGGATCTCAAGGTTAAGGCCAGCTTGCATGACTGAGCAAAAGCCCGTCTCAAATTTTTTTTAAAGGCTGAGGATGTAGCTGGATGATAGAGAAGCACCATGATACTTCCAAAATAGTAAATTAATTAATAAATAAACACCCCATCCCAAGCCAGAGTGAGTGTGGGCCTCCTACGGAAGCATACTTAGCCCTGCTCTTTCCCAGTTTTAAGTGCTCCTATCTTCTAAAGCAGGACTCTGGCCGGGCCTGGTGGCACAGGCCTCTAATGCCAGCACTCTGGGAAGCTGAGGCAGAAGGATCGTGCGTTCCATCCAGCCTGAGCAAGTTAGCCACTTAGCAAGACTCTGCCTCAAATAAATAAATAAAGGTACGTATGTCTGGAAGGCTGTGGGTGTGGCTCAGCGGAGTGCTAGCCTAGTGAGCACAAGGCTCTGGCTTCAATCTCCATTACTGAAAAGATAAAAATAGAAAGTAAAGGGAACATAGAGCTTTGATAGTCCACAAAGCCCTGAAAGGGGATTCCAATTTCTGCTATAGATTTTGCCAACATGGACCAAAATGTGCAAAAAGGAAGACTTATTTATTAGCATCTAGCGGTCATGTAGGTGCAAAAGAAATATATCTCCTCATTAGAGAAAAGAGGAATTCTGGGTATGTGGATGTGCTGGAGAATTCTTGAGTTAGGTGCTCTTCACTGTGATCCCAGCATTTGTATGTCATTAACTTTGTACAGCAGGCCCTTGTGACCCGTAGGAATTAAATCAATATGTGGGACTGTGCCTACAGTCTGAGTGTATGCTTGTCCCACATAGTAAAGAAGACGTACGTCCCAGTATAGCGGAGCACAAGAAACCCCCATCAGAGAGGTGAGCAGTACACCTGGGAAGGGGACCAGGCTCAACTTGAACACAGTTCGTGTGCCTTTTTCTCTTTTCTCAGTTCCTCTCTTCTCCTTCTTCCTTCCTTCGTCCCTCCTTTCCTTCCTTTCGTTTTTGAGACAGGGTCTCATGATGCAACTCAGGCTGGCCTTGAACTCCTGATCCTCCTCTCTCAACCTGCAATGCTCATAGTACAGATGTGCACCTCCCAACTCCGCTCAGCTCCTGAGTCTTTCTTAATCAGGAGTGTGCTAAGTTCCAGGATGTGTCAATCACACATCAAAGTAATATTAAGCAGATTCTGAAATAGCCTTATGAAGGTATGGTAGTTTAGTTATTGTGTAGTAACTTTGAACCCTGCTTGAATTTTTTTCTTTTTTTGAGTTAAGATTCCAGCCCCATAGTGAACTCATTATGTAGCTCAGGCTGGCCTTGAACTCAACAGCAATCCTTCTACCTCAGCTTCCCAGGTGATAGCATGCACCACCATGCTCTGCTTATATAGTGCTGGGGAATTGAACTTGGCCTTTGCTGCTAGGCCAGTACTCTAACCCCTGTGCTGTTCCTCCAGCCGCAGTGCTTTAAATTTTAATAATCCTTGGCGGAGCTTTGAGGTGACCCAAGAGTCAGGTTTACTCTTTCCAGGTGACTGTGTAAGGCTGGTCCTGAGAGTACAATAGAAGCTTTGTGGACTAGCACAACCTGAGAGCTGGGATCATGATGTCATGGGTTTCATTACCACATGAATGGCACATTCTATGAACTGCCCCTTCTTATCTAGGACCTCAGATCCTTTATAGGTATTATATTGGCTGAGTGAAGAAACCCAGGATCCACAAGAGCAGAGGGACAATTGCAGCAGCCCGGTGAGTCACTAGTGCCAGGAACAAAGACCCACCTTGGGGGGAGGCAGTTGACCCGAGGCCAAGCAGGTCCCCTCATCCCATTTGGCTGGAAGGCCTGGGTGCTGAAATCTAACACTTGTCAGAAATTCAGTCTTCTGAATTCCAGTTTAATTTCCCATCAACACTTGGCAGAGTAATTTTATTTTGCCATACAAATGTAAATGTTCAATTCTGGTTTCATTTCTCTTTCTGTGGAAGCTGCTATTAGTGACCAAATATGGGCAGTGACAAAAGGTCCCAATCTAGGTGTTCTCAAGAACCTACTGTGTTGTCTTTAGCAATCAGGTGGACATTAACTGAGAAAAACCAATTCCTGCTATTATTATTATCATTGTATATATATATATATATGTGTGTGTGTGTGTGTGTGTGTATATATATATATGTATATATATACATACATACATATATATATATATATATATATATATATATATATATATTTTTTTTTTTTTTTTGAGACAAGTTCTTACTCTGTAGTCCAGGCTGGTCCTGAACTCACTGTGTAGCCTAGACTGGGCTCAAACTCATGGCAATCCTCCTGATTCAGTCTCTGTAGTGCTAGGACTACAGATATGTGCCACCACACCCCACTGGGATTTTCTATTAGTTATAAATTAGTTGTTAGTTATAATGTATAAGCCTTTTGGAAAATTTGTATATATAGCACTAGGGATTGAACCCAAGGCATTTGCACTAAGCTATATCCTTAGCCTTTTTTAAAATTTAGTTTTTAGTTTCAGAAAGGGTCTTGCTACATTGCCTAAATTGGGGTTGAATTTGTAATCTCCTAAACCAGCCTTCCAGAGTGCTGGGATTCAGGCTTGTACCACCATGTCAGATAGGCGTGTTAATCAACTAGGAGTGTTTACCTAAAAACTAACCATACAAAGTTGTTTGGTCCTAAGTTTTTTGAGGACATCAAGATGAGAGATTTGTAGGGATACTCAGCTATCAATGAATGTCTGGAATTCTCCAGCAATGGACCTAAGCCTACTGTCACCTTGTAGTGTAGCAGAGCATGCATTAACCTGAGACAACCCCAAGTGGAGACTAGATTGCCACTTCAAGCAGTAAGTTCTCTGGAGCCATCTTGCAAAACCAGAACTTCAGTAGTCCTCAACCAGCCCCAGTCCCTGGCACCCCCAGCAATGCCTTAAAAATTGTCCCCTACCTTTTGTTGCGGAAACTGTAAGAGCTCCATCAGCGCTGTGCCTAACCTTCAGCTCTTCAAGCTGCAATCTCCCCATTTTCTTTTCCTGTGAGTGACCGTGCGTGTGTGTGTGTGTGTGTGTGTGTGTGTGTGTGTGTGTGTGTGTTATAAGGGGAATTGAGCCCCAGGCCTTCACACTAAGCTACATCTCCACCCCCGTACTCCTTTTGGCCATGCTGGGATTCATTTTCAGACAGGGCTGAAATTTGCTAAATCTTAAAGTTACCCAGGCTGGGCTCAAGCTTGTTAGTTTGTTTTGTTTTATGACACAAGTTCTTGTTCTGTAGTCTAGGCTGATCCCGAATTCACTATGCAGCTTAGGCTGGGCTAGAACTAATTGGAATCCCCCTGCCTCAGCCTTCTGAGTGCTAAGATTACAGGAGTATGTCACCATTCCTGGTTTATATGATGCTGGTGCTAGGGAATCAAACCCAGTGCCTTGAGCTTGCTAGCTAAGCTTTTTATCACTGAGCTAGGCCCCAGGCCTGGGCTTGAACTTGTGATCCTCCTGCCTCAGCCTCCCAGAATGCTGGGATTACCCTCCAGCACCACTTGGCTTCTGACTTTTTGAATTCTGCCTAATACATTTCTGATGCCCCTCACTGGCACATCCTGAAGTGCTTTTCTGCACTAAGATGCCAAGAATCTGCCCAGTACATGTTGAGATCCCAGTCTTATCTTTCTCTATTGATGTCTTTAGAGGGACTTTGTCAGACCTCACAGGGTGACAGTTCTTCTGAGCTGATTCTGGTCCATAATAGGTGGCATTACTCATGGTGGCTCTTTTCAGTGATCTGGCTCTTCTGGCATCTCTCGAACTTTAGAATCCACGATAACATTACACATTCTTTTAAGCCTATCCTCAAAATCCACCAGAAACTGAGAGTTCTTTAAAATTTTCTGTTCAGGGCTAGAGGAATGTCACAGCAGTTAAAGCACTTGCCTTGCAAGTACAAGGCCCTAAGTTCACTTCCCCAGTACCACATAAAGCTGGGCATGGTTGCGCATGCCTATAATTCCAACACTTGGGAGACTGAGATGGCTGAGGCAGGGGAATTGCCCTGAGTTCAAGGCTACTCTGGACTACATAGTGAGTTCAGGAACAGCCTGGGCTACAGAGCAAGACCCTGTATAAAAATAAATAAATGAAAACTTTTAAGAAGAACAGAAAAGATTCTCTGCCCAAGCCAGGCCTAATGGTACAGACCTATAATCCCAGTAACCTGGGAGGCTGAGGCAGGAGGATTGCAAGTTTGAGCCAAGCCTAGGCTTTTGCAAACGGATGAGTATCCATCTTAAAATAAGTGAGAAAAGCAGGCTGGGGATGCAGCTCAGTGTGATGGCCATAGGGCTCAGTCTCATGTGCCACACATACACGCAAAGAAAGACTATTTAGGAACTAGTACCTGTTGTAGCTTTGGAAACTAATTTGGTCCTATTTGGTACTGTCAAGAGAGTTGCCATATGTTTAACTTACATGTTTACATAGCTTTATCTGTCTACGTGGACTAAAAAGGTCCATGGTCTTTGCCTTATCAGAAACAATAGACTATTTAACAAGACTTTGTCTCAAAGAAAACAGAATAAAATCAGAGTGTTAGACCAGGCAGGATGGTTAGTTTCTGTAATCCTAGCTACTCAAGACACCAGGAAAGAAGAATCCCAAGTTTAAGGCTAGCCTGATGCAGTTTAGTGAGACCCTGTCTCAAACTAAAAAAATAAAAATGAAAGGAGCTGGAAGAATAGCACAGTGGTTAGAGGACTTGTCTTACAAGCAAGAGCCCCTGAGTTCAATTCCTCAGTGCCACATAAACTGGGCATGGTGACGTATG
This sequence comes from Ctenodactylus gundi, assembly GCA_004027205.1. NCBI lineage: Eukaryota > Metazoa > Chordata > Mammalia > Rodentia > Ctenodactylidae > Ctenodactylus > Ctenodactylus gundi. Next base: position 452,589 of record PVKB01000317.1, read on the forward strand.
CCTGTAATTCCAGCACTTGGAAGGTTGAAGCAGAAGGATTGAGGCCAGCTTGAGCTACATAGTGAGTTTAGGACCAGCCTAGACTACAGAGCAAGATCCTGTTTAAAAAAAAAAAGTAAGTAGATAAATAAGTGAACAGGGCTGAGGGTGGACCTCAGTGGTGGAGAACTTTCCTACCATGTATAAAGCCCTGGGTTCAATCCCCCCAGCACTGAAAAAAATTATAAAATCGAGGTAGATGGATAGCATTTTGCAAGTCTGGACTCCCAATGTAATTTATTGAGCGTTGGATTAGTTTATGAAGTGATTTACCTTTTTATATAGAAAGATCAAACCAGAAACAGTGAGGCGTACTTTAAAAATTTAAGTCCCTATAGTTACTATTAAGTGTCTGAGTAAAAGTTAAATCATTGAAGAAAAAAATAATTTGCCCATAAGGAAGACTCTGTGACTCTGAGATGGACGAGAGTAGTCACTTTCCTCTTTTTCATTTGAAAAAACAAATATCAACAAAATGAAGATGTAGCAGACCTATTAAGGTATGTTGAGTGTGTGTGTGTGTGTGTGTGTGTGTGTGTGTGTGTGTGTGTGTGTGTGTATTATTACTGTGGTACTGGAGATTGAACTCAGTACCTTCTCGCTGGGCTCAGTCCATCCACCAAAGCATTACTTTTGCCTTAAAGAGAATAAAAAAGTTTAAGTTTATTCTTTCTGAAGCCAGATAAAAATGAGCAAGGCCTAGGAACATGAATTTAGTTTTCCCCAAATACCATGCTCTGGGGAGTAGCAGTTTCATGCAGTACTTAGTTATAGAACACACAAAAAAAAATTTAAAAATCAAAGCACTTTTTAAAAACACTAGTGGAAGGCTCAGGTAGGCGGTCACCCTGATGCAGCAGTGCAATCTCCTCTATAGGCCTCAGGCACTATCTAAGGACATTCTTAGCTAGGGTGGGTGGAAAGCAGGGGCTCTGCTTTTACGTTTTAAAAGGATTGCTTAGTAGTTACAGAAACGTGACGTATCAAAGGATTTATCACAGGATGGTAAATAATACCAAAGAGGACTATGGGTGTAGCCATGAGAAAAGGCCAAGATAGCCCCCCTGATCTGGCTAAAGGAACATCCCATCTCTCCACAAGTCCCTGGGAATCCAGTTAGCTAAGCACAGTAGGCTGATTATGAGTGAGGCTGTTTTCAGGGAATTTCAGTTCTCAGCTGCATTCCCAAAACTTCTTTTTTTTTTTCAGTTTTTGAGATAAGATCAATATAAGTTACCAAGACTCATCTGAAAGTCCTGATCCTTTCCACAGCCTCCCAGCATGGGATTACAGGTGAGCACCATTACAACCAATTTGGCTTCTTACCTGATTCTCTTTTTATAAAGTCTTTAGGGTTTAGCTTTATTCTAGATTTCATTAACTTTAAAACATTTTTTTTGTGTGTGTGTGTATATACATATATATGTTTATTTCAGACAGCGTCTCACTCTGTATTGTAGGCTGGTCCTGAACTCACAGCAATCCTCCTGCTCAGCCTCCCAAGTACTAGGATTACAAGTGTGTATCACCAGGCCTGGTTTATGTGGTGTTGGGGAATCAAACCCAAGGTTCTGAGCTTGCCAGGCAAGCGTTTTAACCACCAAACTATGTTCCCAGCCTCTTCTGATAATTTTTATGTGGTGCCAGACCCTGCTGGGCTAATTTTTATGTGGTGCTGGGGAGTCAAACTCAGGGCCTTATACGTGATAGGTGAGAATTCCAGCCAGTGAGATAAGCCCCCAGCCTAGTGTTCTTTATGATAACTGAGTCTCAGTGCAAAATCTGGGAGTATGCTGTGTTTTCAGAGGGACTTTCTAGAGCTAAATCAGACAATTGAATGAGAAACTTAACACAACAAAATGTAGATGATCTAAACTAATGTTCATTCACTGTAAGCCCTAAAGGTCATGTTTGTTGGCCTAATACTGGTTTTTAAAGTTTTTAAAGGAAATTAAGTCTTTATTCTTCTCATTGTTTCTTGGGCTTTTGGCTAAGATCAAGTGTAAGTTGCAAATTATTACAGAAATCATCTTGAGAAACTTTAGGATAAGTGGTGAAATTTTCATTTTAGCTAAGCGGTTAAGATATTCATTTTCCTTCTTAATTTGTCCTCATTTTTCCCATTGATAAAATGAGAGATGCCAGTCCTGGTGACAAAGGCCTGTAATCCCAGCTCCCTGGGAGGCTGAGGCAGGAGAATAGCAAAAGCTTAAGCCAACCTCAGGCAATTTAGTGATTTAGTAAGACCTAGTCTCACATAAACATTAAAAATGGGCTAGAGCTGCAGCTGAAGCTTTGGGGAAAGGCCTTGAGTTTGATCTCTAGTACTATCGAAAAAAAAAAAAGAAAAGAAAAAGAAAAGAGAGTGATAACACTCAATCAATCGATCAGTCCATCTAGGTAGAGCAGTGTCCAACTCTTTGACTTGCCTAGGCCACTTAGAGCAAAGAGGAGTTGTCTTGGGTAGCATATAAAATACATAAGAGGGCTGCGGGTGTAGCTCTTAAAAGCACCTGCCTAGCAAGCACAGGCCCTGGGTTCGATTCCCCAGCATCCTATAAATCAAGAGTGGTCGTATATTCCAGTAATCCCAGCAATCAGGAGACTGAGGCAAGAAGATCACTGTGAGTTCATGGCCAACCTGGGCTACATAGTGAGTAGAGTCCAGTCGGGAGTACAGAGGAAGACCTGTCTCAAAAAATAAGTAAAATTGACGTTGACAAGAGCTCTTCCAATTTACATTTTCCCTGATGTCCTCTTTGTACTTTCCTGTGTAGCTGCACAGTGACTCAGTGACTCACTGTGATGATACCCTGCCCCCAGACTGCTATGGGAACCTCGCAGTCAGGCACAAGGCATAAGTTACATTTCGAATCACTGCTAGTGTATTGTCATTTTTGGTTTATTGTCATTTCATTCTGTAGTCTACTGCATTTATTCTGCTTTTCAACTCCTCCAGCCTATGCCCCTTCCCTTTTATTCTTGTAATCCTCCCCAATCTTGTGGTTTTTGCCTTTATAAACCCCACTGAACCCCTGCTTCAGCACTGAGAATTCTTTGGGGCACAAGCCCCTCGGTCACTGGCTAATAAAGGGCTCCTAGTTTTTTCCTCAAATGGTGTTTCCATATGATATTGTCTCACTCGATTGTAACAAAAAAATAATATGGCTAATGTACATAATAAATAAATATCCTTATTGTATTTTTATTATAACATTAAAATGAAAATAACAAATCCAAGTTTTATAATTAAGTGAGAAAATGTCCATATCTGCTGAATAACAATAAATGTCAACTGTCTTCACGTGCAGTAAGATGGGACTACTGTTAGTGGTAATCACTGTGCTTACTCTCCAAGTCCCACAAGCACACGTACTGTCTGATTGTTGTAACTGAATGGCACAGTCTTGC